>LUCH01000072.1:0-119387 GCA_013368495.1 Paragonimus heterotremus
CGTTGAGCCTCATCTCTCAGTGGGAATCCACTTTACCATGGACAGGTCTCAGTTATACTTCCATCAAATATACGACCATTACGCAAAAACACTCGGCGTAGTCATGAAAAATATTGTTTAAAGAACACGCTCGTTTTCAATGATTCATCATCTGGCTAAATACATCACAGTTATGTCAAGTTTTACGGGTGAATCCTTAAGAGGTAAACGAGGAATAGGTAGTGATCGAGGTCAGTTAGTTCAACGTCACACTGCAATCAAGTACTCACTTGAACAGTGGGTCTCGACAGGCTTACAGGGTGTTGGGTTGATCAAGGCGGATCCAAAGCTTCAACAAAACGTTTCTGGGCACACGGGGGTAGGTTGTACAGACGAATTCCAGTAGCTTCAGCTGTGGACAGAATTCTACGCCTCACTGCCATCGTCTGGGTTGTCTTAACTCGGCAGATTAAGCGAAATGCGTCCGTCACGTTGACAGAGTGATTCAAATCAACCAAGTGCGACAGTATAGTACTTTTGATAGATTTCCTTATTCTAATGTTGACCCAAGCTGGGCTGTTTTCACGGACCCCTTCAAATTAGCGTCTGGTCGTGCGATCAACATAACTAGTTCCACAGGAACAAGTGAATGACTATACACAAAACGAGGCTGTAGAAACAGGCTTGATTATTAATAACTGAAAACGAGCTTGTCCCCTACACAATAGTACTATTACTTTTTAATTAAGTACTTATATGTATTTATTGAGGAATCTTCTACTTTTTTGAAAGCATATTTGGAAAATCTTTAATGATGGAGTTTCTCTTTGACCGGGTCTAACGAAAGATAAAGAGTGTATTTTATACTATTCAAACCCTTTGTGGACACCTACGAGTGTACACTAGTGGACTTAGTTCTAACCTGAACATCACTAATGTTCAGTATTATTATCCATTCTGACTTACGCCCTTCACTCTCTCTACCGATGTCATGCTTAAGACGGTGGTGAAAGATAACTGTTACAGTGATGTTGGTCATTTCATAAATTGTCTTATTGGTTATCTGAGTTAGGTCGGTGGCATCACCTTACGGTCTGATGACTTACAAACAGCTGGAAACTTTTAGGCTGTGTAACAAGAACATCCAGTCTTTACTGGAGGTGTTTCGTTCTCAGATGATAAGTAGCAGGGAATTTAGTTGATATACTTTGAACATCACTCACAATTGATTGAGCTCTGACATAAGCGAAACTCGAACCTCATTCTCGTTTTCGAAAGAGGTCGTCTGAAAAGTACATGGAAATGCAAAGACTGCGATCAATTAGGAATGGTGTTCAGTTATTATCAACCAAGTCTTCAACTACTTACTACTTATCAGAATATCGCTGGGCAGTTTTAATTACTTCTGTGGTTTCAAGTGAGAGGGAGCTCCTAGTCGTGAGGTCATTCATCGGAGTTAACGGGGACAGTTACCGTATCTCTGCTCGATGTGATCAGGCAGTGTGAGCATTGCTCGCAAGTGCATGTGGCCGAGCGTTTGCATATTGTTTTTTGTCGCGCTTAATGCGTGGTCCGTGGCGCGCTCGTCAATGTGGTATTCGTTGTCGGCTTAGAATAGACCCATGCATATTAGTACCAGAGATTATGAGCGAAGAGAATGATTTCTGTCGTCCTGCGCCACTTGCGGTAGTGGAAGAACATTTGGTTTTTTTTAAATTTGAAGATGCTCACGTCACGTGTTGATTGTTTTGCTAACTTTTTCAGAAGGGGTAGGTCAGTTGTTTATCGTTGGCACTGGCTACCTGTGTACTCCGGTCCATACAAAGCAGAAACATTACACAAACAATTATATTGCTAGAATGCGGGGTGTTAGCCTTAGAATTTTGGGCATTCTCACATTTGCTTCACTGAATGAAACACCTTCCCATGTTCTTCATCCACACAAAGTCTTGAAAGGGGTGTAAAAGACAATCGTTAAGTCAGTCGATGAAAGGATAGTCCTGGTTATCCACCTGGGTGCGTAGATTATGTTGACGCTACCGACGTAGTTTGTAATTAGGCACAGTTAACAAGGCCTCTTCGAGATTTTGTGTTGAGAATTGGTTCAGTCAGGCACGATCTTGATCATTGAGCTTGCACGCCTGTTTGCTAACGTCTATGAATTAGAATTCGATACCGCAACGTCACAAAGATTTTATTTAAACGTCCTGAACACTTCTGTCCGTTTGGCTGATGTTTGTTATCGTAGATTTTTGCTTGTCATATCTTGCCTATGGGGCCGAGTTTACCCAATGATGGATCGTTCGACTTTTCGTTTTGTCCGTGATTTACTCGTTGTGGATTCTGACCGTATCTCACAGCATGTCGGAATAATCAAATTTCTAACTTAGTCATCCTTCATAATATTAACCATGTCAGTTCATTGTTGTAGATTGTAATTTGTTTCTTGAAAACCCCAGGAAGTGCTTCAAGAACTGTAGTACATCCTTCCCAGTCTTCATGTTTAAGAACGTTTTAGATGTAATTCGCCATCTTACTTGAATGGTTTCATCATTGCTGATGGGATTTGTTTTGAAATAGTTAAAGTGCACCGTTTCCAACCTCTACTGCTTGTGGGATTGAAATAATACCATCAACGAACCTCCTGGACCGTTGGTGCGAAAATGCACCGAGATCGTATTTTTTTGATGGTTAGTGTTTTCCTGATGTTGTACTTACGTAGTGGGGACACCACGTGTGCTGCGACGAAGCTCGCCATCGTGTTTTTTGTACAAGCATGTGAATACTGGTGTAAGTTTTGCTAAAAAGGCTCCTATGGCTTGGCATGCTTTATAAATGCTAGGTCATCGATTTTCATGCGATGAGTTATTCTGGAAGCGACATTCAGGTGATCATTGTGTAGTACTGGCTAGAGAAATAACAGATGTTAACTCAACATTGGTCCACATTACATGTCAGAACTTTAGTTACTGGGGTCTAAAGTTTAGGCTTATCTGTGATTAGCTTCGCCGTCAGAACTGGCTCGGACGAGAAGTCGAAAATGTTCTTTTATGAAGTCTTGTATCTCCCTAAACTTCATGTCATTCTGTACACTGTTCTTTCTGTCGTGTCACCCAGCCTTAATTCGTCACAGCAGGCTTAGCGAATTAAATCTGTCCGTGTTTTACACTGCTATATATGCGTACCTTACCGCTAGGGGAGCGAGTGGTCGGACTCAGTGAGTTGGATGTTGACGTTGTTCGGTTGAGTTGTCTGTAAGGTGAGTGTAATGAATGACGCGGGGCGGTAAAAATCGTGAAGTGGTTATTTTTCTGATGACGTCTTGCCTTTAATCACATCGTTGTTTGTTTGTGAGGTGTAGACATCTTAATGTTGAATGTTTGCATTTAGAAGTAGGTAGTTTTAAGAACCTGGTTCCATCACTTCCCCTATTTTCTCCATGGTTTAGGTTTGTTCTTCTCCCCATGGTTGTATGCCAGTGTATGACTGTGTGAATCATTAATATGTTACTGTCTGTGCTGATTCATATGACCGTGTGACATGCCGGTCCACACTTTAGGAAATAATGGGGTCTGATACCGGCTGGCTGCCCAAACATAGCCTGGATTAATGGTTGCAACTGGGACATGAACTTGTAACCGTGTGATTAGTAAAAAACGTGGGCTACGGTTTATTACTCAACTATGGTAGCAGTTCATCTGTCGTGACAAAACTTATCTTTTGTTAAAGACCCAATGATCCACAACATATGCTGCTGGAAATGATTTAATACATGAAGCAAATTGTTGCCAAAAATGTCTGCATGGGTAATCCAATTTTCTTCTGATTTCCATCAATTGCTTCTGTCTGCTTTATTCTCTTTTCTGACATTACTGTCTGTATTTATACTGTAGAGAAGTGTGTGACTTTTCTTACATATTTCTACAAAATCCACTCTGGCTGTCCTCACCCCCTCTGTGCACTAGAGATTATGCTCCCCACACGCATGTATGCGGCAAAAATGAAAATCGTCTTCAATCGTTGACCCATAAGGGTGGACATTGAATACCAGATTGACAATTCCTTTTGGTATTCGCCGTCTAATCTTATGGTCTCCTGCTCTTTTTGTGATAGCTCACCCTTTCAAATGAATACCCAACAGACATTAATTAAGATATCAGTTTATTTCTCCTAATTTGATCAGTAGTAAAATGTGTGACTAGTGCGGAAACAGAAACAAAAAATCGTAACTGAACTGTGTAGAAGTATATATTGGAATAGATCGTGAATGACGCTGATAGGTAAACTTATGACATAGAGGGTTTTAAGGCCAATTGTTTTTGGGCACATAGAGCGGGCTACCGATAGCTGACCAATAAGACTTTAGCATTTGTGGTATGTGAGCATTCTTCACCACCACAAGCTATGGTCGAGAATTGGCACAATATGGGCGGAGCGGTGATTCGTCTTCGGTGATTGCCACTGTCGTGGATTTTACCGCATCTTTGTTACTTGGCTTATTAGATATCTGGTGGGTAGTTACGCATTTTGATCTATGTAAGCTGAACCTTATTCACAATTGACCATAGTTGTCGTATCCCCATGGACTTTTCAGCTAAGTCTTTTCAAAAGAAGCATTAGATTCAAGTTTCGCCTTTTTTAGGGCTCGTCAAGAGGATATGGTTCAGCCTTTGCGTACGGTAATTTTGTTACCTCTAACGTGAGGTCAATGGTATAGTTGTCAGCGTAGTTATCTAATGAAAGCCTGACCGGAGTTCTTATCCTAGTCGCGACAACAACACGCATATATATATATATATATATATATATATATATACTTGTTCTACCGTAATCGTAAGAAAAATAAACCTTGTTTGACGAGTTATAATCTCTATTTATGCATTATCCTTCGGCACACTGGTCAGATAATTTGTGTCTATTAGTATAATAATTTAGTACTTGCTGATAACTAACAGAAAACTGAATAGGTAGTTATCTCAAACGTGAAAACGCGTCACCATTTCTGGTATTGAGCGTCTGCCAAAATCAAATCGTCCTTCGTTAATCTACGATACGTTTATCTCGCCAAGGGTCCATAGACATTTGAACGACTTGTCATTGGTTACAAGTGACCATCATCTTTCATTTCCCAGAAAATTATTCATCAGCCCCTTATGAGAGACGTTTGTTTGCTAATACATGTGCAAACATGATGCCGTCCGTTGTTCTCGATCGTCTTTTTCAACTGTTTGCAACTGCTGAAATATATTCACACATTCACCATGACAAAGGTTCCTTATTCATGACATCGCAGGTAATGAAGTTTTAGGTTTGGACGGAACCTTGTGGAGATTATTCTTACAATGAAATCGAAAGGCCTTAATTTTAGGGTAGAACCTGTATTTTTTTATGCAGTCCATTCTACTCAGTCTTTGCCGTGAACATTCATTGTTGCCGCTCCCACTGTGAAGCTATCTCACAACCGCAGATCAACTTCACGTATATCGCTTCCGACCTGATTAATTCCGGCCGTGTTATGTTGAAGAAAAATCGGAAGTCTTAAAATACGATACGATTGTTGGAGAATGCGACCCGAGGTATACTCTTGTTAGTCTATCATATAGGAGAATATGTGGACCTGACCCCGACAGGTTCTATTAGTCATGACTACGACACATCCACAAAGGTTTCTGGCTATCCTGGTTCTGTCGTGGTCAGAAGCGTAAATTGATGTCAAGGCAATCAAGAAATCCAGAGAGCTCAGTTAATTTCCGTTTCGAAGCAGTTCTGTCAAGCTGTCACAGGAACGAACCCTACTTGCGTGAAAGTTGTCGAACAAATTAGCATATTTTGTGATACAGCAACAGCAAACACGTCGTCATGGTCTTCGAGGCCGAGGCATTTATTGACACGCACGTTAGTCTTCTAGGCAGTCTACAGTAATTCTTTCCAAATCAGGCAAACAGGGCATTTTTTACGCAAACGCTCCTCGTATTCCCTAGCATTTATTAAAATTGGGTGGACATTTTTAGAATACTATACTCTATCAATGACCCGGAACAATCGATCGATTGTATTAGCAAAGGGGAACGCGATGAAACTACCTCATTGTGCTTGTCCGCTCGCATATATACCCCTCTTTTTGTTGTTCTATGACAGACAACGTCTATTTATCGACGTTAATCTCCTCAACGGATTGAGTACTCTATGACTGACGTTTCGAATTTTTCTGCCGTCATCCACTAGTGGGTGCGCTAGTGTATCTCACAATCACTGAATTGTTTGCTCTGTTCTGGCTCCAAGTGTTGCTTCTATTTTACGCATCTGAACGGTTTCGTCATTGAAGTGAATTTGGTGAGTACACTTAATTATAAAGAACGTAAGACTTCAATTTTTTGAACTGAGGATAAGCTGTCGTTGGGATGTACGTTTCATTTTTAAAAAAGGCTATACTGCATCTGTTCTGTCAACCTTTCGGAACTTTGTGTTACTTATTGCTTTACGAAGCAGTCGTGTTTATTCGCTTCAAGTCAGTTGCTTCTGCGTCCTCTTGTTGCTGTTAACTAAACACTACTAAAACAGCAGAAAACCTTATCACCGTACCCTTTTCAAAACTGAATCCTATAATAGAGTTTCACTTGTGTTAGCTCATGGTATTTTGGGACCTGAAAGCTGCTTTGGATTCAGTTGCACCTAACGTTTTCAGGAGCTGTCTTCTTCACAACGGAGTACCAAGAAAATACGTGAATCTGTTGAGATCACTGTGTGTTCACTCTGCAAGCAGGGTGAGAGTTTGTAGATATCTGTCTCGGGCGCTCATCATTTCTAGTGGTGTTTGTCAAGTGTCCGATTTCTGCCTTCCTGTTCATTTTTTTCATAAACGTAGTTCTGGAAGGTGCATTTGAGGTAGACAGTGAGCTTGAGGTTGAGCTTCTTCCTGGCGTTAGACTGACCGATCTAGAGTATGCGGATGACACTGTCTTACTTAGCCCCTCTGCCGAAGACATGCAGACTATGCTGAACAGGGTGAGTGACCAGGCTGGTTTGTATGGAATGCGTTTTGCACCTTCAAAGTGCAAAATGTTGCTTAAAGACTGGGGCATTTGCGCTCCTACTTTACTGCAAAGAACCCGGTTGAGACTGCGGACAGCTTCACCTATTTGGGTAGCACTATCTCGTCGGAATAACACAGACACGAGTTGCGTTTGTCAATCTATATCATTTTTGGTATCGAAAAGACGTTAGATTGTCGCTGGAAGGAAGAGGTATATAGTACATATGAGCGTTCGATTTTGCTCTATGTTTCGGAAACGTGGCCTGTTTGCAAAAAAGATATCAACAGGTTTGCTGCTGATCGCATGAGCAATGCAGTAGTTCGTCTGCGCGTATTCCGGAACGCTCGGGATGTGCAATCTATTGGTCAACCAATCACGTTGCACAGCTTGAGATGGTTGGGTCATGTTCTCCGTATGCCAGCTGAGCGTTTACCGTACCGGGCATTATATACTAAGGCCACCAACAATTGGGTAAAACCGCGTGATGGTCAGGCAACAACGTGGTCACGAAATATGACGACCTTGACTGCTCCATTGAGCAAAGTGGGTAGGTGTCGCCTGCCTGGATGAGGTCCTCGTGATCACTGAAACCACTGGTTAGAGACGCTATCCGAGATGGCGGTGTATCGCAGTCAATGGTGTACCTGTAACCACACCATTTATAATTCTTCAGCTTATATTTCTTTTATTTATTTTCAGTCTTCTTGGTGACGTTTTCTTCTAGGATATTCCACGTCACTGTTGAGATGACCGGTGACCCGAGCCACAGTATCTTTTGGTCAGGCTCATGGCTGCTGTGCTGATAAGGTTAGCGTACATCAATAGTGCATATGTGACTAGTTAACCGTACCTAATGTGAGGTCAGCAGAAGATTGGTCAACGGGGTTGTCTCCTGAAAACATTGGCAGAGTTCAAATCCAGGCCGTGGCAAAGCGTATTATTTTTAAAAAGGGCTGACTAAGAAGTCTACGAAAACTCAAAGCCTCTAGTGAGTTATCAATGTCATGTGTTATATAAACCAAAAATCCTTTAGTATTTGAATGCAAAATGTCCCAGTACAAATTTCGTTCCTAGTCTGTACATATTCGTCCGCATTGTATAAAACACCACGAGACAGATATGCCTCCTATCCGTAAAAAAACAGTGCTTATATATAGTTATTTAGATGGAGATCAGTTCAGCTCAACAAAATCAGACTCGCAAATTTTGTATTAGGAAAACATTAGCAATAACCGGTTGGTTGTTGATAGTCCTACTGGCACATCGCGAGCTGATAGTAATACCCTGAAGGTCTAAGAAAGTCGTCAAACGATTTCAGTTCGCTTAAAACGTAGCCAACTTTGAAGATTATATTTCTGTTTTCCTCTGTACTGAACTGAAACCAATTAAATTTCACTATGGCTTTCGAATCGACTGAACGAACAAGCCAAATTACTCTGAAGGGCAGTGTGAGACTTAGTTAACGTTTACCTCACATTATTTAATGTTGAGTATTCTCATCCAGCCTCATTTCGGAGTTCAATCCATTTATCTGTTCGCAGGCAAATCACTACTTCATTGACCTCAGCTGAGAACTCAGTCAAGTTTATTTATGAATAACACTCGGGTATCCCAAATGTCTTGAACGATGACACAAAACTGTCCTGTTAGCTTGATTCGTTTACCTCACAATGTCGATATCTCAATCAGGTTGAGGTCACCGACTTGGTTTCATCGCCGTTAGTAGTTGTCTCTTTGTTACAGATTCTTAGGGATTTACATACTTACTGCTGACCAGTCTTCACATTCTTTTCGGCCTTGTCCCGCTGGTCTTCTATTGTTCAAGAGGAAGCACTTCACCTAAGTTTTGCTCACTGGTCATTAGAGATCATCAGTATGCGGAATAGTATTCACAGTCCATTTGCCTTCTATTTCTTTCTTTTCACAATATATTATTAAACCAACACACCCTTGGATCGATGTATGTACACAGTTAACCATTTTCTTCATACCGTGGTGGTAATTTTTTCAAAATCTGGTTCCATTGTAACAGTCCAGGTGTAGTAACATTTCACACTGCTGCAACTCACTGTAAAGTATATATGCAAATAGCAGATTTGAACGGATACTGCCAATTACGCTAGTTTTTTCATCGTGATTCTAGCCTTAGTCACAAAAGTTTAAATTCGCTATCAATCTAATTACTACTATTGTTGTTGTTTATGATACGCGGCCACTACCAAACGATCGGTAAATTTAAACACTTAATCAGTCCCACGTGAGCCATTAAGATAGTACTAGACTTTGGGATATGGTGAGACGATGGCGAAATAAGTTGACTTTGTTATGCCCAGTTTGAATGTTTATTCGATTAAGGATTATAGTGTGTGCACTTATGTGTAAAAATATCCGGTTTTTGCATAGTTTCGCACAGTTCGGTGTGGTTTCGGTCTATCCTGTTTTGTTTGATAAATCATGATAAAGTCACCCAAACCGACTAACATTTTACCATGTCTGGCTGTTGGAACTAACACTAATTCAGGTTTAGTCTGTACAAAACATGCCAAACAGGATGGCAGATGTTATCGAAACACAAGGCAAGAACACATGCCTCTAAATGGCTTTGTTCCAACTAGAACTATAATTGTTTCAACTTCTGAGCATCCGAAAATCGATCTTTTTTTCGATTTTCGCTCTAAAATGTTCTTCAAAAAACTTTCATAACTCATTACAAAGCTGACCCTTCTGGCCGTCATCTTACCAAACTGAACGTCGTTTATGTTGTGATGCTCGTACACCCAACCACACCAAACTTGTGTGGAATATTACACTGGAGTCGACTGTATTGAGATAATATCACGGAATAGGGCGTGATTTGCGGAACGAATGGAAACCAGTTAGCGGGTACTTGTGAACGTAGGTATAGTCAAGTGGATGAGTGAACTTTCTGACCACAGTACTTAACAATCGGACAATCTAAGCATTTTTCACAGGTGGTTTCGGCTGATCGCTTAGACGTGAGGTTAGCTGGGTAGTAGTCAACACGATTCCTTCACAAGCCCAAAAACTGGGAGACATCTATCAGTTCGGATGTGAATAGGTACTACTGATGAATTTTACTCAGCGAAGGAAACTGTGGCCTAGAGTTTCTTTGCAATGGTTTTTAACAGAAGAATTTATATGAGTGAGACAGCTGCCAGTACGTACGGGCGACTTACACAGCATCTAAACACCAACGTTCTGCACTACTCATCGGTTACGTAAGAGTAATTCAAACCATTTAATACGGCATTAGCAAGGATTGAAAATATCAATGTCCACTGCCTATGTTTTGTATGTTTCGTTCACTGATGCTCTGACCGTGATAAGCATCTCATTTAAACAAGTCCAAAAAAAATAACGTGCAACTCTATCTGATAATCCATCAAATGACCAACTAGCTGTGTGATGGAAGTAAATGTTTTACCTGTATTTCGCGCATAGTTTACTTAAAACCAAATAAATTTTAGCTGCTATACACACACATTAACCCTTCCGTTGTACTATGATCTTAGTATCATAGAAAAATTGTTTCTTGTTTTGCCGTAGGAGATTAGCGGATCCTAGGAACCGGATTTCCTACTCAATCAATAAAAGCCTTCTGATTTTGAAGGAGCATTTTTAATGGCTGTCATGTTCTTACTTCATCTGATCGCGCCAGAGTTCCAACAGTTTTCTAAACAATTGTGAATCGCCATCAAATTCGTATGTGTAATACACTATCATAGACATCAATCTGAATCAAAGCTTATTATAAGGCAATTTGGTTTGGAATATTTGGCTGGCATGACGACCACATATGGTCATCATTTGTGATGTGTCTACGTGACCCGACTGCCCATGATGACTACGAATTTCGATCTTCTTGTTAGGTTAACCCAAAGACATGATCTAACGTAGAGGAGTGTGCACGTGAGCACGGCCTTAAGCACTTACCAAACGATTTGCAACCATTACGCTGATCGTCTGAACAACGACTCTGTTGGTGCACGTGTTTGAGTAATACCTTTTCCCGATAATCAGTCTATAATGGTTTGAACATACACTTTGTATGCCACCAGGTCTTCGACTGCATCATTCATTGTTAGTCACAAGTGTGATCGTTAGAATGAATCATAGGGTGGTCGAACAATG
This sequence comes from Paragonimus heterotremus, assembly GCA_013368495.1. Lineage (NCBI taxonomy): Eukaryota > Metazoa > Platyhelminthes > Trematoda > Plagiorchiida > Troglotrematidae > Paragonimus > Paragonimus heterotremus. Next base: position 11,166 of record LUCH01000072.1, read on the forward strand.
ACGTAGTCATGTGTTAGAAACATCATCATCATTACAGCCAAGAGCCTGACCAAAAGGTATTGTGGCTCAGGCCGCCGCTCACCTCAACAGTGACGTGGAATATCCTAGAAGAAAACGTCACCAAGAAGACTGAAAATTATTAAAAGAAGACTAAGCGGAAGAACTAGAAATGGTATGGATGCGCATAAGCCATTGACTGCGACAAACCGCCATCCCGGATAGCGTCTCTAACCAGTGGTTTCAGTGATCACGAGGACCTCATCCAGGCAGGCGACACCTACCCACTTTGCTCAATGGAGCAGTCAAGGTCTTCATATTTCGTGACCACGTTGTTGCCTGACCATCACGCGGTTTTACCCAATTGTTGGTGGTCTCAGTATATAATGCCCGGTACGGTAAACGATCAGATGACATACGAAGTACGTGACCCAGCCAACGCGAGCTGTGTACCGGGATTAGTTGACCAATTGATCGCGCGTCCCGAGCATTCCGGAATACGCGCCGATGAACGGCCACATTGCTCACGCAATCAGTCCACTTAATATGGGCCAATTGGCGGAGACAACGATGGTCAAACACAGCAAGTCTGTTAATATCTTCTTTGTGAACAAGCCACGTTTCCGAACCATAAAGCAAAATGGAACACACACAAGCATTATATACCCTTCCTTTCAGCGACAACCGGACGTCTTTTCGACGCCACAGTTGACGCAGTTTGGCAAAGGCAACTCGTGCTTTTGCTATCCTCGCTAATATCTCATCAGCAATATTACAGGCTGACGAGATGGTGCTACCCAAGTATGTGAAACTGTTCACAGTCTCAAGCGAATTACCAGCAACAAAGAAAGTAGGAGTGGAAATGCCCCAGTCTTGAAGCAACACTTTGCACCTCGAAGGTGCGAAGCGCATTCCATACAAACCAGCCTGGTCACTCACCTTGTCCAGCATGGTATGCATGTCTTCGGCAAGGGAGCTAAGTGAGACAATGTTACCTGCATACTCTATGTTGGTCAACCGAGCGCCAAGAAGAAGCTCAACACCAAGCTCACTGTATTCCTCAAACGCACCTTCCAGAACTTCGTTCATGACAAAATTGAACAGGAATGGAGAAACCGGACACTCTTGTCGAACACCACTAGAAATGATGAACGCCCGAGACAGTTGTCCATAAACTCTCACCGTGCTTGAAGAGTGAGCATACAGTAATCTCAATAGATTCACGTATTTCTCTGGTACTCCCTTGCGAAGGAGACCGCTCCAGAGAACGTTACAAGCAACTGAGTCGAAAGCAGCCTTTAGGTCCAGAAAGATCACGACTGTCGGCTGTCTGTAACAGTGCCGATGTTCCATGATTCGTCTCCTGGTAAAAATATGATCAACGCACCCTCGACCGGATCGAAATCCGAAACTGTACACGCCTGACCCAGTAAGTATGGATTTGTTCAGGGTTATCTTCCGCACCACACAACTATATACACCACTGATCGAAAAAGCTACTGAATATCACCTAATGCCACGTTTAGTGATGCGGGTGCGTTTACAAAATTTCATTAGAGCCCGAAACCCAACATTATCGATGGCTAAACACCTCATGGCAAGTGGTCACCAAGTTGACCCATTGAACTCATTCAAGATACTGTTGCGCAATCGAAACCCGAATCTATCACCTTTCCGTGAAACGATGCTCATCCGAACTTACCAGCCGACGTTGTGTGCACAAAAGTGGTTGAGGCAACCTATTGGGTTGCCATGGTCATGAATACATATTACTCGGTGTGCTCGTATGCATGTCTAATCCCTGTCTGTCCTTATCTGTATGATGTATATAACTCGCATGTTTTACGTTTGCGACTGATGAGAGTAAAGGAAATGTTAACATATCGAAATATATGTCTTCTTTCTGCTTTAATGAAGTGGTTAAAGGGAATTCAGTGTTTCAAATTTACAAAATAATTAACTGTTCTATATAGATGTTTACTATTGTTCTTAGTAATTGGGTTTTCTTCTTCTTTTACTAACGCTCGGTTGGTTATCATCAACTTCAACGACGGCTCAAGCCGCTGAATGTTGGGAATGGTGGTGAGTACATTTGACAGAGGAAGATTACCAAAGCAACTGAGCTTCCGAATGTTTTGACGATTGAACACATCGAATAGAATAATAAGTACATTTATGATATGAAGAGCGAAGTGTTTCGAAATTTAATTTGCGACTGTAATTGGTAACTTTACTCTTTGGAAGGTTGATGGCACATGTGTTTCTACACGTGGTGAAATCGCGACAGTTTTGTTGGTAACAAACTTTTCTTCCATGCCTTGCAAAATCCCAAGTATTCCAAAGGGATCAATTTATAAATTATGTCCAACGTACACTCAACTTACCCCTAGTAACTGTCAGAGAGAATCAACGTTTTTGATATCTTCAGCATGTGCTCAATATATCCCCACACATTCCGTGAATCCGTGCATATCTTGAGGTAATTATTTCATGTGTATTGAATGGATAAACATTTCTTGCAATCACTTAAGGGATTTACAATCCGAATCGTCGACAGGAGTGTGACAAACTTTAGTAAATCGATTTGGTTCAGCATGTAACAAACGAGCGTACACACTTGCTTTTAGGGAAAAAAATTAACTGATTGTGTTTACGTGCACCTTGCTTCTTTTTTTGACTATGGTGAGAGGTGTATTAAAACACGATAGTAGCTCGCTACTTTTTTGACTCCTCGATATTTTGATGTGCTTTTTAATGTTGAGTAACGTTAGAGATTTAACGTCAGTTTGAAAAGGGTTACTAATTTGAAGAATAAGGTGCGATGAACATATATCTTCTGTAATTAGGGAACAAGTGGGTATGAGCTCTGTTATTTTACGAATAAAATCTTGTCATAATGATAATCGTCGCTATTCTAGACATGTGGCCGATCCCCGTCTCGTGGCCTTCAGCTGTCTTTGTGAATGTAAGTGAGAGTGGACTGCAGCCAACTGAATTCCAGAGAACCGGTATGATTTGAATAAACTTTGTTCTGGAATAAGGTACCAAATTACTTAATCTAACAGGAAACCACTCTCTTATCACCATATTTTGCTGTTCGACTGTTTTGAATTGATTGACTGTAGCTCCAGAGGTGCTCTTGACAGGTCTACTCAGTGGTTGCTAAACGTTCAGATGAGACACGAGTGTATTCATGTTTGGCTTAAGTTCTTTCACATGTTAGCTATTTCTGTCCACTCCAAATGCTGAACTTTACGGATGATATTTTGTGTAAAAGATTAGAGGGACAGTGAAAAAGTCTATGATGGAACACGATTTCACCGCATCATTCTCGCCCACACGCGACTATCAGTCATACCGTAGTTAATTTGGTTCCCGATACTTCGAATACCCTTGATGAAGGTGTAACGATCTGATAGTATTTGGACCATATGTGGCATGATGCTTTGTGGTGGGAAGAACTGCCCTTTCCTCCGTGTTGAAACTACTTTTTGGTTATCCAATGTCTGTCGGCTGTTTTCTGGTTTTACTGGTCCAAACTTACATTGGGTACTGATTGTTATGCCGTTTAATGCACGTACGCCAACCAACTGCCGTAATTGTGATGGTATCTGGCCGACGTTCATTTGCCCGCCGGCAACGTTCGGTAAATTAAAGCACAAAAATCATTTTGCCCTTCTGTTCTCAAAAAAGCCGTCTCCATCACACAAAGTCAAACCAGTTTATCTGTCGGAGTTTGATTGTTTTCTGATCTTTTTATACACTTTTGTTTCCAGGTCTCGTCAAAATGGGAGTACATTGTGTAACAGGCAAGAAAGTGGCCGTAAAAATCGTTAATCGGGAAAAACTGAGTGAAAGTGTGCTTCAGAAAGTAAGTATACACATGCCAACACGCGCGATTGATTTGTTGATCTTCTAGGTGGAACGTGAAATCGCAATTATGAAACTGATCGAACATCCACATGTGCTTGGATTATACGATGTGTACGAGAACCGTCGGCATCTTTACTTAATCCTGGAACACGTATCTGGAGGGGAGCTGTTCGACTACCTCGTACGCAAAGGACGATTGTCTCCGAAGGAAGCTCGACGATTTTTCAAGCAAATCATATCCGCATTAGATTTCTGTCACAGTCATTGTATTTGGTGAGTGTTGAATGATTAGTATTGAGCCCTTTCTTTCCACCAACTAGGCTTCGGTATATTTTTATTGATTCTTCTGATCTCTATATAGCATTCCATCATTGGTCACTAAAGTATTGTCTAACATTAACCCTAAATTTCAATGAATATGTTAGCCACACACGATACATGTTTTAGAACGGTCGTTACGTATTTTTACGAGGGTGTGAAGAGCAGAGAAAAAAAGGAATTTGGTGTGGTCAGTTAGGATCTGCAATCACATTGGACATGCATCCCGTTGTTGTCAAAATTTTCTTACACACGGCTTTAGACACTAGTAACTTCCACTGAAGCCTTAGATCGACTAACTGAGAAATCAAATAAATCACTTTACAAATTAAGGGGATTATTCAATCACACTGTTTCATTACTTCTGTCGTTGTAGTTTATTGAATGTGTGACAATAGTTAAAAATTGATGCCCTTTTGGAAATGTATGGCTGTTGGTGAAATGACTGAGGCATGTTTAATAGTACGTTGCTCATGGTAACCTGACCGATGTGATCCGAGGAACTGAGCGTTTACAGTCAATCTGGTGTGGGGCAAAAATAGTTAGCAGATCATGTGGGTGTACTGTTCGGGCGTGCTTTTGTTCAGATTTCTTACAAATAACAATGAAAAAATGAGTGAGGTTGTAAGACTTGTTAAACGGATTGTCGAGGTGAAAATGGATGTAGTGAGTCACCCAGTTCGTTGCTTTAAAGGAAGTTTATCCGTTCCCTGCAAGGTGTACTTTGTTTGCTATTTGTCAACAGCCTATGGAAAATGGAATCCCTATGGCAATAGAGTAGTACAAACTGAAGGCTAATGTCAGCCGTTCTTAGGTCAACAATATCGAGTCCGACTGGTTTGATATCACACTGTTTATTCACTTGAAACCATGCTTTAACAGTGCATCAACTAACTGCATACACCGTATTTACTGCCTGTGAAGATTGTGCCTGAGGATCATTCTCTCACAGGGACCACCATAGTATAAGCGACGCTAACGCTAAAGCGACCACAACTAGAACATGTTCCGCACGTTGCTATCAGTTTCGTATAACCTGAGGGTCGCTGTCTGGATTCCGGTCATTGAGGTTGACGCATGTACAAAATGACTGGCATTCAGTTCAACCGATCTGCCTTCAGCAAATTCATCCACAATTGTCCCAGGCATACTTCTGACTCAAGGTGTGGTTCAGTGCGATCGACAAGTTACTGACACATTCATTTGGACAACGAGACGACTTAACATGAGCGTGATCATGTCTGCTGTTCTGTCATTAACGCTTTTCTTGGGGTTATGACTGGATCAGTGCTACACATGTATCGGTCGCAAACGAACAATGAACTAAACAAAGGATCTACTGACTTAGTGTGATCTGCCACTAGGATATTTGTGCTATTTCTGCCAACTAAACGTATATAGCATGTTGAAAGCAAATTCTGGTAGATTTGACTACAAGGTTGTTGCTATCTCATCACCTAGATGTTGTATCAAAGATACCGAAATAAACATGTCAATCAAAAAGAAGGAATTTTATTACCGAGTGACAGGACTATTTCTGTTTTTAAACAAGTTGAGGTTATTTTGTGTGTGAAAGGAACTATATACCTGCTGGCAAATATCAGGTAATCGATATTTCTGGATTACGTTATGAGGGCAAACTAAAGTGGTATTGCACTATTTATGACACAGATTGCCTTTTTAAACTGAATATACTACGCCGTGAACAGTCACACACCAATCTTGATTACTGTCACCATTTTCAGCTTTGAGCCATACTATCACTGTTTACATTTCTTAAACTGATCGATTGCACTGCTCTTCAAGGGTTACTATTGTAAAGGAGTGCCGTATGTGCTGACCAATCAGACCAATCAAACTGGTACTGTTGTCACATTGAATACGAATATAATAACTTAGTTAAACCATTGAACTCTGAATGGAACAATCGGAAATTTTTGCTTATAGATTAAATCCTACTTTCTATTGTAAGTTTTCTTTGGTTAGAAATAATTTATCTTTGGACTAGTAGGCTTACTTCTCTTATTGGTCCTGCAAACTATAACTTTAGTCAGCTAATCTTGAATGTCTACTGCAATTTACTATTAGGCATTGTTGTTTGAACTAGAAAGAAGAACGGTTTGCACCTCGCGTAACTTTAGTGCCGCTTTAGGCAACAAGCCAACCGAAAGACTGAAATGAGAATAAGGACATATAGACGAACATGTTTTCGATAATTCATTTCTAGGCCGGTACAATAATATAGGGAGTTAATAGAGTTAGATGGAGATATTGATCAGACGTATTGCATAGAAACTAGGTCACTGGTCAGTCCATTGACCATGGCTTGATTGGTTGGTTACGTCACGCTTGTCCATTGGTTTGACTGCGCAAGTTGTTTTGTTTGGTGCACTGCAAACGAATAGTATGCACAAATCATTGTTCATTTCGAACTTTTCCTGCTTTGTGTCTTCTTCTAGTTCATATGCTGCTTCATAAACTTTGAATAAGTAATTGTTTTGTCTACTCAGTTAGCTGCGAATAAGTGGCGATGAGGTCAGGATGTGAACGTTTTTTTGTGGTAGAGGTTAGACGATTTCCTTCTTTCAGTCTTGGTAGTTGTATGAACTGTGATATTTTGCTCTCACACACAGTGCCTTTCTAAACAAAGAGTTAAGCTTATGATCGAATGATGTTCAGGTTACTCGTACATAGAGCGTGAGATTTAGTAATTAACACCGACGATCGGTGCTTACAAAAAAAGGAGGGTGAATTCAACATTCTGCTCTCATCGCGCTGACTTGAGCTGGCCGGCTCGGGTTGTTTTCGTATATACCCGATCCAATCAATCTATCAGGTTAGCATAGGTGGGCTGGGATTTAGCGGTCAGTGCCATTGCTTCAGATTGGTTACCTAGTGGGTTTATCATTAATATCGATTCTGATGATAGGTTCCCATTATAACTGTTAAGCAGTCCTCTCCGATCAAATAAGCTTAACTTCCCCAGCTGTAACATACAGTCAAAATGACAGAAACTTCAAGCGCGATAGCTTTTTGAACAGGTGATCGTGTTCGCGTGTAATACGAGACGGTTGCAACGCTTTCGAGTCCCCTCATCTGTTCATCTTTAATAGAGAAGAAAAAACAAAGCAAATGTGATGGCGAACTCATGACCTTCCTGAAGATTATCAATCAGATCGTCTGTCGCCGAAGCAATTGACATGGCAATGCAGACATATACAATGCTTTCATCACCTGTTTTTTTTAAAATTCAGACTTATCGGAACATGGTGTTTTGGATGTCGTTGCTTTGTGCTTTGCATGATGCTAAGACCAGTTATCACCACTTCATCTAAGATGTATCTATTTACTGAAGTGAGTGTAATGAAAGTGATCTTGTGTGTTTGGGTTGGATACAACACGTGATTGAGTCAAGGTTTATCAGCCTATCGGTTGTTTGCAAATTCATTATCGATACAACAGGACAAACAGCATTAAAGTTTGAGGATAATCGTTGGTTTTGTGGACTAGGTTGTTCTGTTGTTTGTGGACTATTCGATTGCGTGGTCATCAGAAACGGCATATCGGTTTAACTCTATTTTTTCCGAGTGTTGACACCGACCTATCGATATTCCGCTTTTGCCATTTTCATGTATTAAATCAAGTTTCATTCATTTTATGTGTCAATTTTCGTCACTTATTTTAACTTGAGAGGTAAGTTAACTTTTCACAGTTTCCGTCGCAATCGAATGGGAAAAATTTCCTAGGAGACAGACCGACATACATTCAAGAGATCCATTTGAAACGGAAGGACACGAAGTTTCTCATTTGTCAAAGCAGCTACATAGTCCGAGTCTGGTCGTTTTTACCGAACCAATCGTACACCTGCAGGTGTACATCTATGTGTATAGACACAAGTTGAAATTTTTAAGCTTTACACATCCTTTACTATGTCCTATACGTAGTCCTCTCCATTCTAGCCACCACCACCATAACAGCTATTGACATCAGCAACAGCAGCGGCACCATAATCATCCACCTTCTCCGTCTCATCATCATAAATGGTAGCCAGACCAATATTGCTTGATGATTCATTCCTAACTGGTTTCGACATGGCGGTCTGTGCGCACGTACATACACACCTGCTACCACGGCCCCGATTTGAAACGGCCTTAATTGGTGTAAAAAACAGAGCTATGGATAAAATTGAATTCCCATCTGGTTGGCAAATTTGAGTGCTACTGGAAACCATTTGTTTTTATCGCGTTATATCAAATCGTTAACTGTACCTGGGATCAAGGTTGACTGGTTTTAACGACAAAACCAGCACAAATTTGTGTATTGATATGGATAGGAATTTCGTTCACTAGCCATTCGATTGACGATGACTCCAAAACGAAACTGGTCAAATCTGTTTCGGCGATCGTTCACACTCTATACTTTGCCTCATCGGTGTATACACAAATAGTAAATCTACTCAGTCAACTGTGTTGTACCATAATCATGGTGTTTATATAAATCTAGTTGAATTACAAGAGAGCTGTTTTGTACCAGTACAAAAGTTCAGAGTGTTCTTGAACTAGCGCTAGCGTGTTCCTCAGAAGCTTTGGGTAATCTATTATACCCCTGTTCACTTGTCTGAAAACCAATCAGACAGTATCATGTTATCAGTACAGCATTGCTTGAAAGTCGTATAATCACAAGTCGTGATTGAGCACGGATCGACTTATAGAATCCCTGTCGAAACTCAAACCCTCAACATTGGTACATGTACATTTTGTAGACAAACAAAAAATCATTTTCGTGGAAACAAGTCATTAGCAGTACGGTAGAAATCTAAGTAGCACTAGATTCGGACTGTTTTTGAAATACGAAATACCAACAAGACCTTTGCTTAATTTCAGTGGTACATAACGATGAATGTATTAAAATCTTTGTGGGATATTCATTTGAAATATAACCAAAAAACTCACATTTTGATAGATAATCGCTAAACATTTTCCGGCACGAACTTTCCTCCTTTTTTTTCTCTTGTTTTGTCCTAATCTTTGACATGCAGATTGGGCCCACCATGATAGCTGACTGTGTAAAGAGTCGGTATTTTTATGAGTCATTATCGTTCTCTAGAATACACCAATAGTTGATTTTGTTGCACAGTTTGATACTGGTGACTGCATCGAGAGACAGTAAGTCGTTGGGCTGTTGAAGTGATAGAGTCGCGAGAAGAAAAAAAATCCAAAGTTCGGCTATAAGAATGAGTAGAACATTGAAACACATCGACATCGTGGTGTTCACATTTTGCAAACAAACAGCGTTGCACGTGAGGTTAAGACGGTATTACCATTAATGCTCTGCTATTTTTGATGCACCGGTCTAACAACTATGCTTAGTTCACAGACCTGCTATGATTGTACACCGTTTACATTCCTGCTGCCTGTTTGTCAATAATAACAGTGGTGACAAAGGTTATGTTCTGTTATTATTCTCTTGCTATTGTAAACAATTTATTGTTGTCATATACTAAACTGCCGTCAACCCGTTTTAATTTTTATTAACTTCACCGAAATAAGCTAATGTCATACTTATAGTGTTTACAATGAGCTTACAGTGTTTATAACGTGATGTATTACCTCATGATGTTAAATCTCAAACCTATACTCTGCGTTCGGTTTCTTCTCTAATAAGACTGGTCAGGTAGAGACAATCTAAATCTGGGTCGAAACGAAGCTGAGTTCTTATCCGTTTGACCATCAGCTCTATGATCATTGTTTGTGACAAGAAATTTTGTATGTACTTAAGTTTCGTATCGTTTTAAACCCCGTTGGTCAACCTCCGCCTAAAGCGGACGAACGTGGTTTCATTCACCTGTAATTCGGCTAGATGGTCTCGACGTAAGGAATCCTACATTGTCTATTTATCACCTAGTTTTACATCTTCACGTTTGCACCAGTTGTGGAGTGTGTGAGTAGAATTACAATTTGTCCACTGCAAGTCGCTTTTGACGAGATACAATGCGGTTAGAAAGTCGCTTGCCTTTTGAAACAAGGTTTAAATCAGTGACAGAAAATGAACCTACGTTAGCACTCCCCAAGCATACGCAGCAGCTCACAGCCTGACCCGGATTACAAAGAGACCTGTTTGACGCTGTTACTCCTACCAGGGCTGGTCGCTCGATCGGAAATTGTCGTCTTTTACGGCACGATTCTCGCCTAAGTCTTCATACACAACAACTCCTAATCCGCTGAGTTCGTTGGAATGGCACACGCGGATGTTGGCCGATCGATCGATCGACCAGTTGTTGTGGTGCTGACAAACCAGTCAAGGGTGTCCGAGATCGGGGTCGTGGCTTGACGACCCCGTAGGCTTGGGATATGTGAATGCGTCTTCGTTTTACGTCCCGATTTCGATATTTTTTCTTTCCATAAACGTTGGCAACTTTCGAGTAGGTTTGCGTGTGCATGTGCATTGTCGTCCTCTGATTCTGGTCAGTATGGCAATCATTTCTGTTCTGAATCTTTGATGTTAACCTCTTTCTTAACGAAATCGAAATTAGCACCGTTTTGTTATAAGTTTCACACTGGTGTTGTGACTGTGAATCATTTGGTAATAGAACAGATTTTGGCTACAATATTCGTTAAACAAAAGACATCGATGTTTGTGTATACCTGTTGTTTTGTTTGTGGTATCCAGTCCTGTAGGTAAATACTCCGTGAGTTTTTCTTTCCAGTACAGTTCCTCATGTGAATACAACGTAAATAGACTGTTTTGTTTTGGTTCATCCCAAAATTTGATTGTCCTGATAGGCTAGCTGTCACTATTAACATCAACATCAGATATATCAGTTCACTATGAAACGTTTTTGACGAAGGTCAACTGAATTGACCAGAATTGTTCATAACACTGTGGTGTTCTTAGAAATATTGACTGGAAATATGCGTTATTGTTTAATTCTGTCTTTGAAAACACATTAATGCAGACAGCCGAGAATGTTCTGTCAGTCAGGTCAGGTCACCAGCGCATCATTGTTAAACATACTGGGAACTTTTTAAATGACGATGTTTGTTTCATTGGTCACTTCGATTTTCAGTTCTGTACGATACAAAGCCATAATGTTTGATGCAATTTAGCAATACTAACTGCTTAATTGTGTCTGATCACACAACTGTGTTACCCTCGTTTCTACTGTTTGCGAGTAGACGCCGCAATAAAATTAACGAAAACAATCCACCCGGTAGCATCAACTTCGTTATGTTAACAAAGCGACGATCATTTTTCGAAGCGGACAAACAAAGGCGAACAAAAATCCCCAGACTAATTTTTTTCTTGGACAACGTCTGTAGAAAGTGAATCATACGTAAAAGAAGTATTAACAACCACTACACAATTATACCGTTCTCTCAGGTGGCTATGGTGCCTCCAGACTGGTATTCTGATTCAAACTTGAGTGATCAGGCACACAGCAGCCACTGTGAGCACGGTCGACGTGGATGACTCAGTTCAAGCTGCCTTTGTCGAGCCAGGCTGCCGGCTGACTGAACGTTTTCTAACTGTCATTTGACTGATTACCATGTGATTTGCACTCAATAGTTTATTTGTACTGTTCACACCATGCCAAGAAAATGTGAACCACCTGAGTGGAAACGAAGAAAATCCTTGGCTTCCCAGCAGCTGGGCATGCCAGAAATGCTCGAAGTGCTCTTACGCGCTGTTTAAGAGATTAATGTACATCGTATTGATTGAGTTGAGGGATGACGAGCAGTCTGTAAATAGAGACAAACAACAAATAGATCATCTGAAACCCACTATGACAAAATGTGCCTTCGAACACAGATCTGTACTTAGGTTCGTTGGCTTCGCAAGATCTGTGCAACGGACAGTGAACAGCACGTCTTGCTTGAATTCAGACAGAATGAACAAAACCTTTTTGTTGGATCGATGGCAGACACATCATCATCGTTTCCACCTTTGAGCTGCACAAAAATTACTGTTGTTTGCACTTATCGACGACAATTTGTTCTGTTCACTGATGAGATATAAGTTAGTGTCAGTGAACCCCCATGTACAGATCTGGTGTTGGCATGACATTTTGAAGGAAGAACTGTGCTTCGACCGACGCATACATGATAGAGACTCTCTGATCGTATGTCGGACGTTCACAGTGTGCTCTGTGAGTGAGATTCCGACTGTTATTCTTGGACACTTGAACACTTTCTGTTATTACTCATTTATCTAAACAGGTATCAGAGTGCATTTTTCTGACCCTGCAACTCATTCCTCACGTATCCTGAGGATGTGGCTACCTTTTCCAAAGGCGTTCAATTGTATAAATTAGAGCGCCAAACTGTTCTATCTTTCAAATTCGGTCGGTTTAGATTTTTTTGACATGAGAATCAGCCACATGACTGTTAGAAAACACTCAGTCAGCCGGCAGGCCGGCCCGATGAAGGCAGCTTCAACTGAGTCATCCACCTCGACCGTGCTCACAGCGGCTACTGTGTGCCTGATCAGTCAAGGTTGAATCAGCATACCAGTCTGGGGGCATAATAGCCACCTGAGAGGACGGCATAATTGTGTCGTGGTTGTTCTCCAAGAAAATATTAGCTTGGGATTTTTGTTCGCATTTATTCATCCGCTTCGAAAAATGGCCGTCGCTTTGTTAACATAACGAAGTTGATGCTACAGGGTGGTTTGTTTATCTGTTTTATCGCACAGTGTATGCACTGACAAAGTTTTGAGCCAGTTGTACGTTTCTTGTTTATGACTAAAGCCATTGCAGAATATCGGCGTTACTAGGTCAACACCCAATTGATGTAGATGGATGGCACGGGTGACAGGAATGTTGACATAAAACCCCTTGTTTACTTCCTCTTGTAGCTTGTTTAAATGTTTCCACGTATCAATAACTTTAGTTCTGAGCATTAATGTTTGTCCAAATAATTTTTCTGTACTATGTTTCACCACATTTTCTTCTCGAAAATAGTACGTTTTACGATTCCATAACGGCTAGCTACCAGTGTCGATTTACGCCACTGGATGGTTGTAATGATTTTAAGAAGCATTTTTTACGTCATATTGATTGTCCCCACAAAATTGCAGCAAGATTCACAATCATAGTCTATCACTTCAGTTGAATTCTCCTTGTCCGACCTATTTTGTTTGTCTAATTTTGACTTTGGGCATCAAAGTTTAGAGCACCAAAATTGATGGATAGTGGATGACAAAGTACACTGAACCGTTACTTTTCCAGTCACTTAATTCTTCGTGGTTTCGGTTATTCTGACAGCAAACTGAAATTGAGTATATTATGTGCTGAACCTATAGGAACATCATATTCTTTGGGTTGTTGCTCTGAATTTTCAGTTTTGTGCATTTCTACTCAAAATCATTAATACAGAGAATACCCGGCTATGTTCCTAGGATTCCTGGATTGTTGCAAAATTTACAGATTCGATTCAGATGAGAATTCAAATAACAAGATTGTTTCGGTTTCAAAGTGTCAGCAGTAAAATGACTCTCAAACAGAAAATCAAGGGATAACGGATAAAATAGAAAGTTAACCACCATCTACCAACCCTACTAGAACTTACAGCAAAAATCATCTGGATGGCATCGACAGTAAGTGCTCGGGGGAATAGTTATTCCAGCGCGTTGATTCCGACGTTTAAGTTATCTGAGTACTCGGATTGGTGACTCCACTATATGCGTAGGTTCTATGCTGAAATTCAGCTGACGAGGACGCAGCTGTGACATACTCTAATAATTTGTTGTAGATCTGGTACATCCGGACGTTAAAAGTGCTCTCTGCAAGTCAGACGTCTCGTTTGGTGTGGTAGCCTTAGGGAATTACTCCTGAGGTGGTTACTTTTGCTAAACGCGATTACTGTTTGCAGAGTATGTTTGGGTTGATAAAAGATCTTGTATGCTAAAATCCAGTCCCAGCTCATATGCCGGTGGCGTATTTAGAGTTGCTCCAGATTTAGTTCTATAATAGCCAGTGTTGTAGCTTTATGTTGTGGTTTCCCAGTAAGAGTAATTCTCTTCGCGAATCAAAGACAACAGGCTTGGATATGTAGTCCAAAGTGGAGGGTGCACCAAAGAAATGCATGTAAATGAAACAGTCTGAGTGAAACCGTTCAAACAATGTGGTGAGTAATCCCTGTATCGAGTTGGCTTTCTTGACCGTTGGTGCACCCCTGGAAGACAGGCTATGGTTACTCGAGGCAACTGTACCAAAGTCGCGCTCGTGTGTAGTGGAACGTAGCTCTTCGCCTCCCAGAAAATAATCTGTGCAGCCCGAATGACAGAACTGCATCATTGTACATTTGGCCGTGTTAAATAAGGGGCGATTGTTTGTGGTTCAGCAGTGTAGTTTGATTAAATCACTCCGTAGTTTCCCACTTTCAGTCACATTGTCCACAATACACCAAACTTTAATGTCATCAACCTATAACAGCAACGGAAAATTGCCAAATTGTGGGATTCTAGGCACAAACTGAGCAGTATGAATCTCCATTGCAAGAGGCAGCAAGCAAAATATCAGTCTGAAAAAGCCCTGTCAACTTGGGTGTTGAGACGGCGATCTTGTAGGTAATCGGTGACCCACAGCGTTGGAGGAGTTTTTATACCACACCTCTGTTAACAGTTTATTATAGCTGTTTTAATTCTAAGCCTGTACGAACATGATAATGAATAAGTTGTTAGCAAACGCGTGTTATGAACATTTATTCTTGGCTTGTGCTTCTGTCTACGATCGCATTGAAACCGTACTTGCCAGAATAGTCACATGAATTGTTTTCATTTACTGGTAGTAATAAGGGCATCGACCAATGAAAGACACTCACTTGTTGGAGAATACTGTGGGGCTGATTACCCACTGGTCTTCAGCTGCTTCCCACTAGACCACGAGGTATCAACCTGGTGTAACTGAAAAATGGGGTTATGACACTTGAACAGTTGACATCTAGAGCCCCACGACCCCTGTTTGCCACTCTTAATGGGCACAATCACAAGTCAGATGCCAACGGAGAGAGATTTTCAGGCATATCCTCTATGTGTGACCGCTATGGAATGGTGGGATAAATATCTAACTGAAACCAGAGTGTTCTGGCAATAAAGCTGATGCTCAAGTTATACAGCTGGTCCTATCATTCCATTGATTTCACGTAAAAGCTCATTTTACTCTGCTGTATTTTATACCACAGCCTACTGATAAAAACATGGGACATTTGATTTTCGTCCTAATAATGTCTCTGTAACCTATGTGATCACGACTTCATTGTGATATATCATTCCTGACATTTGTGTGTAGTACATTATCTGAGTGCGTGATTCCCACGAAGTAGGGTCAAAACTTTTGCTCTTGTTGCTCATGGGTAGTCGTAGACGGAATGTATGTCTAGTCGAATAGTGACCTACTGGAGAAAGGTCAGAATAGTATCCGTTTGTGCTTTTCTTTGTGGTGGGGAATTCGGATACAATATGTGTCAGGTTTTCTCATAATTTCAATGTGAGCAACTCTCTATATAGAACAGTTTGGCTTCACTTTGCTTGCTCATTGTAGTCAGTAACTTCCGTTGGAGAAGCCGTCGGAAAACTTCTGAGGAGGAGTATGGGGTTGGTTAAGTTGCTTTCACAAACCCGCTTGTCGTTCTGCCAGAAACAGTGCGATACGCAAAGAAACAGCGCTTATATGTCATCAACACCAACGAAAGTTTCTTGGAAACAGTATATAAAGTGTACTATGAACTGCGTGACAGTTAGAGAAAAGTACATCATACAAAAGTTGACAACAACTGTTTCCCGAAATGATGAGAGTTGCTGTGTGTACCTGCGTTTTATGCATCATCGATGCATGGACTGAGTTTTCGTTTTCTTACGAAAAGTCCACTTCTACTTTTTCTCCTCAGTAGTCACTCAAAAGAGGGCCTACAATACTCGTAAACTCCCGTTGAACTAGCCACGACCGTCTGTGATTCAGGGTTTTATGGGCACAATGTCATTTTTCTCTCTCCTCTAATGGGATTGTTTTGTGTTCAAGGAAAATCGTCCGAATGTCTGAAGAACAGTAGACAAACTTCGTAGTAGTTTACTGATGATCACAGAACGTAGTTGGTGAGAAACTATTTTACAATCAAATTTCATATTACTGTCTCTTTAAACTTCATTTTAAGTTATGTGCAAACTAATCACGAAATAGAGTAAACACTTGTGTTACAATTAAAATGAATGAAACTGAGCTACATACAACGTTACAGGAGGTTGCATGGCATATTTACAGTAGCAAGTTTAATGCTTGGAGTTTATTCGTAAACGTCTCACAACCGCTTAACTTTTTATTCACTTTAACTGCATAGTCATTGTTTCGTAGAAATTTTTTCTGACTGACTACTTCATAATTCAAGTGCCATTTGTCTTTTGTGTTGACGACTGACAGGTCAACTGTGTTTACCTCCAGGCTTGTCAGATATCAGTACATCGCCACACCACCGTTCAACAGCTTCGTAGCTTCAATGGAGCTTAATAACCAACAGAAAACTTCTACGCACATATTATTTATGTTGGGTTTGCCAGACTCGTGGTTACGAGCCTTTTAATTCATCAACCTTCCGAAGGAGCTGGTTCTTCGATTTAACTGAGCCGAACTGATCACTTCAGAAGTGACACAGACCGTGTGCTACTTAACAATTCCGTTTGCCACCAACATATTCATGCAGGAAAATAATTTAGTGTTGATTGCAAACGATTATCCGAATGTTTGGTCGCGTTTGTTGAATTCGAATTATAGGTTAAAAATCTTCATAAGTAGCTATATTGTTTATTGTCAAGATCCGTATGTACGAGAAATATGTAGGAGTAGATATGTTGATAAAATTACCTCACGGGATTCTTCCAATTTTGATCCCAATAAGACCAATGTTTCGAAGCCATTCGATAACCCAAATAGTTATCAAACAACCATTATTAGCTTGATCCTCCTATTCAGTGACTCATTGGTTTGCATGCAATTGACTGTTTGACCTGACAACATTCAAGTCATTATCAACGGTGACATTCTCATTGGCGTGGCAACCTCGTCCCTACGTTCGATCGAATGTACTTTGCAAGTTGATTTTCTTTGGTCGACCCATTCACAATCACACACATACATTGTTGTGAATGAGAGAGCGACAGAAAATGAAGGTGATTACGCTATTTAGTCCGTTCTCCTTTACGAATGATTCATCGCACCTGTCTGTCTGTCCGTCCATTTTATGATGCTGCTTGTTTTTTTGCACAATAACAAGAAACTCTGCGTGCATTTGTCTTGGCTTTCATAATAGTAACAGTAATAGTAGTCATGGTAGTAGTAGTAGGTGATAGTAATATCTGCCATTCTGTTGGTGTCTGTTCCCTAAACCAACCATCTGACACACCTAACTAATGTAAACAAAGTTTTGGTCATGTCCTCTAACAAACTGCACCCACGTACACACACACACACACATACGGATTTATCAGTTTCTCTTTATATAGAAAATTGTACGAAAGCAACTGGACACCAATCCGTATGCAGTTAGTTTATTTGTATGACTATCGGTTGGATAAATCATGTCGACCTGGCTGAACGCATCTACTCTTGTTTATGCGTTTGTTACACAGTTGTGTACCGGTGCTTCGATTTGCTTTTATAAATGACACACCGGATTTCTTATTCCGGTTTTGTCTTAATGGCGCTGCCCTATTTGATGGCTTGTAACATCCAAGTGTTCTGTGAATTTTTTGGCAGTGCACTTGGGTCACAGATCACTATTTGTTTGTTGAAACTTGATGTCTGGAACTAACCACTGTTTACAACTTAGAAACTGAACGTGATCCTCTGTGTTTATCTACTCCGACTGAGCAGTCTTACTCCACTCACGGTAAGCCGGTTAGCTTTGATGAAGAGTATTCAGTATTATAGAGGGATACTTGACCTCTTCAGTGCATATCCCGATCAATCTTAGAGAACGCGCGATTGAACGTATTCGATCCTTGCACTCCACCTTTCTCTTCTCCACCTGATCGTTGTTTACCTCATGTGTTTGCAGCTTCTCACCAACGTCGATTATAAGCTACTAAATGTGGTCGCTTTTTGTGGTTGTAGAGTAACACTGAACTCTTTAGTAAAAGCACCAAAAGTCTCAGCATGTTACTGCTTAACAGGAGAGATGACCTACGTTGAGAAAGACCATTATAGCCATACGAGCATTGATTTCCTTTCTTGTACTTCATCTTCTGTTACTAATATATACGATATTTAGGTTACACAGTCATAATGCAGTCTTGAAGAAAAGTGCATTTTGAGACCGTAACGATCATTCGGAAACAGTTTGCGGAGAGTACTGACCACAAGCGTTCTTAGGCAATAACCAAGACTACGTTCAAAACCAATTTGCAACTATAATTTATTTAATGTTTTTAAACACTAAACCACACTTTAGTTTTATCTTACCGTTCTCCCGTTAAGCCACCGTGATTTAAAACCGGAAAATCTTCTACTTGATGATAAGCTCAACATCCG
This sequence comes from Paragonimus heterotremus, assembly GCA_013368495.1. NCBI lineage: Eukaryota > Metazoa > Platyhelminthes > Trematoda > Plagiorchiida > Troglotrematidae > Paragonimus > Paragonimus heterotremus. Next base: position 29,872 of record LUCH01000072.1, read on the forward strand.
TGTGGCGGATTTTGGAATGGCGTCTTTGCAACCGGAAGGTTCTTTGCTAGAAACTAGCTGCGGGTGAGTATTATTGTCGTTTTTCTATGATGCTTACGTCTTGTCTAACTTTACTGTTTACTGAACCGAGTAAACTATCAACAAGATGTTAACATTTTGGTGTCTGAGACCGTTAACGTTTTCTTTAGCTTAATGTAGTGGATCACGATTTTTCATTTTTTCAATAACTGTGAACTATGACCACGAGTGTGTTTCAGTGTAAACAAAGAATTCAGAAGGCAACATCCTCTTTGGATGGATGTGCTTCATGTACGCCAGCAGTGTTCACGCTTACGACGAGACCTTCACCTATGCATATTATTATTATTATTATTATTATTGTATTTTTCTCCAGATGGTTTAGTCATCAACAGAAATGCATTCTCCCATAGTTCTTTTTTGCCAGATGGATATCCATTGCTTATAGAACCTTCCAGTTAACTGTTCCACTGTGATGCTTGTGCTGACAATTTTCCGAAGACAAGCTCCAAACTCAGAGAGGCTATCACGTCTATTTGTGAATGTTCATTAGACAGGCATCTAACCATCACGACTGGTTTATTTTCTAAGCAAAATGACCAATTTTAATTCGTTGATTAGAATTGTTTCCTGACCTGAGTTAGAATGCGTTTTTCTTAAGTAAACAACAGCAGAGCAACCCTTCACTAATTCATTTATCGTTTTTTACAAGGACACTCGTCCAGATATATCCAGTTCTGGTACTCCTGGAGAGTTCATTACAAGATAGGTTACGAAAATTGAGAATTGTCTAATTACAGGCCGAATCAAAAGTCTACTTAGTCTATCAGTCTTATGGGCAGGCTGGTCATCGGTGCAATGCGGACTGAACCAGAAATGAAAGCAAAACGTGAGAAAGTGAGCATACCGTCAGAATGAAAACGAAGAGCTAGTTGATCGCTATCTATAAGTACTTTCATCCCAACTCTCCAACCTTATTTGGCCCGCCCACACAATCAATATTCTTCCTGAACTTACTTCCAGTAACCATGGTTACCAATCTAGATTGACTACATTGAGTGTACTATTGACAGGATCGATGGAGACAGTGTATGTAAGCTTCCTAATTACTTGGCGTCAGGTTTCATCATTTTAACGCAGCTAAAGTGCTGGAATTCTAATTTGCATTTTGGACTGCTACAGTACTATTACTGCAATAGTTAAACTACACTCGTCAAGCGAAATTGGCAATCCATACCCTTGTCATAACCGTGATTTGCGTGAAGATCCACGAAGTAGACTTTACTAGAAACTTCATCAGTGACTTCACATTAGGCAACCGGTTTAGGTTGTTTCATCTTTTCTTCTTGAGAGGGAGTATCCGCTTTGTGAACTCTACTCGATAACAACTTCTCATTCAAGTCGAAATCACGGATTCTATCTAACCTTTTGATCAGTGTTTTCGTTATTGATGGGTAAACAGGGATTTTGCTCTGCATGGATTCACGTTTGTTCTCAGCGTTCGTATAGGAGATGCATTATACCCAAGTTTTGCTGTCACTGAAACTCATCTGTGATTTTTTTCGAGAAGCGTCGGCTGAATAATTTACATGCATACGAAATCCAGTTACATTTTCTCAAATCTTTTGTCACTGTTTTTCACAGGCTAATGTGACGCTAGTATCACTTGGCGACACTACTGTAGGAGGAAGAACAAACGTAACTACCGACTGGACAATACCTTTGGGATATTTGTATGTTTGGTTATGAATTATATAGTTTATACTTAGAACATATACAGGGTGGCTCCGAGACCGCTTGTCAGGATAAGAGATTTGACCGTGCAAATGGATATGTACACAGACGAACAGCGGACAGTCAGTATGGTGGCAGAGAGGAGGAACCCGTGTGTGATGCTGCACCGGGTTCAGGTGAGTTTGGCAAGTGCCTTTGCTAGCTACCGTAGCGGATGGTTGTGACCCGGTTCAATATTTGTCTTCAGTCTGTCCAGTAATGGGTGCGCGCCCGGTCGCCATAGTGACCAGACTAGGCAATTCACCATCCTTCAGCGTTGTGCAGATGTCTCCTGCTAAATCTGGACGTCTACTCGTCACATATAAATCAACTTAATCTGTACCATCCCATGTAGTTAATCCGTTGGTCTTAAAGGTCACTCAATAGGTGCACCCGACCGATCCACTTTTATGGAAACGTTCGGATCAACCACAACGGAACAGATATTTGTTGATTTGATCGCACAATCAGTGTTACACTGCCCACTAAATCTTCCGTCGTCACTGTTCCTGAAGTAGATGGCTGCTTTTTTCACTCAAAGAACCAGTTTCCAGGAGCAGCTGTTTTAACTGCGTTAATATCATAGCTGTTGGTTTCCGCTCCTCTAGATGACTGGGTTTGCATTCATGGCACACATTTGGTAAACTCAGGCCTGAGGAATTCAGCTTGATCAACTCTGCGTTATCGACCTCCATCAACTCCGTTATTCACACACCGTTACCTATTGATCAGCATGCAGAATTTAACTCGCTGTGTAAAACCTAAACTTGACAACTGGACTGACACTACCCGGTGGCACAACATGCCGGTAGGTTGACATCTGAAGTTTACACCAGCGGGGTGTCGTAACCCATAGCGTGCGTTCAGTACTAGACGGACTAAAGACATACATTGAACTGGATTGCTGCACTTCATCACAGCAGTCGGCGGAAGTTCTTATCAGGCTGACCTGAACCCAGTGCCCTGTCGCACACGGGTTCCTTCTCCCCACTACCATATTGACTGTTCACTGTTCCTCTGGAGTTTGTGTGTGCATCTCTCCATTTGCACAGTTGAATCTCCTACTCTGGCGAACGGTTTGTAACACAGTGATATATTCAACAACGAGGATAAGATATGGAATCTCTAGTGTTCCATGTCTAACACATCTTCGCATGGAACAATTTAAGGAGAAATCATTGAATCAACTTGAGAGCCTACCGAAAGTTTGGTAGCGGTATGTACACGACACTTTGTGAATGATTTGCAAGCAGATCGGATTGAAACCTTAGTAGTCTCGATTCGCAACCCAGATGAACAACGGAACTAGAATTTCATATTTCTAGACAGTCCAGTTCATAGGATAGGATGAAGCTTCAAGACTACCATCTAGTACAAACTAACACAGACGTACCTAACATTGTTGGCTGTAAGTCTTCTTAGTATCGTCATCTCAATCTCTCGTAGAATCTTGCATCTATACACAGTTGATGATAAGCAAAAGATAGCACAGAAAGAAGCATTAGTTACGTTAGTGAAAAGAGGTTATCCAAATTGGGTTTTTGAAATAAAGTTAAAACGGGTATTCGATCCATTATCAACAACACGCAACACTGTTGTTGTTCCATTCATGAAAGGGACGTCAGTGTTTATTCGTAGAGTCTTGCAGGAACCAGACAGCGGGATTGGTTTCGAAAGGTGGTGACATCTTGTAAAATATTGATGCATCTTAACGATTTTTTTGTTGATTGAAACAACTAGTATTTGTATGTACAGATTGAAATACATGGGCTGTTCACAAATTTATTTTGGGAGAATTATGCGACTTCTAAGAACTAGAACGAGAGAGCATCGATAGAACACTAGAAAAGTACCCCGAAATCAGTTGACCTATCAGTTTTTGGTTGTGTTACTCATAGGCCATGAATTTAACCTGGGATCTGTCAGAAAGGCTTAGAACTACTTAAGAGCATTTAGTTACAGAGGCTATCACAGTTGCGAAGGCCAAGTATGCTGTAAGTAGGGTTGCTCGGCAGCCTATCACGGATAAACCGAACTGATTTGCATTGACAGCTGAATGAAACGACAGTTTGTAACACATGGAGGTTATGTTCCTTCTGTTTATTTCCGGGCAAACCAATGGACTCTTTGATCGACCTATCAAGTTAGCTACAGTAATTTCTTTTCAGTATCCCTGTCCACATTTGCCCGATCGTCTGTCATTAGCAATTCGAACTTAGTATCGACTCCTCTGTCTGTTCACTTGACCCGTGACCTATTGCCTTCTGCTCCGTTTAGTTATTTCGTCTGGTTATTTCAAATACTTCTAGCCTGCCTTTAATGCCATTGAACATTACATCGATTGACCTAGTCTGACGAAGCTTTCGACTGAGGTCTGAACTGAATGTGAAATTTTTGACCTTCCAGTATGGCTCCGTAGGTCAGCTAGCGGAGCACTTGTTATGACTGGATATCATATTTCTCGCTATTTCGAATCCAGCCGTAGTCCAGATTTTTCGAAATTGGGTTCTCTCTTAAAATAAGTGATTGTTCAGTCTATCTCAATCTTATTCCGAATAATGAAACCTGTCTTTGTTCAAAATAATGGATACTCACACCAGAATTATTGAGGGCAAATATTTACACAGTTTATCGTCTGTGATTACTTGACAGGCCTAATTTGATATCCCGTTTCAGTCGAAGTTCACTCTCACCCTCAATCTAACCTACCGGACATTTCTGTCTAGATATCAATCACCTTATACCCCAACTGAACCCTGCTGAGAAAGTGGTGGTTACTAACCTTTTGAATTGATCTTTCTGAGTGAATAAAGTTTATAAAAAATAACGAAGACCCGATTATCAAGACTATCAGTTAAGCATCAAATCCAACGCTTACACATAGTGTTAAAACATACAGTTATGTTAATGTCCTGTAGTATGGAAAAGTGAGCAAACATCTACCAAACATCTGTGTCATGTGAGCATATCTGCCAGGCGATACCTTGTGTGACCGTTCTTGTTGGTAGATAAAATCACCTGACGTCTGGCACTATTTGGCCAAAATGAAGATGATGAGTGATCGGGAATGTGGACTGCCGTTGGTTCATTTCATAATGAGCCGGCTGGAAAAACTATCACAAAACACAAGCTAAAATCGCATGAAAATAACGTTCAGTTTGTAATGAAGCCATTGCTTTCCTCACATATTTTCTCATTTGGTTACACGGGCACATGTTGACAACACAATGGAATCTCTTCAGTTCATGACAAGGTGTATAGCACTACCTTGATTTTTTGTGTAAGCAGAATGCCAATCGTTAATTTGTCTTTCACTATGTCATCGGTTAACTTACCCGGTATGCAGGTCATTTTGAGCCAGATGCTGCTTTGATCGAATTCGCTAAAATACCATGAAAACATACACTGTAGCACACTGGCATATTGGTCGATCTCGTCAGCTAAACTTTGTAGGGGGAGTGCGTGACAAAAATAAAACGATGTAAGTTGAAAGGTGTGTGAATTGGGGGTCAGAAGGTCACATTGTTAGTGACAAAAACCATTAACTTTTTGCACACGGTTTGCTGTACACTCGGTGGAAATTTGTAAACCGTTATTTTCCGCATTGGATTGGCTGCGTTTTACATTCCCAATTTAAGATGACTGGTGTGACCCACTCCGCGGACAGCTATTTGAACCCCGATGTTACATCCGAAAATGATACTTGTAGGTTGACGTTGATCTGAGCACAGTTGTGTCTCGGTAAGACTGTTCGGTAAGATTCAGTTGCTCCCCTGATTTAGTTAGCAGTAGTTCTTGAGAAGGATTTATACGCGATGAATCATTAGGTTTTCTTAGATTAACGTGATGGCACAGTAGGGGAGCACTTGTTACTAACTCTATTCTTGATGGAGTTTGTAGCTTACCGTGTATGTGATCGATCCCCTATTAGTTTCGAACAGTTCAAGGTGACTAGGTCATTCACAATACTCGTATGCCAGTGTGGCGTCCGTTGTGTTGAGCAACTGTTTACTAGAGTCCTTTTGTCAAGTCTTTTGAGGCTATCCGGTGATGATTGATGACCTTTGATGGCTCTGTTAAGTAACTTTCCCAGCTGTTAATTGTAGATTTAGGCTCCTTGTTATCTGCTTTGGTGTTTGAAAACTTCAGACTCCAAAACAACGTGTCGAAGGTAATAATATACATGGATTTTCACGATCGCCGTCTCTTACTAAGTTAACCCTTGCGAACGTTTTACTAGTAAGATGACCTGGTATGAGTCGACGCATCGTGGATCGTACATAGCTCAGAGCTTGTTAACAATTACGGCCACCAGCGACTAGTGGAACTCGTTATCTGAGCAGAAATCAACATGGTCATGATTCGACCACACCTAGTGGTTTCGACGAGTATAGTTGGTAGATGCCAACTTGGGGACCTTGCATGATCACCCGAACCGCCATATGGAAATGCTGTCCAACTTTACTCGTAGCGAGTAACGGCAGTTTTATACTCAATAGTCTAACTGGGCTTTCATTCAAACTCCTTTTCTCTTCATCATATTTTGATATTTTTCTAAGCATTTTTCTCGTCAACGTCGCGACGAACTACCGCTTGAGTCATAGGATCTTCTGGTCAGACATGAAGCTCAACATATGTGTATTTGTATGTACATTCCAAGTCATTCGCTGCCAACCCATGTTCGGCAGTACGTAAGGTTTTCCTTTGATGTGATGTGCCCGCTACACGCACTTTCTGTGGATGCGGCTTTAGCTTGTTAATCATTTTACGATACTGTTTCTCCAACTATGATACTGATTTAGTGTGTTTTATTCGGTTCGGTACGGTGTTCCTTTCATTTGCTATCCGCAATAATCTACTATGCACACATGACGACTATTTCTGCCATTCACCTGTCAAGGTCACCCCATTATGCCTGTCCGGAAGTTATCCGGGTAAGCTGCATGTAATTCCAAAACACATATGTCCTAGTCCAGAATCTGGGTCACTGTCGTGCATGGTTAACTATTAGTGTAGGGATTACTTACACGGGCATGTTCCTCCACCTTAGAAACCAGAGAAGTGGGCGTATTGTGATTTTCATGTTGTCGTTTGTGTGCTTGTCGATAGTTTCTCATATGTGGCACCAGCTCGAAATGCACTCCCCAAATGCATGCTCCATTATGAGCTCAAGAGTTAAGCTTTCGTTGGTGTAATTTTGTTTGTTTGTGAATTTCATTCAGGGTGAAAAATACGATGGAAGAATGGCAGATGTCTGGTCGTGTGGAGTGATTCTGTACGCACTACTCGTGGTGAGTTGAACATCCGGTGTGAATCTGTCCGCTTGAGTGGACCTCTCACCGATGAATTTCCAGTTCATTTGTCTGTCATTTCGTTTGTTGCTCTCTCCTAAACTTATAATTTTGTACCGGTCTTTTCTTTGGCATGGTATTAATGATACTTCCATAACTGACATTCTGTGGTTCAGAAATGTTGGAAGTTTTGAGGTTGTTTTAGAGAATACCGTAGACTACTACTGAACGAAATCAAATGTACGTATTTGGAACGATTCTCGTCAGGTAAGGCTGTTCACATCATCTTTAACATTTTTGGCTTTTTGTCAGTTGTCATTTTTGCATTATAATAAATTGTTTCTGTAGATCACTTAGATTGATATTCCCACGATTGACTTAACTATGGCTTGATGTTTAACAGACATATGTTCATTCAGTTCGAAAAATTCTGTTCAGTCTGACAACATTTATGTATCCGCTAACGTACACGAAAGTTTACCGAATATTCTATGGAATCTAAAGATAGCTTGTGGAGACAGCCGATTCAAGTACATTTCTGTCCGTCTACTAAACTTTGTCCTCGTTTATTTTATATAGAAGTAAAGATGTGACGGGCAGTAATTTTTGCGAATTATTTCTGGCCAACACAATTTACAGAGATTTCCTCAGATCGTATCATGAGACAAAACGTTAAGTTCATGAACTGCTAACGACAGTAGCACTGGGATTGAATTTCGGCAATCAGTTCCTATCCAACATCAAACCAAATCATTCAGCCGGGATAGGAACCGGTAATCAGAAATCAGTTTCTACCACTATTGTCGTACATCTCACTGACACTTGATGAACTTCACCGTCTGTCTAATGGCCAGTTCAAATTATACCCGTATTGGTCTTACACATGATTATCGACAAGCGCTCTTCGCATTGATGTTTTATATGGATTTCGGGCTTCTAATTAGGCTACGTTGATCAACTGTATGATCAACACATGGTGGAATTGTCTCAGTGACATAATTGCCTGTGTTTGTGCTTTTTTCGTCCTTTCACTTGTGTCGTTCTTGATTGGTCGAACATAATGTCCTCTTTGTTCCTTAAAGCTCTGCACGAGTGTGCTGCGAATCGAATGCCACAGGGTTACGACCCCAACCGATCGATTAATGCTTGTCTTACTTCTGTCTGAGGCTGTTTTCGGGTGATTCATCACCACTCTTCTCCTGACCAGTAGCATTAGTTGTGCGCGATTTGGTGGAAAAGGCGTGGAAACTAGTCTACCGACTGCTGTTATGAGTGTACATACGTGTGATTGGGTTTGGTTGCGTTTTTTCTACGGGAAGCGGGCTGTGGCCAAATAAAGCATAGTTCCATTAACAAATAATGTGTGATTGTGTGTGTGTGCCAGAGATTTGTGCAGCACGCCTTCAGTGACAGGTCACCACTAGCAGTGATCCCTTACGTGAGTAATTCAAGCACCTAATGACCACTCAGTTCGTTTTGTTCGGAAACACCAACACAAACCATCGCTATTGTTTTGTGTGCCGGCTGCCGATTTGAATCTTCTTATCTCCAGCAGTGGTTTTGCAAACGGTTTTGTTTGACAATGGAAATGAATGTACTCATCATAACCTTTGTGATAAGATTTGGTAACTGATTTGGATCAAACAATCCGATCTTTTATTGACGTTATTGTCTTGTCACTAGTAACATATGATTGTTGTAACTACTATCTTTGTATTAGATGGATGACGGTATCTGCGCCTTTCACTGATGTGAACTTCACTTTAGTCCTTCTTAGCTGTTCGAGTAGCCAACATCTTGAGAGTTCTGCAATCATGTGCTTATAGGAAGCGTGCACACATTTAATATAGTCATTTTTACCAAACTTTCGGTGAGCTGTTAGAGAGTCTCTGTTTTGTTCAGTCTTTCTTATACACGTAGATGAAGAATCGGGCTCCGATTAAAGGAAATGAAACATACATTAGTATGTAATAGTTAGTAATCAATAAACACTCAGTTGTCACTGGCAGTCGTTCTGATTCAATCGTAGTGCTTAACCGATTTGTCCCTGCGCCTTTTCTAGACCACTGACCTGCCTACAGTATTGATCGGTCAACATGGTATTGGTCTACTGATAGATAATATTGAGCTTACAGACTGAGTTGAGTTTACTTCCGCCTGAGCAAATTATGTATTAAAACTCTCATGCTCCACGCGTTTTACAGGACTATTCTCTCTATAACACCAGATTAAACTAACGAACTCCTATCCACCCAGAGTCTGATAACACGTACTTATTCTGGGGTTATCTGACATATTGAAACGAAAGCTCACTATTGTCCAAACCATTCTACTGACCCGGCTGAAATAGCTATAACGTACATCAAACGTTTTTGGGCTGATTTTTAAAAAAATCCAAAATTCATCTGATCGACTGTTTGGTCAGAATACGGAGAACAAGCCACGTGAATATTGGTCATTTTCGTTTACCGTAATTCTTACACGCTGTCTGTCTGTGTACCCGATGGAAAAAAGCATGCCATCAATGTAACAATTGTGTCACTGTGTTTAGTTAGGTCTGTGTGCAGCCAACGTATTTTGTTTTCAACACTAAGGGTATGCCTTGACTAACAAACCACTAGATATTTAAGTTGTAATCTGAACTAGTTTTTTTTTATATTTCAAGTTATATTACTTGTGCTGTGGTTGACCGAAGTATGTATATTTAGTTCGTCATAAACCATTTACTATTGTGACCAACACTTCCATGATCATATGTGAAACTTTTTGACAAAATTCCTCACACTTCTCTGTGTTGTTGGTGTGGTCCTGTCTTGACAATGAGTACACTGAAGTGTTTTCTGGTAAATCTGATTTCGGACTGAAATTAGGACTTGAGAAGCAGCTGTTGCTGATAACATTCCAGTTTTAGTCGTGTTTTGTCAATGAACAGCAATTAAGTGGGTGACTTAGTTTTGCACACGTGATCTTGTTTGTTCACATATTTGAAGGAGCTTGTTCATTTAGATCTCTAGTTAATTAGTAAAGAATATAAAAAAGTGACCACTTTGATTTCAATTTGAAGCAGACATTTCCAGTCCAACGCATGTAAATGTGTCCTTCTGTGAATGAGAACTCCGGTTAATAATGGACTTTTAATCTGAATACTTTGGAAGTATCCTCTCCCTAAAGCAGTTTCATCATGAATAATGTTGTAAGCCGAATGCCACTTAAAGTTGATCGTAGCTTTTTCGTTCGTGGAGATTTTTCTGAAGACCATACTTTTCGAGAAGAATTACTTGATTTAAGCTTCTTCACTGTTAGAACTGATCACTTTCGTTACCCCCACTTGGAATTGTATCCTAATCCACATATTTTTTGAGGTAGGCCCACTGAACTTTGCACTACAAACTGAGGCGAGTATGTGCTCTAATTGTGAATTCTAACCTGACAGAAATTGACGTCTGACGCCTTTTATAAGAAAAACAATCTACCGGAACCCATGTACAAATGTGACTAATCTGGTCAGTTGTTGTTTGGTAGTTAATTCTAAAAATTGAAACATTACTCATCACTTTTAGCACATATTCACCACCGACTATCAATAACTTCTTGAATACGTTGGCCGCTTCGTGCACTCCTAAATGATTGAATTCGTTGATATAAATGTCATTTTGATCGTGATTTGTACTAAAGCTAACTGGTGTTTTTACCAGCAGAAATAATCTTGTCCAGATAGGTGATTTCGCTGAAACTTTCGTTTACACGTTTTCGAATCGCATGTTTAGAACACCTGCTGTGTTCTTCCAACTGCTGATTTCAATTTCATTGGTATACACAATTTTCTGAGCACCTACTATCTATGCGCAACTGCAAAGTTAACTTGTGTAGATTAGCTGCTATTATTAGTTAACGCCGGCCAACAAATTTCAGTCTAAGTAACCAATGGATACGTATGAAGACGTTGTTTAGAACACTTTGAAAACCACTGCTTTTAACGCAAATAAAACTCAGACATGAAGGCAATTGCCATTTTGAAAAAGTGAGTCGTTTGGCATTCGACTATCCGCTGTTATACCCAAGGTCTTCAGCTCTCAACTCTTTGAATTGCGGCGATCCGATCTCGAGAGATAAACTCGATTTACAGTGGCCGACCCGTTTATGAACGACTCGATTTCCCTATGCCTGGTCATCATCTGTCGGCCATAGTTCCAATGTCAGAGGTAGCTTAAAATGTTCGGTGTCACAGACGAATTACTGTTGTTCTTATTGTATGGCCTAACCAACCAACTTTGTGGATGCGTAAGGGCGGAACGCATTAACTCATTTGACAATTGTTATCGAGTATCCCTTTCCAACTTCCTTGTTATTCATCAGTTTGTGTCACCGGATGCGTGAGACTGATTGCAGACATCGATGATCATATGTTTCACGACGGTTAACATCTTTAGCGTGAATGATTAGGTTTCTTAATTCTCATGTTGCAGAGCTCTCACAGTCGCGATCTTCAAGTTTCAAAGAATTAGCTCTTTTTCGTTGGAGATGTTTCAAACTGGTTAAGGACGCCCTGACATTGGAGATACAGTTTTCCGTTTCACTTTCTATATCCACGTCGTTGTTACTGAAACTTCCTACATACACACACAAATCAAAAACTTCCATAACTTTACTGATAAGTAGTTGGGGATTTGGTTAATTTCAAGTTGAACATCATCCACAATTGATCGCAACTGTCGCATCCCCATAGACTTTCCAGACGGCCCCTTTCGAAAAGAAGCACTAGACTCGAGTTTCGCTCTCATTAGAGCTCGTCAATAGTGCATATCATCGCCGCTGCCGGAACTTGAACCACGGACACGCTGTTCATGAGGCAACCGTGTTTTACCACTGCGCCACTGACCTCACGTTAAGCACGACCAAATTATCGTATGTGAACACTTAACCGCTTTCGCTTGTAAGTAATGATCAGGTTGCCCGATCGTCTCGAAATGGAGACACAGTTACTGTCTGTTAACTCCAATCGATAACCCCTCGATTAGGACTTCCTAGACATTTCGAAATCTCCGATCTCATTAAACCTGCTAGGCGATATTTTAGATTACTGATGAATAGTCGGGGATTTGGTTAATTTCAAGTTGAACATCACCCACAATTAGTCGTAACTGTCGCATCCCCATAGACTTTCCAGATGGCCCCTTTCCATAATTTTATTACCAAAATCAGATCTATGTAATCACAACAGTTTTGTGCTTTCCCAAGCGTTCGACGGTGAACTGGTCTGCGTTGCTTGAAAATTGTCAAACAGTAGCATCCTGCTGTATGCATAGTCAAAACCAGTCAGGTAGGTCTAAGTAGGAGGTCCACGCCGGCATCTTGTGGGTGTTGCAGACAGTCATTCGTGATTTTGTCTATGACGAAATCGAAGAAAAACGGTTAAAGTGGACAGCGTTGAGGCACACTGCTGTTGATACTAAACCTGTTAGATGGCTTGTCGTAAGCCTTAACTTGATATGAAGTTTGGGTATGAAGCATGGGCAGTTTTTATTACATACGCATTCGTTACGCCTCTGCGTTTAAGTGACTTTAACAGTGTGTAGAATGATAAACTGAGTCGAATGCATCTATCTACACGAATTTGTTAGCCAGCGATATGTGTTGCGATGCTATAGGATCTGGTGAGGAATAAAAATAGCGAGTTCATGCTTTCTATATTCCGATACACACGTGCGTAACATCAGCATTTTTTCCGAACGTGACATTCTCTAGTATGAATTGTGTACAATACAACTACAGAAGCGTTTCCACCATCAACGGTCGCGAACCGGTTTGTCTGCATTTCCACTATGCGGCTTTTGTTAGTTGAATTTTTCAACCCCCAGGGGACAAATGTGTGTTTTCCAGGGTTACAAAAGGCATAATAATAACACTTCTGGATAAGGCAGGCAGGACACAAAGTTTAATAGATGAATTCACTTCATACACTCTATTCAATCACAAACCTGAAATACTTAAATTTAAAATAAACGGACGGTTAACTGGAAACAAATGATTAATCACCCGTGGCGTCCTACGGTTACTTTTACTCAGCTGTGAAAACTAAGGCAAGTGTAATTTAACTGTTAGGTCCTTTTGGGCATATAACGGAGGATTGTGATGAATGATTAAAAAGACCACAATAAACTTCAACACTTTCAATCAGTTGCACCTTCTGACCACACGGAACGACGAAACTACTTCACCCGTGTGTCAGGTCTGAGCCAAATGTTCAGCGTTCGATGAGGTCGAACCTCGCTTTGTTGGCTCACGGCTGTTGTCCGGTTGACTCATTGATTGATGCAGCGTCTTTGATAGATGCTCCTCGGCGGTCTGTTTGTCCATTTTATATATGTGTCACCGTAGCAACAGGTAAGCAAATAGATACAATGACTGGTTCCCGGAATACCATCTGGTCTCTTGATTAGTGTTAGCAATGAGACACATATGGGCTGAGATATAGATCCGAAGTGAACTCAAACGGAGATTTCCTTTTAACTTTACCATCAAATTTTAGTTTTTTAGGTGAACCCATTGAACATTGATTCCTTCAGTACCAGTTGGGCTTCGTTGTCAACGCACATTAGGCTGATGTATCTGTCAGAATTGTTATTCGGAAACAACACATCCGTCAGTAATCGTAATCTTACTTTTACTGTTTCGGTCGTGCATATCTTCCTAGCTCTGTAGAACAATGCTCGGACTGGAAAACGTTTGTGTCGCATCTATGTGCCTTTATGTGCCCAAAAGGACTTAAATTTTGCATTACACATGTCTTGGTTTTTGTAACCTGATTTAAGGCAGCTATGAGAAGCTACGAGTCTTGTTTTGAGTAAATTGTTCATTTAGTTTAACCTTAAGCGTTATGCGTTTGCGGATGAAGAGAGTACGAAATGAATTCATCTCGTGAACTTCGTGTTCCCACTGTGTTGTTCAACTTGATAAAAGAGACACACCGTTACATGTTCATAAAGTGAGTAGTAATTCCGTTGTTTACATGAAATTAAAACTCCTGGCCGAGCGTTATCCTGCCTAATTCATACCGCGTGAATGAACCACTTAGGTCATTGACTTTTGTCGAGTTTGACTGGTGGTCCTGGAAGTGTTAGGAGACAAAATCTGTTAGTTTCCTTCTTCCTGTGATTTTAACCTGACAGACCAATCGGTTACTCAAACAATGAATTTAACCGCGTGACTGTGGTTTGTTTCTTTCAACTTTGGTTCCATTGGTTCTGATCGCCAAGGTATTTTACCCGACCACTTATCATCTTCCATTTACGTATCTATTTCTGGTTACCGTTTCCCGATCTTCCGAACATTTCCAGAATGACCAATTGTGACCGTCTTACCATACTGAATGATTTAAGATTGTTTTCAAGTTGAACATCACTCACACTTGATCACAGCCTTCGCATCCAGATAGGCTTACCAGCCAGCCTGTTACAGAGAAGAACTACTAGACTAGAGTTTCACTCTTGTTACAGCCCGTTAATAGTGGATATCTTTACCACGGTCGCGAGTAGAACTGTGGTCATGTTTTCATGAGGCAACCGTGTTGACCAGTGCGTCATCGACCTAACATCAGGCATGACCGAATTATCATATGTGAACGCTCAATCACTTTCGCTTGTGCGTAATAATCAGGTTTCCCGATAGTCTCAGGAGGAGATACAGTAACTGTCCTATTAACTCCAATCGATTTAAGATTAGCAAATAAAATAACTGACACCATCATTTTCAGATATCTACAACCTTTTGTGATATTAATAGGTTGCAAGTAATTTTGTGTAATTCAATCTGTTTTTATTTGAATTGTGGTTCCTCGGTAAACATTGTATGTCCATTTTCGATCGTAGAATTGAGTTACTGAAAAGAAGGTCAGCTTTGTAAATTCACAAGAACTTCCCTTTACAGTTTTTCTCATTCATACGGCACAGCACCGACCAGTTGTAATGGAGCAAAATAAATGAACAATCTTATAATTTTATGAACAATAACTCACAGTAATTGTCCATAACAGATTCCGGCATACTATGTACGTTGAGGAAAATTTCCTCTTGAATGACAGAAATTTCAGTATGTGGTGGTAGCATGGCAGTGTCTTTTACTGCGTTTACCTGCTGGACACTGCTTAGCTCATTTAAGGACGTCTTTATGTATGTTATGTCAAACGTAACGTTCAGTAGCGAGCTTGGTTTTGACGCGTATGTTGGGGTGTGATAAGGATTGGATACCATTGCGGCCGATGCGATACTCAGAAAAATCCATGAAATTCATTTCGTAAGGGCATTCCATATGATTAAGCGTTACATCGTATTGGGTAGAGCGTTCAAGTCACTTATGTAACTGTGATACCTGTTGTTAGTCGTCCTCACCGGCGATGGAAATGGCATCAGCTTAAAGGTACACGAAAATTAATGTCACGGAGTACTTGACGCCTTAAACCTTTTTAAAGTCTGATCAGCGTTTCGTAAACCGAATGACATGCGGACGAATTCATAGAGTTCAAAGAGGTTGTTCATTATGCACTTTGGCACCTCCTCGAGGCCGCAGGATTTTAATGGTAGGCTCGAACTAAATATATGTTCCACTAGAGAGTCTTTCCATTCAGTCCACTGGAGAAGTGAGTGTAAGTAACCGGGTATCGATCAGGTACTTTACATTCGCGGCAATATATCTCCAAGAGAACTGACATTTAAGGTCGAGATCATGAATGAGCAGCAGGTTTGAATAGCTGAATGATTAACAGCCTGTGATGTGTGCAGCGCCGGTGGGCGATTGCGGTTATCCCTTTCTGGTGAGACAGCGCTAACCAGTGCACCTGTATCTACGAGAAATGTGAAGGGGGTGGAACGGCCGATTAAACAAAATAAGTCACTGTTTGAAGAACCGTCAACAACGTCGACATTACTGTCTGACTTCGGCGTTGTTTAACAGGAGATTTTGTGTGACGAATCTGCATGGTTTGGTACAAAGGGCTGCCTTAGAGACAAACCGCTGATGATGGCAACATAAGTTTTCATTATCCAGCCGTCTGCGTGAACGACTTTGAGAGCGGTGACGATAGAAAGGGCACCTCAGTCACTTCGTCAGCTGTTTGCTAATGGCTGAGAGCTGCAGAGTCATGTCAGAAAAGTGCTGTTTTAACGCATTCAATTCAGACCATGCATTATGGCTCGGCGAAGATTCTGATAACTGTACGGGAGAAACTGAACGACTTTGTTAACTATCATTTACCTGTTCGGCTATTTCTTGGCATTTTATGTAGAGGAATGTGTTGATCAAACATCAACAATATTTTTACACTGTAGTCTGTTAGTTTTTTGCCACGGTTTACGTGGAAATTGTTCGTTACCCTTATGTTTGCTTTCAAGCTGTATCATATGGCGGATGAGCTGTAAAAGAAATTTTTACACACCTTCATTCCTGCAGAAAGTTTCCGTGGGTTTTGTTCACCAGTTATTGCGTTTTATCCTTTAATCGCGACCTTTGATGTGTCATAGGATTTGACGTTATGTTGTGCAAATGTGAGGTCGGCGACTTCAGCAGTGAACGACTCAGTGAGGTTTGGTAACTGCAAAGTCGGACATTGGCTTTTGTGAACGGATGCATCGCGTATCAAAAAGTGGCTTCAACTTAAACCAACTAAAGCATGAGATCAGGACAACAAGTTTCGAGAGGTTTAACAAAAACGGTATTTTCCGAGGCAAAATGATCTTATTTGAAGTCAGCTGTGTTAACAAAAAAAGCTTACACATACAAATGAAGAACTGGTCATGTGCAAAAAATGTGGACAGTTTGCAGATAGGAGAAAAGTTGAAACACCAGGCAAACAATAACTATGATCGAGGACACATCAATTATGTGATGGAGCAAAAAAATTAATGAACAATGTTACAAAGCTACATACAGTAACTCATAAGAGTTGTTCACAACTGATTCTGTCACACTATGTAGATTTGAAAAAGTTTCCTTTCGAATGACTGAAATTTCAGCAAATCCGGTTCTTCTAGTCTGCTAAGGTGGACGCTGTCACAGTTAGATTACAACAATGAACAAGTGAAAGCAAAGACGAAATGTGTGTTGATTCAAACACTTGACAAACAGTTTATACGTACAATGAACATAGCAGACACGAAAATAGTATGTATTGACAAATTAAAAATGTAGCAGACTATACACCACTGATTTATAGGTGATGTTTGCCGACGCGCGCGGCGTTTCTTTGCCGAATACTCAACGAATACCTAAACTGTACCTGGTCAAATAGGCACTGCAGCGTTAGTTTGCATCTGCGAACTTGATACTCCACTGTTTTTCGAACAACTTAATAGTGCTAGCTATACTCAGCAAATTTCACTGGTCTGTTCAGATAATACTTAATTTATGTTGGTTAACGATTTGCAAGCACGATAAGGGCAAAATGGTCTGAATTCAAACCCGTATCTCTTGAGAACGGCGAGTCGCTGCGCAGTGTACAAGTTTGTCACGGTGACTGGATCACCCATCCGTGCAGACAAACGATGAGCCTCCTTCAATTATGAATCGTATCAGTTTCGTAGACTAACCTTCTGTGTCCAACCTACACACGCACACAAGTACACTGATTATCTCGTATCGATTGAGTTCGTTACAGTATAATAAACAAGCCTCGAAGGTGGCTTCACGTTAGTACTCATCCCTCCCGCCGATCGATCGCATTAACTGCAATTGTCGAAGATCTGAAGAGGAAGGAGAGAAGCGTATAGGACGATCAGCACACCAACATACATACACACACATACACTACTCTGGTCGTTCTCGGTTGGCGGAACTTTCGTACGCATCTATGACAAGCACATCTTCTGGCGGCGAAATCGTCCAAACTTGGGCCGCATTTGAGACGAGTGAGCTAACTTTGTTCTACAGTTTATGGTCGTACGTTTGTGCATGCGTACACCTAAACGGATATGTGTATACCCTTAAGTCTAACAACGAAGATGAGATGTCGCATTTGTTAAGTTGGTGTGAGACGGGAATTAGTTCGAGATAAACAGTTGACTGGAGTAAAAATCGGTTTCAATAAATTTGACTAAGTCGACTGCAGGTGATCAGGGTCATTAATAGTGCGAATGCCTATATTCATGTTTCAGAGTTATCATCACTTAAGAATTTTCTATCAGATGTATCCATCACTTTCTGAATTACCTGCACTCAGTGTGATATCTTGTTTGTTATAGATTCTGAGGTGATAGAGATGCGTTACTGCTTATCATGAATGTAAGTTACTACTGTGTTCTCGTCCTTAGCCGCTGAGAGGAATGGAGAACGATTTAGATTGTCCTCAATACGTTTCAAGGATGGTTAAATTTGGGGAACGCATTATGGACCGATAGATACGTAGGTCATACATTGAGTTGATAGCAGCCATATTGCATGCGATATGTTCAACATTTGTGTACGTTGAACAACTAAGTATCGGTCTAATAATAATAATGGTCATATGCTTTCATATCCCAACAGTTCATCAGGATAATCACCGCGTGTAACGTTGAAACTTCATTATCAGGTGCAAGTTTATCTGACAGTTCGGAATATCACGTTAATGCAGTATTTCACGATATTTACATTCGAACGAAAAGGGTACGGGCGACCTTGTTGCTGTCTGGACCGAACAAATACGGATAATCTATGAGAGGTTGAAATTTGGCAAGCGGTTGATTTACTAACCGAAACACTTGTTCACTTGATCAACAACCATCGCCTGCAATGGTACAATTATCACAGTTAGCGTACAGATGCCATCCGACTAAAGATAATATGCATGTAATGGATCGTAATTATGGAAGAACGGGCAGGATTTTGTGTGAAATTTCCACGGTATCTCAAGAAAGTGTGCTCATTAGTGATAATGTTCAGCCCTCGTATACACGTTCCTGTGATCAATGGTTTGACTGAACACACCAGTACATCGACAAGGTCAAAGCTGAGATAATGTGTTACAAGCCACAGAACAGGGACTAGGAATATGCTGAATCACTCAGTGACGTCTTGAAGAAGCCAACCTGGAAACCAGTCTGCAGGTACTAGAAAACAACAGGCGAATTGATGGACGATCGGCCTACGATTGAGAGGTAACAAAAGGCCTATAGGCCTTTAGGATTGGTGCGGCATAGACTTGCTTGAGCCAGCGACTTTTAACACAATAGGATTGACAGACGGAACAGATTGTGCCAGCTCAGACGGTACCACACGTTGGAAGTGTAAAATACATACACGAACTTGTGCCTAGAGGTCTGGTTGATAGTCAGTAAGGTTTGCAGTGCAGTTTAAAGGTAAGTGTTAGCAGTCAAACTTTGTAGATGAACAGGTTAACTCGACAGATAGAGAACAGATGGGAAACTTTCGTAGCATACAACTTCGTTCTCGGTACAATCGAGGGCGAAACCTATTTGTATTTAGAACTAAATAACATAAAAAGGGTTGGGTAATTGTCACATCGAGATGTTACTACAAGCGCATATTGGCATGTTGTGGAGCCTGTGGTGAAGCAGGCTAGCTGGTTGCTTATAAATCATACAGGTGTTTTAGTCTCTTTTTGACTTTTCCCTTGACTCCTCATTTAGCAGTAAATTCCGACACTTTCAAATCTTTGAATATGTTTTCGCACTGATAAATAAAACGTTGAGGAAAACCACCACAGCATTATATGACCATACAGTTAAGTCAAAATATCGATCCTATTCCTGCAGACAACCCGTCATGGTCTGTATACCGTAACTGATTAGATCAATCGAACTGTATCTACTGAGTACATGTTACCTAAACCAAATTTCGTCTTTTAACTAGAAAAGTCGGTACGTTGTCTGTTGTTGGATTAGTTTCAATCTTCTCATCAGTTTGTCGGCTGAAACATATCTGTAGGCAATCGATCCGATTGACCTGATAACAGGATAGATACAGCAACACCTTGACCAACTAACCTGATCATCAAAAGTTTGGAAATTCAAAGCGTTTCGTGCTGACTGTCTTTGATAGTCCACACGACTCACAACAGACCTTTCGGTGGGCTTGCTCACATTTCCTACCTTGATCACTTATGTAATTTTTCTGTGTAGTTAGCCTGAATAGTTGAGTCGATCGGCCCTCTGTATGACCGTACCAGCTTGAAATACGTTTGTTACACAGATATGCGTTGACCAATATTGTCTTTACCATATTCAATCAGGCAGAGGTAGACTGTTCTTTTACTAAATTTATCTTAAAACAGCATATTGTGCTATAATTGTAGAAGGGGTAAACATCACCGACAATAGAAAACGTATGAAATCGAATTATTCCTATTTCACAACCTTCAAAAGATTTAATTTTTACGATATAAATTTGACTTACTTATCGTAGACTCACTCCATCTATCTTTGAAGGAGACATGCTGTCGGTTACAACTCATTTGTATTAGCGTAAGTTTTTATGGTGATAGCAAAACGAAATACGGAATTGGTAGGCTTGAGGTGGTTAATAGATTTGCCATGAACGGATGTAACACAATTACGCAACATAAGTTCTTTAGTCCATTGTGTTGCTTGTAAAGACGAAGTTAACTTAGAAGGTACATAGAGGTGAACAGGTTAATGGAGGTGGTTGTGGGAATCACCCGACCATCAATTAACAAATGAACCATTTTAATTCAAAAGTAACATTGTTTCTTCAGTAAAACTTGTATTTCTTCTGCCTTGTTCGATGCAGTAAAAATCAGCACTCAAGTTGGGAAATAACTGCCAACTAAACGTTAACTGATATGTCTTCACGAACTGGCCTCACGACATGACACCAACGTGATCAAACACCGGGGTTTTCACTGCCAAATCTTAGGCTGATATCTCACTCTCATATGCACAATTATAATACCAGCGAATTACTCGTGTTCCACTGTATTTAGGCAATTCTGTAAACCCTTATTTTTACAACACGCAAACAACTCAAGCTTTCACATGTTACAGTCCTCTGTAAGTGAAATTTTACCTTTCCCCAAGAGTGTGACATGTGCAGAACTTCATTGCGCCTAATACTGAGGTTCAAACACGGTCACTCTTTCAGTCATCACCAGTTCATAGTTTGAGGTATTTGAACTATTTATTTTGGATATTGATCACTCATCCTGCACTTTCGATACTCCGCTGATACCGCATCTAATTCGTGTAAGACTTAATGTGAAAATCTGCTGACATGTCGTAACAAAATGAACAGAACTATCGCTTGGTTGCTAACGGTAGATTGGGGTTATCTTCCGGGATTAAGCCCCCGTGACTTATAAACAATTGGCTGTAGACATTAGGAGAGATGGTGAATAACTGGCTGTCTAGTGTGAATGTTGCTGTTGTTTGCTTGAGTTAGTTGTGAAGTAAGTACAGTGAATGACAGGAAAAGATGAAATCCGCCAGGAAACTGCCTTCCTGATGCCGTTTTACTCGTATTTACAAGTAATTTGTCTTGGTTGCGAAGTGAAGCTGTCTTGATATCGGTATTGACTGTTTGAGCTTAATCACGAGACTTTTCGTATTACGTCCTATCTTGTTATTTATCGCTAAAAATGGCTTACTTCTCTTTTTTCTTGTGGGTTTCTGACAGTCTATTATTGGTATCAATCAATCATTTATGCATTGTTGTTTCCAATTTTCATGATTATCACATTTTTATGCTCGTAATTTACAAAACGTCAAGTTCTCATCCAGAAACAGTGTGACAATCACGATGTATTAACGAGTTGGCATCTGCGTACAGATTAGCTATCGAAAGTGTTCAGTCTGAATAAAACTCTATGTCGACAGACATGACTACATAGAGGAAACAGACCGCACTACTAAAGCCAGGCCCAGTCGAACTACCTAACGCCTATTTGACAATCAGTTTGATGCAAAACAGCTGGTTTCAGGCACAGCCGCGAAGCTTAGTCCATTTACAATTCCATCTCGGATACTTCTTTATGTACGCGTTGACTATCATTATGAATGGTCAGTGACGATTGAGATCTTTTCTTACTGTGAGTTAACACTAACAGTCGGATGAACGTTTCTTACTTATCAACAATTCGTTCTTTGTTTTCCTTCACACAACCATACCAACGGTTGTTCTTATTCGACAGAAAACCTATTAAACAGTGTATTTAAACCTCATACAACCACTTTTGTCATCTACGGTAGTGTTCTCCGAAATTATTAGCTCACACTTACTTCTTGTGATTTACCAATTCAATATATTTACATTAATTTAAACCATGAAACCTTTGTAACCGATCTTCATGTTTACTAACTGTATGTATGCTGCCATCAGTGTGGAGCCTTGTTCTAATGACGTGATATATTCAATCGATTGATCTGGATTATTGCAGTACCCATCCCATCAGTTTTTATGCACTTACTTTAGTTGTTAACTTTTTATCCCACTCGTTTTAGGGTGCGCTCCCCTTCGATGATGACAATTTACGAAATCTTTTGGAAAAAGTGAAGAGAGGTGTGTTTCACATCCCACCGTTTGTCTCCCCGGACTGTCAGTCACTGTTACGATCAATGATCGAGGTGGACACACGGAAGCGAATCACGGTGAGGCACTGATAGACTGTCCTCTTCAGCAGAACTAGTCGTTTTGTTCTGGTTCTTTCGTGTGTCTGAATCTTGATAGTGTTCAAACGTACTTCTGTTTTACTATCAGTGTGATATTTATGGTATACATAACTTCACACATACAGTGTGCGAAATAATTATGTGGTCACTGTTCGTTAGTTTGTGACCTCCAGTGTTTATTTTTAGTAACAGCTTATAGAAACCGAGAAAACATCGTTCAATTGAAGCGCTCAGTTTCCTTGAAGGATTGGTAAGGAAAGAATGTAGAATTGAAGCGAATTAATTTCAGTACTACTTAGCTCTATTAGCGTTCATATTGTTTATCAAAAGTCCTGCAATTCTATCGTTTTGTGTCCTAGTTAGCAATTTGAATTTGATGGATGATTCGGTGCTTGTTGAGACACGAATTTTGTGAGTTGGTAATAATAATGCTGAAAGTCAGTCACTGACTTTACATCATTACCCCTGCAACCATGTTGCTCGGGCTGTAGTTATCGGGTTATGAGAAGAGGATTAGATTGTTATGTATAATATGTGACCACGTGCACGAGATACGCCGGGTAAGCAGGTCCACGGTAGTTATAACCAAATTGGTGACCATGGGAGAGAAACGATCAGAATGGGGTGGAGGACTATGTCAAAATGGAGTGACAAAAGATATTTTCGGTCTGTTTCAAATATATTTGAAAGTGCCTTCAATCTTTAAGTGTGTTCGTGTGAAGCAGCTACTCAAATCTGCATGTGGCACAGCTCATCAGAAACCGGTGTGAATCACGCACACGTTGTCCGTTTAAAAATTGGGCAGTATTTTAGGTGATACTAGGTGAAACACGATGTTTCAGGAAAAAAATAGTTCACGGGACCCTAATGGCTACAACAGAAAAGTGACAAATGTTTTATTACACGAAACTGTAATGCGGACTCTTTGATATTATGGGGTTGGTACCGTTCTGAAGAAACGTTTTAGCTAAATTCACTACGTGGAAAGCAGTCATCATCTTTTTGTGTCAACACGACTGTAATATGCTCCTCACGTCTGTTGCAAGCGTCCAGGTTAACAATTCCATCTTATAACTGGGAGATATATCAAAACGTGTGGTTTTATTTCGGCTCATTACTTCACCTCGCAATATGGCATGAGTCTCGTAGACTTACTGTGAAGCATAGCAGCCGGAATCAGTACACAATTACACGGAGTGCCAAGATTAAAGAGCCGTTTCATTGTGTTCGTTTGAACCACCAAAATAGCATGACTGTTAGAGTTCTGCCGTCCATAGCGAAGTGTATGCATGAAAGATGCGACTCATTTCAAAACAAGATTGATAAGTAGATATTCCCTTAATCATAATGAATTTTGACTCCGATTGGTCCTGTTTCATGTGGTGTATAGTTTGTTTCACACACACTTTTTGAGTCTTCTCACTATCGTGGATTCACTGTTGCTTATATGGCAGAAATTTTTGCACCAGACATTTCTTTTGCAATTTCTATGGGTATAAGGCAGGTCGACCGTTCTGCATTAAAAACGGACGAATATGTATTAGAAATATGAATGACCTCGAACTCATCTCGTGGGTTCATCCATTCAGTATCCTCACTTTCTGTTCCACCAACTAATGCTCGACTGAGTAACTGTCTTCGGATCCAGTCGTTTTATGCTTTGGACAACATGCGTTTGGGCAATTAATATTCATAAGTAGAAATGATGTGATGTCGGTCGAGCGCAGTCTTTGCACTCTCTAATCAGCGTATTTCTGTGGCTGACTTCTTCCTTTCTTAGACACACAACGGTTAGGGATGACCAGAATGCGTTTCGACTTGGAAGCCGTCGTGCTATGAGCTAAGCCAGCACGAAAGCATAAATGCACTTCACTTGTCAGAAACTCATCCTGTAACATACTCATATCTATCCTAGCCACGGCCGAGACTAAAACTCCGGCGACGCTTTCATGTGACAACCGTGCTGTTTGCTGCGCCATTGACCTCACGTTAGGCACGACTGAATCATCTAGTGTTAACGCCCAGCCTTATTCGCTTGTGAGTAATGCTTTCTGGTTAATTTTTCTGCAGTGACTGGGCAAATGACTTTGTTTATGCCTCCCCACATAAATTCATTTAAAGATTTTACCTGTGACCACTGTTTATGTGAGTTTGTAAACAAAGTTGGCGCTTTTTGTTGAACACTTACAACACTTTATCATGCAAAAACCGACATACTAAAGTCTTCGAAATCTTCTTAGTCCCAAACACGTGAGCCAAATATGGGGAATCATTTAGCGTAAAAGTTTGCAAGTGTTCGATCTGATCAAAAGCTCTGGGAACACAACTTTTGAAGCTCTAGGTCAGTAAATTAGGCGTTCTATGATTTTGCGAGTGAAAGGCAACTATAAGAAAGACATTTATAAATTCACTGGAACGTTTATCTCTAAGTACCTTTCGTTTAATGTTTTTCTATGTTCACCACAGTTTCTGTATGCGCTAGTTACATATATACATGATTGGTGGCATACGTTTCCAGATTAGTCTTTCACTATGACCGAATTCGAGGGATATCCGTGAATGACCCTTGTCACAAGCAAATTTTGTTGCACCGTTGGAGGCTTCACTCACATACGCCGTACTCATTGTAAACGTAGGAAAATATGGTTTCAAGATGTGCCTTTGTTTTCCATCCAGTCAATCCTGATTAGCCAGATGAAAAGCCTATATGAAGCTGAAACTCTTTCTTCTCGGAAACAAACAATAAAGAGACGAAACTAATAAAATCTAGTCTAGCAAGAAATATACTGGAAATATCAGACAAGAAGATTTTTAACAAAAAAAATGTATATAAGGACATTCCATACAGCAGGAATAGGAAGGAAACCAAACACTCAAGTTTAGGCTGAGATCCAAACAAATAATTCAGCATGGAGTGCACCAACGAAGATGAGGCGAAGGAGACGTAGAAGATCACCATGATACAAGTTTTTGGAAAGAGGAAGTAGCGATTTATTGGACGAAACGGACCTTACGAATGAAAATATATATAACTGACTCAATATGCTTACGTCTAGCGTAAACGCCGTTTCTTCGTTGAGGGCGTGCTGGGAATAAGTTAGTGGCTTGTCAGCCATATTCATCGCAATATATATATATATATATATATATATATATATATATATATGCAAGCAAGTAAACGTTTATTTTTAAGTTCGATTCCTACCTATCAGTAGTAGGACTGGTTACATTTGTTTTTTTTATGACGGGTCATATCGTTAACTGTTCGCTAGCAGAAAATAGATTGCAGATAAGTGAAATGTACAATGATGGCAATAAACTGCCGTAAACAAGAGTTCTTCCAACCATCGATATGGGAAGTCGCACACTGCTAACCAGCCTGACCATTATAACAAAACTTGTCCAACCGAACAGTCAACATTTTTGCAACCTATGATCACTTTATTCATTGGCTACCTTGCGATATCTGTCAGCCGTCAACAGCCATCTTGAACACTTCACCTTTCGCCGACATACAGTTCACATGATCCATTCAGTTCAGATCGTACTTTCGTTACGTCGGTTTTTCATAACAATCTTGAGGATAGACTACTCACTTACAGACAGACTGTAATTTTGTTGTGCTTGAAGAATTAAGTTTTATGTTTTCTGCTTAGAGAGTGAACAATTTTACATTCCCATAAAATTAGTGGTGCCATTTTAGAACAACAATTTGCCAGTTTATTTCTATCGTGCGTACAAGATAATTTTCTTCTTTTTTACCACAAGTGGAAAAGACAGTACTATGGGTTTTCATGTACATCAGTTTCAAGTTTACAACGTGTTAGTTATCTTTTACCTCAGTTTAGATAGCAGTATCATCTCAAAGAGGAATGCTGGTTCCAATATAATCACATTGACTAGTGCCATTTTGGACTATTTGCACAAGATTAACAAAGCTTTATATCTGAATTCGTTTGCATTTTTCGATTTTAAGCATCAAAGTGTTCTTTCAGAGTACTGCAAACATGAACAGATTGTCATTGTAACCGACATTGGCTAACACAGAATTGACTGGAAAGTCATTTCATCGTTTGTTTTATACCAAACAAGTATTCATGGGACAAATACTTGAACGGTGTGAGCTGACGCATTAAACATAATGTTCGCACTTAGAACCAGTGAACATAAAATGTCCATGAATATTGTGGCTCTGGTTCCTTTAGACATCTGTTTAGTTTTGACGAGTCTGAATGCAAACCTCGTGCACATTCACAGTGTTCAGTATCGACCAATCACAGGGCGGGTGTAAGAACCCAAGAGAGAAAGTTGAACAGCAGTTGTACAGCAGCTTAGAGGATCACTTTCTGTCTGTTTCTTATGACATGCAATGCGCTTTTCTTCAAAAACGAATAACGCTCTTATTGGCCCACAGTTTGTCTACCCAGCTGTGGACTGTATTCTGTTCATTTCAACTAAATTCCCTACTACTTTTGATGGTTTCTGTTTGATTATAAGTTCTGGTGTTGGAGTCATTGACTGGAGTTGCCCGGACGATTGCCCAGTCTGCTCTTCCGGTGTACAGGCAATCTGAGATTCACTCACAAACGAATGTAGCTGAACATGCAACTATTATGTTTCGTTCACCGTTCCTACTGTGCGATCAACGGTGCAGTGGGATAAACAGTCGCCCTATGAAAACTTTGCCATGTTTCGGATCCCGGTGATGACAAAGATATAAATGCTGACGAGTTCTAACGAGAAAGATACTATAGTGTAATGTTTCCTTTTTAATTAGACTAGCTGAAAAGTATATCTGAATGCAAAACTGCAGTCAGATGTGATCAGTGTTTAATTTATGGCGATTATATCCTCTACCTTCTACCAGCACAAACAGCTTCTTATGAGCTGGGCACTGATACACTAAGTCAAAGAACCATAAAAGTTACACAATTTAAGAAAACGCAATAATTCCTGTTCTTACTCAAGTAACTGAACTCAACTTTTGTCTAATCGACGTTTTTGTTATCCGGTGATCATTTTCAGGTCGTCGACCCGCTCGAAAGAATCACTTTTGTTCTCCGTACTTCCTAAGCTTTTCTATAGTAGGTGATGTTAATCAGGCTGTCTGTCTGTATGTGTGAGCGACTGATAGGTGTTCAACTTTGGAATGGCCAAATCAATTATTTCTAGACATTTTTCTATCTTTCAAGGCAACGGTAGTTTTGAATGATGTTAATTTTCCCTTATCATTGAATTGCGGTTTGTTCATCGGTCTCGTGATCAAAAAATAAATTAGATTTTTTAACTGACTGCGCAGGTTCATTTTTCTCTCCTAAACATCAAAAGCTACATTCATTCACTCAGTGTCTTTATTGGGAAACCTGATTCGCGTTTGGCATTGTCTGTCTTTTATGCTATTTTGGTCTGAGGCTTGTAACAAGTAACACTATGTGCTGGACAAGTTCATGCAGTCTGCTTGACCGTGTTTCTGATGGGGGTATAAAACGACACACAAAAACCCCATAGAACTAAACAGTAAATAAATTAGGCTTTACAAATTCTCTGAGCTTATCAAATGCCACTGGTTCGTTTGCTTATCAGAAGCATTACGTGTCTTTCAGTCGGTTAACCAGCATGATAAAACGACAGATATTGCACGTTTTTACCATCTCATCGGTCTCATACATGAGTGTTAGGTATATGTAATCAGTGCGTAACAATAAAAACTGGTGACTTTCGTGTATCGGTTTATCCATGCAAAAGGAACGTTAAGAGATGACACTAATGGTCCCGCGGTAAACGAAAACTTTTTCCCATCATCATTTGAATACACAAAGACGAGCGATGGATTTTGATCAACATTTACTCAGTAAACGCTACCGACCTCGGGGTTTGCTTGCGTCACAAAACTTTAATTAATTCATCGATCCAACCATATGGTCTGTCTCCAAGTTATAGGTCGTCATTGATGTTTTTGCTTGAAGTTTTTGCGTTTTGAACCTTTATTGTTTCATCACTTGGGAGGAGCGTTCAACAATTCGCTACTGTTGATTCCAGTACGTCCCACACGTGAACAAATTACCACAGATGCAGATTACTTTGAATTACTTTGAATGATAGTCACTGTGTTTCTGTTGTTGTTTGTTTGATTGCTCTGTGTGCAATTGGTGAGAATGAAGGAGACACTAAAGTTCCGCAATATCTGCATTCTCGTCTGTAAGCCATCTGACAGCGGAATATACGTGTAGTCACTCACTGTGTATTGTCTGTTGTCCACAAGCGTTTGGTCGCTACTTTGACTGAACTCATGGGTATAGGAAAGTTACTGTAGTGTAATAAATGTTTATCTTTCTGTACTGTAATATGGCAGCACGTTGCACTGTGACATGACCGTTTACATGTTCATTTTTACTCTGCGCACTGCTTCACCATGTTTATCTCAACTGTCTTTATCATTGTTAGAACTGTGTTATGGTTAGATTTGTTTGTCAACCGTAGTGAGAATTTGTGCCACGTGTCCATGTCGTGAGTATTTCATTACTGAAGCCTTCCTTTTCTAGCTAGGTCTCTTACTCAGTAGAGTTGAATCATATACATAAATGCATACACGCTGAATTTGTTAGCCATTTTTTTCTCACGTGCTGGCGAGCAGTGTTGCAGACACACGAGGATGCATTGGCATGCCTGAGTTGAAGTAGATATTTTTGATTAAGCTCTTTTCAACGTAAATTCTAGTTTTGTCCAAACCATAAAGATTGCATACTATACAGTGGATTCTTTATCACAAGCTGCATTTCCACTGGACATCGTTTGTTTTCCAAGCAGTATCGATCGAACCATTTACTAGTCCATATACTGTGCATAATCATTTTCCGTTGAAACTATTGTCGGACGTTGTAATTGTTTGCATTATTTAACAACATTCTGTCCTCTTTTTTACAGCTTAAAGACGTTTTGGAACACAAATGGGTCGTTGGGTAGGTTGTTTTTAATAAAATTGCACACCTTATAAAGATCCTTGAGTCAGTTATTTTTAGGTATTCCGATGTACATGCATGGCATTCTGGTTTCTCTTATGATTCACTGGACCCCTTCAATGTAAGTTTGGGTCAGTTAGAGAAACCAGAAGACGTTTGTGTGGTTCGGACTCACTCTCTGCTGGGTAAAAAGGTTTTGTTCCAGTTTCGGTCAGTTGAAGTGCATCGTTTGCGATGTACTTTATTTGCCATGTGAGCAGTGGGCAACAATGATCGATATTGATCAATTTACTGGACTTCACTGTCTGATCTAGTCACGATTTTACTTCAAAAAAATTAAAAGAAACTGTGGGTTGGGCACGATGAGCTTTCAGGAACGGGAGCATTGGCACTTTGGATTCAAGTCTGTTCTGCCGTTGCATGCTTTTCACAGCTGTTCCATCTTGTTTGAACATGACAGCACATGTTCACTATGGTTTACCTAACAGTCAAACATGCCTTTAGGCGTGCAATAAGGTGTACACCATCGGGATACGGCTATTTTTAACAGACCGCTAGACGGCGATCGGGCTTGCCTGCCCAGACGGCGTTTGACAATCGTGTAGGCCACGCTGATCCATTTGAATGGAACGTTCATTAAATGACTAGTTGTTAGGGGCAACTTTATTTAAAAATTGTTTTCCTGTATTTCCTCGATTGATTTCCTGACTAAAACTATGACTTTTGACCTTCTCTCTGAATTGAATCTGACTCGTCTTTCTTGTCCTTCCTGTGGAATGTGTCGCAGGTGTCAATTACACGAACAGTCTCAACACCACACCATATTATTTTGAGGAAATCCGTTTTTTTGGCTTGCAAATATCGAATCAGCCACGTGACCGTCGAGCTAATCGAACGTCTGACAGAACCACCTGGTTTGTTGTAGATCCAGATTTTAGGTAGACAGTCACCATAATCGTGTAAGTGAGGTTTACCTACCGTTACCACTATCACAGTGGTTGTCAGTCGAGAGTAGTATGCTAGTTGATTATTTTCCGGTGAAATTGCACCGCTTTTTCACACTTGACCTCTGC
The DNA here is from genome assembly GCA_013368495.1 of Paragonimus heterotremus. NCBI lineage: Eukaryota > Metazoa > Platyhelminthes > Trematoda > Plagiorchiida > Troglotrematidae > Paragonimus > Paragonimus heterotremus. The sequence goes on from LUCH01000072.1 coordinate 60,597, forward strand.
AATCTTTTACATTTCCTTGTTCGGTGCTACATTCAGAGATCAAACTGTACCGCTACAACTGGAGTTACCCATGACGCAAGCCGTTCAAACCGCTATCATTCCATCTCGGTCCGATATTGACCCGGACATATTCGGCACGATGACCTCACTGCAATGTTTTCGTGATCAAGAAAAACTAGTTGAAGAATTGTTGTCTCCTGTGTAAGCGCATGTTTTTTGTTGTTCCAAATGTACTAATTGATTTCATCACCCTTTCCTTACAGACAAAGTTCTCTTTGTATACAGTGTTGTTTTGATTAGCTGGTTGCTTTTTTGATACTCAAATTGTTGAGTTCTTCTTTTGCTAAGTGAACGCCCGTGTTGACAATTCCTTGGTTTATAACAGTTTGTCCACTTCAGCGGTTTGTACAAAAATGTTGGAACACAGAGCAGTAGATGCAAGTCTTTCGTATCAAATCATAATTTTCAAATGTACGAAAATATGAGTCAAACAATGAGGGGGTGCAGTATGAACAGTCAGTCAGTGGGTCAGGTACCCTGATTATCTAAAATGAATGTTTCAAGTAGATATACAGTCGCTTTTCTTTGGCTGGCGTCGTCACACGTTAAAATATTTTTGCAACATGGGGTACATGCAGTGTTTTACACCCTTATTGCTTTCGTGGTACAAAACAATCAAACGTATTTTGAGGAGATAAGTCCCTGTTGAAGAACGTCGATTGTGCATTCCACTTTGCTTTTCCTGTACATCACAAACTGTGCACAATGAGTACTACTCATTTTGTTGCTTCTGTTTTCATACTTATATGTTGGGCAAGCAGCACTATGACGAGCATCATCGCCATATTTGTCATTATAGGTGGCAGCGTGCTGATAGTTGATAGTGACTCTCAACCCTTATACGATCGAGTGAATCGGCCGTGGTTTTAAGTTAAACGAGTGGAAGATGGCAAAGTCTACTGATATAAAATTCACCATCCAACTTCAAACAAGCAATAGCAAGCTGCTCACACTTTAAACTCAGACAACCCAATTGCAAAGCATAGGTCAGCACCTACACGAAAATCTGTTTGCGGCGTTTTATGCGCCATCCAAACAGTTTCACTCACTTCACACACGACTCAGCAAAACCGCACAAACTTTCTCCCTACTAATTGGATACGACCTCTCTTAGCATCTTCAACCATGGGATCACTCAACCAAGAAAGTTCCTGTCCAGGAAACGAACTGGACTTACCATGATCAGCTTACTGGTTTATCGGCTTCAATACTGTGATCTAAGTCCTTATTTATCCAAGTCGAACATCACGCCGGTCGCTCGAGTTAACGGTAGAATGTGCTGAATGCGGAAGTCTTAACACGTGACTCAGTCACTTCTTTCTGTGCATCTATACGAACTGAATGACTAAACTTGTTTTTGGCCTTATACCATGATGGCACATTTGTTGACATCGTTCAATCCGTGAGATTGAATGTAGTTATCACTAAGTGAATTTCTGACCACACCACATACTTCATCTGCCCTGAATAGCCACCTTTTGTTGTCGCAGATTAGCATCGATATCGGAATCGCCCCATATACACACTTATTCGGTTTCACAAAGATGTCCCTTTTTCACTACGATTGACCTTAATTGGTGTAGCCTATCTGGTCTCACTCTTGAGTTGTTATCAAAGTAGCTCCAAAACTACCCCAGCAGCTTTATCGAAACACCTAGCGATGCGTAACTTGGAGCTTTACCGTAATCTGAGCTGGAGAGAAGGCCAGTTAGCCTTAATCCGTGCCTCATCTGACAGATCAGCAGTTTTACCTATTTTATGAACAGCGGTTAATTGTATTGACTAACCCATTCCTGATCGGTTAGGTGTTAACCATCCGATAGGTCTTCCCTTGATTATACAACCTTTTCATTTATGGCTTCGTTTTTTGACTGAAGCACACGTCACATTACCGTGTCGCTATGTTTTTCTTATTTAGACATAATACTGAGAAAGTAATATACTTTCTGCTGCTCGATCGAAAGCTTCGTAACCCAAGTTCTGACGATCCGGAAGAAATTCGATCCCGTAGTAGTACGCGTAAGTCTCATGCATATGACATATCTTGTATTGTTTGGCATGATAAAGAATCTTCTCATTTATTCGTTTATTGCTGATTGCCATCGTGAAGGATGATTTTGCCTGTATGACGTTTGTGGCAATTAACTGTCAGCAGACTAGAAATATACTGTCCACCATTATTTGACACCTTCGTTTTGCAATGTCGTTTCTATTCGACTTTGGCCTGGTTTCTTTCGAGGATATCTCATTCCCAGTGATTTCCAGTATTTCATTTGTGGACGTTTGAACTTCATGTCATAGGCTAATCGGAAATGCGATCCAATCACTACGCTTCAATATCCGTCTTGTACATCTTCTTATGGGTATCGTGCCGCTTGGTTTACCTGTGACTTCTGCGAATGTCCTAATCTTCGAGCCGATTGAACTGAGTGACTGCAATGCAGCCTGTGTTTCACCTTGTGTAAAAATATGCATGGTTGCTCTCATTCGCTAACTCAGTCCATTACCGATGAGTTTCCACTTACCATGTCTTTGTGCATTGATATTTTTTGTTTGGTCACGTGCAATGGACTACCTCCCCTCATCTTCTAATGATTGAATAATGGATGACAACTTTCCTCTCACCATGAATCTTTAAAAAATCCACCTCACAATGCGTCTGTTTGGTCTTGACAGTTGAACACTTTGGAGCGTTTCACGGGCTATCTTCAGGTGATGTTCAGATGGTCATAGTCGACGTCTTGTCTCATCTTTTGAAATGCAGACGTCTTCAAATTTCTCAGTCTTCATCATTGTGGACGGGACCAATGCTCAATGTAGCAGTCATTATATATATGTACACACAAATGGAGAGGAAGAGACAGAGAGAATGTCAACCGAACATCAGTTATTATGGCGTGTAGAAACAATCATTTGTATAGTTGTACGTGACATTTGGAAGATTATGATTTAGTATCCATGATGCTTCTTAACTGTTTACCGCAGGAAAGTCTTTCTTGTTACAATCGAAATATATGAACATGGAACTTGTCCAGCGCAACCCTCCTCGACTATAAACTAGTTTGTATTATCCACCGGCATAGTCTGATTCTGTTTGTTTTCTTGCATTTATTTTGCAATAAACTCGCACTTTAAAGTGAACTGAGGGTTTACACATCCAGACAAGTGAACATTGGCAATAATATGTTCACACAACGTGCGCGCAACGAACAATCTCACATATAAATTATCCGAAAAGTGAGTCACGGCCAAACGAAAAACGAACTTCTGATACGCGATGTTGAACGTGGAGTCGATACGTTACGCTCATGGCTTGTTGAAGAATTGCAAGTCGATTGAGACGATTCAGAGAAAAGAGTCACCAAAATGTTAACTTCCCAATACAGTCTCATTAGCATATTTGAAAACTAACGTCCCGAAGGGAAGGGGAGAATCGTTCAAGCGTCTTATAGAATGTCTGAGGCACGGTAAAAGTGTATCTATTGAGGCGAGTGAATTACAAGTTATTGATAAGTGTGGTACTGGAGTGTGAGGAAAAATGTGACGTCCACTCATGTGCCTTAATAAGTACTAGCTGTCCACACATAGACTGCACAGTGACCCTCTTTTGGATTTTCTTGATTGTTACCTTCTCGTGCGATACATCATTCATGTGTGTCGCTTCTTTCCATGACTGAGTTACCCGGTCACCGTTTTGTTAATGCTAAACGAGAGGAGTCGACAACACAAGTTTTCATGATGTCTGTGGTAATATTTCGGTGCATCTATACCATCGAATAGTGCGATTAACTGCTTTTATCGGCAAACAACTTGTTTGTGCTCTAGTGTGCATTTACCTTTGATGTACGTATGTAAAGTTACAATGAAATGTTATCGGATACATTGTGCAATCTCGTTTTGACGACTTCTGTCAGAAAGTCTATATGGGGTAAAGTTTGTTTCAAACATCTTGCTGATTAATTGTCGATGGCAACCATTTTTTAGCACAAGAGTAAAAAAAAGGTCACCGGTAATTTCTAGGCTGTATTTCGCCCGAATAACCACTAAACTGAATGTATGGCTCACAAGAATATACGAAAAATAACCGCGATGTTTAGCGTTCATTACACAGTTCTTATGGAGCCCTTTAACTCAAACACCGATGTGTGCTGTTAATTGTTTTTCACTATATTGGAATGTGAACGTCATATTTGTCGTTCTTCTCTAGCGCACATTAGTTTTCGTTATATCCTTCATTTCGCTCGTACGCTGGCATCTTACTTTCTCACATAACGATTGACAACATCTCTGGATCTCTGAAATATTTTTCTGATTGCTCATATGCTCAGTTGCATCTAATCGTAGACTGAAATCTTCCATCTTTCAAAAATGAGCAATTAACTGCTTCGTCGTATAACGTCCACAGAACAACTGCAAACTGCAATGCTAGTCACATGAGAATCCGTTCAAGTTTATTCTCTCTACGGCTACATCGTCGACTAAATGGTGATGCAAAACTTCTGAGGTCTACATGATAGGCTAACGTCCGGCCAGCCTAAAGGCACTGTAATAACATTATTTGATCGTATTTTTTGAGCATCGCTAATTTTTAAACTTTTGTTCACATTTTCTTTTCTGTAAATGCTATCCAAACACCATTCATCTTCCAACTCTGTCTTTTGTTGCCAAAAAATGTTCGTGATCCATGTGTTAGTAGGGTGGCCATATAACTTATCGGAGAGTGTATATGAAATCCTACTTGCCGTTTTGGTCATCTTCACCATTCTGGCACTCGGAATCGTGCAAGCTGCTCCACTGCAGCGTTGTTTTCATAATAGTCTAGTTGTAAATTTGATTATTGTAATTCGTATACCATGTGAAACTGCGGGACTGTTAAGTGTACATAATCTTGCGGTGTTATCAGTAATACACTTTATTTAGCTAAATGATCAACTGACTTTCTTTCGATTAGTTTTTGGACTTTACACGTCAGTTGGGTGAAATTGGTGATTGTGGGACTTGAAAATCTTCGAGTTCTTTTGCCTACAACCGCCTGTTCCATTAACGTTCTACTTTACCAAACCGAGTATAGTGAAGATAAGGATCGAAATCTATCAATGAACTGTTTGATAAGTGAACTGTACGAGGCAATATTCCATGGTTTAAATCAGTTAATTTTAGGATGATGTTTTATGAGCATATAATCAGACGGTACAAAACCACCGTTGACAATTAATTCTGTCCTACAAGACGATATTGAATTATTCCCTTGTCTATAATTGAATGTAGGCGTGATAACATTTTCACTGGTGTCTCATTATCAAAATGCGTTGTGCACCCTTTTTATATTGCCGTGCACCGTGTGTCCATGTCGCAGGCTTGAATTATTTCCATGCTTTGACGAAGAACACACCTTCGACTATCATCACTTTTGATGGTCTGTCAATTTAGATAACATGCACTGTAGTGCTTCTGTCGCTTAAGAGCCGAACGCGAACGATCAACTCCATTGTCTTGAATCTTCAACGACAGCTACCTGTCATTGAAAGTTTGTTTTTAGCTCAATCTTTCCCGAAACTCCCGGGTCGTACACAGAAGATTTCTCCCGATATTACACTCGGTTTTTCCTATAGTTCTGCTATGGGCTTTCCTGTAAGCTAATTCTTGAGGCTCATATTACCAACACGAAGTATTCTGTGGTTTGATTGAATCGTTATCTATCTACACGACCTTGCTCGACTATTCCATTCATCTTTTTGTCAGCCGTGCTTGTACTTCGGATTCATACTGCGACCGCAGTTGCACTTCTTTTTAAAACCTCACATTTTTTAGGGTTGTAAGTGAAACGAAATCGCAGGAGCATTTTCACAGTGAAATACAATTTTAACAGACTTTCAGTCTAACGAAATGGGGCAATTTCTTGTGTGTGTGTGTTGATATGCGGAGGATCTGTTCGAGTGAAACTGAGATTAGAGAAATCTGTGTGAGTTTAACGCGACAATCTCTTATTATTTGATTTTACTTTCCAATATCTGTTTTCATAGATTGCATCGTGCAGATAGTGTGTTTGTTTTGTGTACTCACTAATTTGCCCTTATCTCGTTTGCCATGCTTGCAGTAGCTGCCTGTTTTCCGACCGATAACTACAAAAGAATTATCCACTAACCAGTTCCGGCGACATTCTTACCTCTTGGTGCTCTAATCCTGTTTCATTTCTCACATAATTCCTTCTATTAGCTCAAGCACACTTTTCCTTCTGAACTTACTGATATAGACACGTGGTCTTGCGCGTTCTTGTTCTACCTGATTCCGTTTTCCATTCCCGTTTGCCTCAAATTCGTTTGTGTGTGTGTGATTGCCTGTTTGTCGTGTGCTGGTCGGATTGCGTTTGCTTCTTGCCAAAGGTGATCAACGATGGACTCGGCTTCGTAGTATTCTAGCCCGTTTCATTAAACTGTCTCTCTATAAACTGGCTACGCACGTGTTTGAACCGATTACCAACTCTGATCAGATCTTGTTTCATCCCATTGTTTTTTATTCCCAATCTTGCCCACCCCCCCAAACCGGTGCATTTATCGATCGTGATATGGATGACATCGCATTACCAATACCGTATCGTGTTTCGCTGATCGTACTACACTGTCTGTTTCGCAACGTGCATCTTCCTTGTTCGCCACAATCGGGATTGCTTTCCTTGTCTGTATGGTGTACGTTCCACATGCCTGTGTGTGTGTGTTCGGTTGTGTATGTGTATACGTGTCTGCCCGCTTGCATGCTTGTATACTACTGCACTGCGTATGCGATGGGCCACCGACTGCTGCCCCTACGACACACCTCCTTACACATGCTCACAGTGAGTTTGAGCTCCTCCAAAGGTAAGCACTTGTCAGTTTCTGTTTATTACTGTAGTTTTCCCCTACATTGATCAATGTATTGTACAAGGCGGTTGTAGACTGAACTCCAAGTCTAAATCGATAACTGGCCTATTTTGACTCGTGTTGCATTCTTTTACATCTTGACACATTCCCATTATTGCCGCATTAATACGAAACCGCTCCTCTACTTGTGTGGTCAGAATTGTCCTCTGAAGCTGCTTAAACCTTTCTATAAAAAAAACAATAACAATGTCAGCAGTGGTCAACACGGTTGTCCCATGAAAGCGTGGTCGGAGTTCCAGTCCAGGCCGTGGCAAGGATATGCAGTGCTGACGAGCTCTAATGAGAGCAAAACTTGAGTCTAGTGCTTCTTTTTGAAAGGGGTCGACCGGAAAGTCTATGGGAACGCAACAGCTGCGATCAGTTTTGGGTGGTGTTCAACTGGCAACCAACTAAATCCCAGAGTACTCATCAATAACAAAGTCGTTCATCCCACTTGATGATTGTAACGTGGTCATTGTGTTAACTTTAATTAAAATCTGACTAGTTTTCTACTACGTTAACGATTATAAATTGTATCACTGCCCATTCTATCCAGTCGACTATCAGATTATTCGTTTCGTTTGTACCGTTCAATGGAATTTCGTCCAAGTTACAGCTTGCTTTTGTGTGTCGGCAACTTGGCAACTTATCTGCCTACTCTGGTAGTTCTGTCTTGCCTATCTTAACCTCAAAACCATGTGTCAACTTAAGCCCATGGGAATGTGCTTCAGTGATTAGGTATGCGTACCTCAGTTGTGCGTACATTAACTTTGGTCAACCGCCGGGTTGTGACCTCGCACTCGTTCACCGCCACACTTGGATGACTCAGTTGATTCGCCATGTTCACCGGCGTGTGGACAGCGCGGACATATAACCCGGGTCACATTAATCGCCATTTCCTAACTTAACTGAGTGTTTGTCCATCAGAGCTGGAAAAGGGTTGCAATTAATTTTCATTTTCAAGAAAGGACACTGTCCACCCGTTTCCGTATGTGTATACGTGTATATGCATACATATAGATCATAAGAATATATCTATTCAATTCTTGCTACTGATTACATCGACCAACACCATGGTCGTTTGGCAACTAACCCGCTCCTTTTTTTTCAGAAAATTGGGTGTCTGTGGTCTTTTACCCATTCTTTTCTTCAGCTTTGTTGGTGTATTATATGACGAATGATCTGCCCGTTCTTTTTTTAGTCCGACTTTGAATTTTGCTTCTTATCCTTACCTTCTCCAGAATGCACTAACGTGTAGTTGCATACTCAAATGCTTCTTGTATTACATTTCACATATCTTCCTTCTCAATTTAGATCTTGTCATTCCCGTTTGTCTCTCTCTGTTTATTTTCCGAGAGATAAGATAACTGGCTAACCAAAATTGACCGCCTGGACACAAAGGCCTCACTCACACACCTACTAGTCTTATTCCTTCGGGTTTACACTCAATATGTGGTGCGTGGGTGAAACCGGAAGCGGTGCAGTGCAAGCCACTTGCGACTATGGTTAAAGCGCAGGTGTCTTTTCGCTCCGAATGCCGCCAACCATGCGCATTTGTTCTTCCTTTTCCAGGGCGAACCAAGCAAACTAGTTACTACAGTGTTGTCATTCCGATGTCGATCCTGCAATTTCAAAAAGCATTACGATCGCTCGCCGAACTATCGGTTTCCTTTCTGTAGACATCCTACTAGGCTTGGTAGTTGCGTGCTTGGACTGAATAATGTATAAATCGCTGGTCGAACCATTTATCCATATATGTAGGCTCTCAGTCAATAACAGAATGCAGTCCTCTTTTAGAACGAGTTCAAGCCAATCTAAAAATCTTTTTGTTTACACCAAATTATAGAAACACACTCTTCTATTCCTTCATATTCTGTGTTTTATGTTAGATGACATTGATTACAACATATCTCTGAGTACGGATCTACTTTGCAAACAGTGCCAACCTTTGATGCTCACAGATTACTTTGTTCATTGGGCTCACTAGGCTGTTACCGTTTTATTCTCTGGGATATTTTTATTATAGGATTGATCGTTTTTCGTGAGGTGAAATTAATACATTGTTTTTCCTAGTCAGCTAGATTTTCTTGTCCGGATCCAGTATACTGTCTCGTTTTTCGTTTGTTATAGTCACGAGTAACATAGCGGTGTAACGATCTAGACTACCGAGTTGTGGATTCAACCCCCACTGGCCGGTTGTACTTCTGTTTGATGGTATCCAGTTCATATATAGCCTTGCAGTTCACAAATCAGAAAGCGTGTCACTGCTGAAAGTGTAATTCAAGCTTTATTGTAGAATACTGCGCAGTCTATTTACAGATGCATTTGTCTGTTTGTTTGACCAGTCGATCCAGCCTCACTCTGTCATGATGGCAATCTGTGACCGTCTCTCCCAGGAGTATGACCTTCAGCAGCCCTTCACTTAGTCATTGAAGGCTTACTGATCATTTTACAGAATATTTCTAATTCAGGTGTCCATCTATCTTCCTGGACCGATCATAGACGAGGATACCTTGGGAAACTCAGATAATATCGCTATATTGGATGGGTGGTATTCAACTTAAAGGGTTGTGCATATCGGACACTATTACTAACCGGCTTTAGTAGATCTCGTTGGTAAAACGAACGGGAAACTCATCGCCTTTGTTCGTACATGATAACCAGTCAACCGCTGTCGTTGATACCTCATCCAGTCCGATTTCCGTGGAACTGTACGCTGTCAACTTGAGGTTGCTGCGTTTGATGACATTAAGTTATTAAGAGCACTTAAATTCACTTTGTGCATTCTGAAACTAGTTGACGCAAGCTGTTTGTGTGCCCTAGAGTCTGTCAGTTAGTTTCGCTAGGTTGACTTCTTTTTCTTTTCTCTTCGAGCTAATTAGTTTCGAAGTGGTTGATTTTATTATCGACTACAGCGTATGTTGGAATGAAGGGCTTGATGTTATCCCCAGTAACGATTTGGGCGGCTTCCTGTTCATATTCTTTCCTCTCCGATTTATCCCGTTATAGTTCAAGGTCGACTGAACTTGGTGACAATTTTCTCAATAAATGAAGCCGTCATAATCGTCCCTGATTTGTAATGAATCTGTTTGGTCCGCCAGAAGTTTTGATAAGGCTTTTCTGCTGCAGATCTTCTTGTCTTTATCAGTAGAACACGTGATCTGCACGAAAATTCATCACTCCCATTACTACTGCAATTACATCATAGGCGCATGTTATTGGTCGACCGATGTATAACCATGTGAAAAATAAAGTCTTAGTATGGGAGATAAAATTGAGGGGAAATTGGTGGGACTTATTGAGACCTCAAAGTATAGTCCCAAACAAACGGAAGTAAGATGTTCCCACCTTACTAACAAACAATCTTATTGTAAGTGAGAGTAAGGCATCATCTTTGGAACACCTTCTCTCTGACTTTCACTGACTCAACTAATCAACCACACTAATTGCACACACAACTTATCCAAACAATGACGACACACATCCGTGCACATGTTGGTCAACTTTAATCCTCAGTGTTTCTAGCTGGAGATCAGAGGACTTACGATGGTCGCAGCTCGGCAGGCGGATACAACCCACTGTTCTCAACTTACTTCTAGTCCTTCTTATTTCGGTTTGTCATTGGGTTGAGGGTCTTACAGCGTGCTGCATGGCAAACAGTGTGTTTACATTTTTATGCGTTTTGAGGGTTTCGATGAGAAAGTTTGATTGGTACTAGGAACATCGACTCACCTTCCAGCCTAATGGTTTGTTGTCTTTCGATGTCTTCTGCTGCTTGTGACTGAACGTAAATATCGTTTTGCGAAGACTTCAGTGCAGTGTACGTCCTACACCTATAGAGATCCGGATTAAGCACGAGTGGTGGTGATCTGATTTGATGCTTGTGTGAGTTGTTGCGTCTTTTAGATTTGCATCTCAAATCCAGTTTCCGAAATCTTAATGCTTTTGAATTGTGAACGGCGAGTATAATCTCTCACAAATGATTGTTTATTTAGCCGATCCACCCCGGAAACGCATCGACAGTCTGAAGCTTACTCTGAATGGGTCATCACGGTTATCGTTGGGCAATCTGAGTGAGGGTTCTCCACTGTCCGGTAGACGGGGTTTAGCTGTACAAAAATTGTGAGTTTTCCTCATTTTTTCTCAACTATTGTATTTGTGTTATGCCACCCAGTTTGGATAGCTTTAGTAAATTTACTTTTCCGTATAGCTGTGACAGATGTTTACGATCGAATTCTATTGGCAAATGCAGTAAAGTGGTTTTCACTTCTTCGCATTTCAAGAAGTAAATTTTTAGTGTTTTAGATTGTTTAACAAATAAACCTCTAGCCTTTGATTTTATTTTGATCTTCATTCGTATGTAAACGGACTAGTTAGTTTGATTGGTAACACTGTGCCATAGACACTGGTAGAGACACATCACGGTTGATAGCCAAACCCAATTGCTAAAATGCGGACACAGGTTTGAAAATATAAGGATAAAACGGGTGATCGTTATCCAACAAAGTATCAGAAGTAAACGATTGATAGACTTTAAAATAGTGTAAAGCGATGATCGGCTTTAGACTATAAACAGACAATACTGCTTTAGAAACTCGAGTATGAATCAATTTCGCTGATGTGTTCATTGCATACAGGTCGTTGTTGCATACTTATTTTTAAGACAACTGTCGAAGATTTAGACTAAACATGATCTAACGTGGCTCTCAGGTTTCACGAAATCACTTGTAACACGAAGTTCAAAACAGAATTTGGTTATGGTGGCATAGCTACCCATTGAAAAGTGGTTACTGAAGGGGCTGGGGCAGTGATCTTCCTTTAGCATACATTCTAAAGAATGCTGCAAAGAAATGCCTTTTTACGAAGAACAGTGCTTAGTAGGGATGCGCTGTATTCAGCTTATTCTTTTGAGGCCGATGATCACTAAGTTGACTCGAACGCCATCCTGAGGATTTCCCCAAGGTTGATGGAGACCACAGATGTCCGGACGCCATTCGAATATCACACCAGGTGGACGGAATGCTGTCCGGAAGCCAATGCGCATTTGTTGAGGCATCTGGTGGGATAACACACGTCATGTCGTAGTGTTGTCAAAGCGTTTGTGTTTCATTCCGTAAGCGACCCGCCTGTGAGTCGTGAATCCATCGCGCTCTGGTAGTACTACTGCTCATCATCCGCCATTACCTATTCGAAGGGAGAATTCCGATTATTATTTCATAGTTGGCCATCACGTGGAAAACAGCCTACTCATGAAGACCACCCATTGCGACGTAGTCCATTTGTTCCTGTCTCATATTTTAAAGATGAAGCTGGGTGTTTTCAGTACACCTTAACAGCAAAGGTTTTCGTTATTTAGTATGACCTGAAGCTTCATGCTAGGAAGTTATTTGTGATTACGGAATACCAGTCGAGTAAGTTAAAGCCAGTCATAACTGACGTTAGTGTCCACAGTCCAGCTAGACTAGTCAGCCGACTCACATTGGAAATAAACAACAAATCATCGTCGTCATCTCGCTAGAGGTTAACGTTAGTACATATCTCTATCATGACCGGAGTTACAGCTCTGTAATTATTATCTGTAAGGTAAATCCGTCCACCACTCAGCTATCAATCCCATATGAAGTCTGTCAACAATGATTACATTCGAAAATGTTTGCTTTCGAACAAGACAGAACAGTTTCCGTATAAAGTATAACTGTGTACGATGGTCGCCCGCTTTACCAAAGTCAGGTATAGGACGTACGTCATTTATTCCCATGGTGACTGATTTCCAAAAGTGCCTAGCTCACATTTGACGATACGCTCCAAGCTTGCAACACAATGATATTGGGATAGACAAAACAACCTACGACTCTAGTAGAAAGGAGCGTTGAATTATGCTCGACTTGGGTTGGCTGACACATACATGACTACATAGATATAACACCCTGACTGTATCTACACAAACGTACAAAGCTGAGAACGGAAGGTATCTACAGCGCCTTATCTGCCGTCTTATTGATCAAAAGAGTCGTGGTCTGTGTATCAGTAACCAGCTTGGTTGTGATAAATACAAGACGGAGTGAAGTCTTGTTGCCACCGTCCCACTAACCGAGTCAGTAAAGTTCCAGAATATCTTGGTTTTGCTTTCGTTAGGGAACTTCATCGCATCAGTGAGTCCAGGTGATGCTAGAGGAACGAGAGAAGATTTTGACGTCGATAGGCAACTATATCTCTCTTTCAGTTACTGACTTCAGCAACATAAAACTTATATTCCTGCCACTGTATACAGTATCCCATTTGTAATATTTGCATGCTAAAATTAATCGGGGTTTAACGTAACGTTTTGAAGCTGTTTTGTAAGACACTTTATTAATGGTATCTTCGAAAATGAGCACCAAAGAAACTTGTAAAAAAGCAGATATTTTTGTTTGCTTTTAGTAAGAATCAATCATGTAAATATTTCGATTGTATTTTATTGAATTACAAGTCCCCTACTAACTACATCAGCACAGTATATTTTGGAAATTATAATCTCGGGACACTAAGATCCCCAGCCATGACTGTGCATTGTTGTTAATACTTGTTTGATGTGGATGAAACCATCAGGCATTTTGCCCATCTTTACGGGATTCAAGTGGTTTACCCTGATGTGTGCTGTTATCTTTCAATCAAATGAACCTGTTCGGCTTGTTGAGAATAGCGAGAAGAGTCCGCAATGGAATTCATTGTTGGTGACACTAAAACTTGTGAAACACATCTCTCAATCAAATAAACGCTCAAGGGCATCCAATCAGTGTGTCAGCATCTACTGTGATTTATGAACGTCTTCTTTTGGAAGAATATATATGTTTGAAGTTGAACAGATAAAAAATATCAACAGCTGGCTTTACAGAAAGTGGAAAAATTGAGTAATTCCATCTAAGTTAAGACCATTTTCGGACACAGTCTTCTATTTGCTTATCTTAACAGGAATTAGATGTAATTGAATCATCACACATCTGGATGTTCGATCACAGTGGTTTTTTAATGGTACTCAGACCAGCCAATCCTCTGTTGAGGAGACAATGTACCTGTAAGGTTAACTGAGATCAGTGGTCCCGCGACCATGACTTTTTGTTCAAAATGTAATCTATTGCAGTCATAGACCTAAAGATCTGCCTTGTGTGTCCAGTATGGAGAAACTATATGTACCAGTGATGTACTGTAACAGATGCTTCAGTGTGAACAACGACAGGTTTGGGACTTCCCTAAATGGTAGGTTTGGTGATTAGGTAAACAGGCTATTCATTTTTGTTTCTAACTTCATAATTTACTACCTAACCTAATTCATAACCTAACCTTTTAAAGGACCCAGATACATCACGAATATCTGTGGTTAAGTTTTCGTGAGGGTTCAGCAACCCATCACGTATGACGAAGTCACATAAAGTTTCGTGGTTAATGCTTGTAGGACAGTTTGAAGTTCACACAGGGTAACAAATTTGGTCCGATCCTGACAGTTACAACTTTCAAGAAGCAGTGTCGTTGATTGACGACAGAAAACGCCACTCTCTCTCTGTCTGGGTTCGAGACGTCCGTACCCCCAAATCGTTACTGTCAGTTTGAACAAACGTACAGTCTTGCTGTTTGTGTCTCATGACACGTATGTTATCGTCAACTTAAATTGCTGCCTGTGAAACAACACACACACACACTTGAGCGATAGCTCGTCTGGGGCAGTGCATCTTGGGCTTAACGCCCACAATCATTGCTACACTCGCAAGTAAGCACGCATTCGGCACATATCGCTCCGGGTACGATGTTGATGATGATGTTCACGTGTGACAGGGTGGCAGTCGGTTCGCCTGTTTCGGTGCACACAACCTTGCAAGGTCTTTGCTTGTGGTTTCCAAACCCTCAAATGAAGCAAGCCTGTGACAACAGTGCTGTCAATGTTTACATTTCATACCACGTGGGTTACAGCCTACTGGACCGGGTACATGTGTGTTTCTCCGATGGACATTTATGTCTTCGTTTCAGACCCGGGAAATGTCACTGTCAGTAACGGACCAACGGTATTTGAGCGATACATCTGTGGATACCACCTGGTCTGTCACCTGATATGCTTCCTGAAGCTTCATCGCTAACTTATGTTTGCTATTCATGATAATAGGTGGGTGAACTGATTAGAAACACTAGAGGGTAATATACTTATTCGCGTCGAAATCGTTTACAGTGTACTGCTGATTACTTGGTGCCTTGTTTAGCCATGTATCATATTAACATTACACATACATGGTGCTACTTTTCTCATTCCGGAACTACGCAGGACCGTGTAGATTGATGGTTTTGAACATGAGAAAAGACAGTAAGACAAAGCACGAATAGCTGTTCAAGCAACAATGCAGTTAATTTTGGGACCCACGGGTTTGACAGAACCGTGCATGTTGATCGGCAGCTGTTAATCATTCGAGATTGTTAGGCTGCTAGCGGTCTATCTGATCCAATCCAAGGGTTAATTATTACGAAAACATAGACCAATTCACGATCTGTGTCTCAATTCTGCATAGTATATGCGTTGAACATGCCCCAAAATGAAGACAACTCGAATCCGTCAGCGAATTCTCTAGATAACCTATCTTTCTATTCATTCGTAGAGTGTAGTGGCTGCTTGCTCATGCTTTCAGCGTACTCATTCGGTGCTATTCAAATCTCCACCTAGCTAAGTCAGCATTTGAATTCAAGGTTCTTACTGGCACAGGTAGCCTAACCAGGTCAGGTGGACATATTTGACGCCTGAGGCCACTTCTCAATGAGTATTTACAAACCCGCATTGCCAAGTTAGTCACTTGACTTAGAATTATCTGGTTGGGCAGCTTAAGTTCGACAATCAGATAAACAACTGACTGCTCATGTTGTGCTTGTGGTTTTGATTTTCAGTCAGGATCTGTGGTTCATTTGAGAACCGCTGGATTTTTATGGTGGTCTTAAGTAAACGGTAGATAGGATTATATGAACCAAATTTCTCCATGTCTTATGCCTTCTTGTCTTTTGTACGGTTCAATGGGGCTTAGTGTTTTCTTTTGACACATTATTCTCCGTTGGTTGCAGACCAAATTTCCTAGAGAATATAGAACCAATGGTTGATGTGACCAACTGACAAGGGATCCTAATTCTGAATGACCGATTGGTTAATCAGTAAATCGCAGGATGCTCTCTATCAGATGATTCGTGTAGGATTTTCTTGTCATGTAGCCTATCCGGATCCACCCTTGTGCGTTAAGTACATCTCGTCTGAAAATGTCATCTCAATGAAACGTGTTTTCCTCTATTAAATTGTAACTGATTGTACACCAGTGCCTTGACGTTGTCTAGGTTCAGATAAATATTTCTATGATTAGATTTCATCCGTTCCATTTCTTTTGATTGTTAGTTAGAGATTGTTTATCTTCTCGGGGTTGCATGATAATTGGGTGTTTGCGTAAACCACTCAGCTATTGGTGGCTATGATAATATCGCGGCTGATAGTGTTGCTTCTACTTCTGAAGCACTGCATTGGTGTTACGATCGATAAACGAACAAAGCTTGTTTCCAGATCATTCCTTATGCTCGATTTACACAATGGAAACCACATCGTTGTGAAGCAGACTCCTTTTTATCTATTACTAATAATGTTTGGTACACTGTTAACCGAGCAACAGATAGTGATAATTAATATCGTTCAGTAGGCGGGGACCAGGCGTTAGAATTGTATGCTTCTTACTCAAGGTTCACTTTATTTCCACGTACAAACACTTGTTCCTCAGTATTGATAACTTAGGTAACCTTGAGAGAATAATGTTACCCTTCCGGTTATCGATTTTAACACAAATCAACATGTGTATCTGACTTCACCAGGTCCACTATTACACTTCCAACATCCCACATGGTTAAGCAAGAACACTGAACAGCATTAAATTTAGTTGAAACAGACAACATTTCGAACCATTTTTGGCAGTATATTACTTTGTAATTATATTATTATTATTATTATTATTACTATATTATACGGCATCGAGTTGATGCAGTACGGAAGCAGTATCGATTGGCAAAGCGCCCTGTCGATACTACCTTAGTCAGACCATAGGTGTGCTGAACAGTAGTTCAGAAGGAACGAAATTTTTGTCAAACAACTTCAGCCAGCCAGTGAATAGGTTTCCTTTGGTCAGCGTCTCTTTCATAAGTTCATAGATGTTTCAAATATTAGATAAACCTCTATCGATGAAATATGACAGAGCAATGCTATACTGTCCACGACTTGAACATCTACTGAGTGGTATTTTTCACGCGGCGAGATGATACGGGTGCACGATTATTTTGAGATCCCGCGATTAGCATCGTCTTTGTTCCCAAAGAGGACATGGCTACCTACACGGTTTCTCTGTTGCAATGTAAATAGTCATTTCTTGGTTGGCGAAAATTTAGAGGTCAGATGATTTGAATCAGTGCACCTGGGAGATAGTCTGCAACACTTTTGCACCCTATTGTTAAGGAAGTGTTCTTCAACTGCTTTAAGGTTCCGTGAAAAGCCATCCCTTCTAGTGGATGTACGTTGTTACAGGATGCATTTCATATTCGAGCTTTATGACGAGTTAATTCGTTGCAAGCAACAGTGATGTAGTGAAGGTCTGTTTCGATCTATTTTAATATCATCGTCATCACGCCGATAAATCAAATCCTGTGACTAAGTATTAGCAGCATAGTCCAAACGTTTTACCGCTAGGTCACGAGGCTGAAATTGCTATGATTGCAGGAAAGTGTATTGCTGTGCTCATGTGTTACGCTTGACTTGCATACTAACAGGAATTTACAACGGCAAGGTTCGTCTGGTGTGCTGGAGCTTTCATGGTCTATAAATTATGTCTACAGACCTCAAAGGGGCTTGCAGAGTAATTATATGTGCAACGGCGTGAATGTTGTTTGAATAAATTTTTCAGTGATTTCCTGTTACTTAATTATGCGGAGCAGTGAAATTGCAAATCCACTGCCATGCAGATGACACATTCCTCCTGCTTACAATTCAGTTGTTAGTTTGTAAAGTATACTCACTTTAGTGTTCAGTATTTGGTTTTCAGTTTACGAGTTTCAGGAATTTGGTTCCTTTTATTCTTTTTTTTCGCCTGTAGCCTAAGACTTCTCATATTTTAATGGCTGTTGATCATCGTTATGAGCAACTAGGGTCATGCTTGTATTGGTTATGAAATTGAGGAGGAGATTAATGGGGCTAGAAAGCATGCTCACTCGTTGTCATAAAATTGCAATGGACATTGTGTCGGACTTTTGAAGTGCAATTCGTAGTGAAGGGTTTTTTGTCAAAAAGGTGTACTGCAACGGGTAGGTCTACTGTTAGTAATCACTACACCGATTTGTGCTTACATGACTTTTTCATGGTCCACATCGTTCTGTTCTGGACTTTCGCCACATCTTTGATGGCGTCTGTTGAAGCTAGAAATCATTCAATCAGCGTGATCCCAAAGATGCTGAATAAAATTAAGGTCAGGAAATCGAGTAAGCCAAAGTAAATAGTCAGCATTACGAGAAGGCCCGATCGCCCCTACGTGGCAACAATATTCAGTCACTCTTATCTAACATTATTAGAGACAGTTTTTCGACAACTTCTTATAGGTCGGGTCATTGATGCGCGATCAATAGAGACCAGAGTACCTGCTGTAGTAAGTCAGTTAGCTCGCCATATAAGGACTATATCAGTAACGACGTAAATCTCCATCTGCGTGTTTCATCACTTACCACTCTGGAGGGAAATCTTAACACTTACTAACCGTTCTTTGTTGAACTTGAGGAAGTTGTGCTGAGTCAAGTGAGCTAATGAAGGTCATATGCAAAATAAAGTGAGCACTGATGACCGAATAACTTACGAGCATCCAGTTAAATGGCCTCTGTTAAAAAATTCACTCAACACCAAATCGCTCCGTTCGCTCTGCGTTAACAAATATTCTGTCAGTACACGTGCACAAAAGTGTATCAAACGTGGAATCAGCTCGGTGTGCATTACACGTATGGCTTATCCCAATGCTAAGTGTATGTCCTGAAAATCTCTGTGCTCCTTTCATGTAAACGTGTATATTAGGTCCATGAACTTCTTGAAGGTGATCATTGCTTAAACTTACATGTAACGAGTTCTGTTAGGTTGACGGTAACCTCAAAGGTATGTAGCAAGCGTTAGATCTTGAAGGTGTACTACAGGTTGAAATGACATAAATGGGAATGTTTTGTCTTCCACTATTGTTCAGGTTGATCCTGCCAGAATAGATTAAAAACAAACGATTTGAAACAGCAAAATCTTTAGTAGAATGCTTCCTGAATTTGTAAAATGTTGGCACCTACATTCATTTTGACATTGTATTTCAACCGACTTTTCAGCGGAATTGTATATAGGCATCCATACACACGCGTTTGCCGATGTAGTAACTATGTGCACAGTGTGATATGAAATGACCAGTCCACTCTGTAAACAGTTTGTCTTCGGTGCTTCCTCATCTGACCAGGTGCAGCGTACTTATATGGGTTCACCGAGTGTTGTAGCTAGCCTATAACTGTAAAAAGACATGTAATCATTAAGGGAACTAGGTTTAAAGTACTGAACCGAATAGACACTAGTGGTCGGCCTATTTTGCTCCAATGATGTCTTACCTATCACCGCTCCCCACAGAACACATACAGACATGTTGTATTTAGTCTTTTGCTGAAGAACCAACAATTGCTTTGTTCGCAACGCATTTTTACCATCTAGAAAAAACTTCCGCTGTTGCATGTGATAGTTTATTCCTATATGAGTAACCTACTTCTCGCCTTCAATTAAAAGCAGTCGTTCTTCTTCATGACATTTGTTTTGTAGGTAATCTGACAACGTTACAGTTGATATTCACTTATTGGGAACCTGTCGTTCCTATGAAATGTTATCGGTTGAAAACTAACTTCTCGTGAAATCTGAATTTTTTTTACCGTCAGCTTGTTCTCCGTGAAACAGTTGTCAATCCTACTCCTGAAACTTGCTGACTTGGAGGCGTTCGTAGATTTTACAACGCTGGCTTGACTTAGCGGCTGCTAGCATCAGTTTTAACTGTTTTTTGTTTGTTTACGATATTGACTTCTTCCAGGAATTTTAGCGGAACACATGACATGATGAAGGTGAACATGAATAATTCTGAACAGCTTATTTTGTTCTATTACAGTTTGAGGTATAGAGCGTATACAGTTGCTACTGATACATCTAAGTTTGTTCAAGTCTTCAACTTTAGTTTCAAAGTCCTATCGTGAAAGAACAGCTAAACCTCTAACAAACCAGATCAGTCAGAGTGTTATTTGTTCTGAATTTGCTGTGCAGATGCCATCTGTTCTATCTTCCATGGATTTCCGGCTTGTTGATAAATATTATTTTAGATAGACCTGAATGAACGCGATAAATTTTCAAAAATTCCTCAGAAAGCGGTCGCTAACATTATTCAAATCAACAAATTCAAAGTCGGATTGCAACGTACGGTTTGCATTTATTGGCATATTGCGGGAAACAATTGTGCCGCCAGAGTTTTTATTTCGATCAGTTGTCAAGTTTTTAACCCTCATTTTGGCGGAAAAAAACCAAAAGCATGAAGTAGAAATTTTGGTATGCTTTTAAACAAATGAACCACAAAAAGTAGACGGGTCTAAATTACTTATAAGGTCACTTGGTGCCACCGGCGTTCACGCCGCTTAACAAAACTTGCCTACATTGTTATTTCACTCAGCGAATCGATGAGTGTTGCTCATTTTGTGGTCGATATTGAATGTATTATTCCGCTCTGGATCTGTTAAACGGAGCCCAGTAATTTTTTATTACCAAGGTCAGTGACTAACATTTCGCCACTGTGATTGGTCATCGGATGCAAAATGCATCTCTCAGAGGAAGATATTTACTTGCGTCGTTTTGAAACAATACAGCTGTCTGGACGTTTTTGAAACGGCTGTCAGTGTGTTGCGTTTAATCTCATTCTAACTTGCTTGACAAAGCGATCAGAAAGGTGAACGAATATATCTAAAACGGATGAAGGCGATTCATTTGTTCTGTTTTTAATACATTACTCTGTACCTGTTATCTAAATGGGACACTGCAATTGCACGCTTGTGTACAATGAGTACGGGAACTGTACCGTGCTATATCTATTTTGTCGGAAGCTGATGCGTATACCCTTACTTACCAAAACGTCGTACAACATCAACTGAAATGTAGAAGACATTACATTATTTAGAAGTAACTTTAAAGCAATGTTATATTCAGTGATAAAGGGGAGTGCAGTCTGGAAATTTTCGTTTTGCTAAAACGACCTATGAAAATGTGGTGAAAGTATGCACTTTCAAAAAGTTTAATCACAGTTCGTTGAAGGCTTGTGAAGCAATTTCCACGGAATGGACAACAGCGTCATTGTTATCGGCTGTAATGCAGATGTCAACTTTTCACTTCAGTTCAGACGGCCTGTTGAGTATCAACACAAGAAACGTGTCAGAGTGGATCAGATTTTAGGTATGAGAAGGTGGAACAAGAAAGCTCTTGCAGACACGGAGGAATATAGGCACCGGTTTGTTTGAATTCTTTAGAAACAGTATGCTATCACAATACGCTTTGCTAGTGTGAAAAAACAGAAGACGCATATCTCAGTTGTGTTTTTAAATTTTGACGGATTGTTACTTTCTTAGCCGGCCTTTTGATCATTTAACATCCGTTTCCGCGTTTTATTTTTCCGAGTAATCCAATTTTGCCCCATTTCCAAAAACACTTGTATCAAGCGATATGCTTCGCGTTTTGCGTTTTTCTACAAAATTTTCGCCTGTACCTTGATAGTTGATCAAATTGACTCAAAGTGAGTGGTGTTATGGTAATTGAGCGCACTATAGTTACTGGCTGATGGCTTTCGTTGGGCTCAAAGTCATCAACTCTCTGATCGATATTTCGTGTAAGTTATACTATGTACGTTTGACTTACATAGAATATATTATTTTATGCAGCTGACTCTGTTGTCAGTGATGATGAGAGTTGGCTACGGGTCATGTTTTATTGTGGCTGTTGGATCCAACTGGACCCTGGGATCAGCTCACTCTGGACGCAAACGTTTTTGCTTACGTTCAGCTGTATAGGGCATATCACTCTATGGGTCGGAGGTTGAATCTGGACAGTCGAGGCTTCGGGGTGAGCATGGGCTGAACCTCGCTCTATGGACCGGCCACTGTGTTAGGTTATTGGACCCCGTGGTTGCCTGATAGTCGGAAGTAAACCTCCCTACCTAGACAACAATGTGTAATTTTGTTAATTTCTAACAGTTGCGACATCGGACAATCAGGTATGAGTTGTGTTCATATGACAATTTTATCTCATGAGGGAAGTTAACCGAGACCTCTTTTTGTCTCGCATATCAACCCAGTAATTTTGTCAGATCATATTGGTAAAAAATTCTGGCAAGTTTACAATGTAACTTGTTGTGACTCCTATCTCTTTGCCGATCTTAGGCAGTGTCTTGTTCCAATATTCGAACCTTCCCCATTTTTGTCAAGTTTATTCATTTCACCTGTCCAGCTTTGAAGTCTTTCAACAACGTCAAGCATCCGGATAGCATGAGAACAATCGGAAACTTCAATTCGGCAATTACAGTCGTAGGAATAAAGTATAGAAGAAGAAAGTGACAGTTACATTGATTGTGTGTTTGATGATATCAGAAAACATAAGTCTTGATTTGGTTAAGTCCTATTAAGCATACACATTCAGGAAATCAATAGGCTGTCTGAAGAGATCTCCATAACTGTAAGGAAGGCGTATAATGAAGCTAATTCTTCCACATAATGCCAACGCAACTTCCACCTGCCTACCCTTCAAGAATATCAAAGTACAAGCGATGTGCATCCCGTAATGTGAATAAAATATGCTCCTCAACAAAGACCAGACAAATTTTTGCACCTTGCCGATCGTGTACACAAATGCAACCGCTCAAACAACTCCAGCTAATTTCGCCTTCAGTCTCACGCGCGCCGATAAGCTATGGCACCACCATCGAATGTTCGTGTTGATACAATCATACACTTTGTTGTTTGAATGTGTGCTACTTCGGTAACCTCTCTGGGTTACTCATCAGGACTACTGTTATTCGGTGACGTTCATAATGTGACGCTGACAGGCGACTGTCGATTGCGGTGACGGATTACGTTAATCAGTTGCAATGCTCGCCCTTTTGTACGCACAACACTTACTTTGTGTAATAGATTATAGCATCACACTAGTGTACCGACAATGTTTATTCAGCATCTGGTACCTTGGTGATCGGGAAATTCAGCAACGTTAACGTTGACTGAAATTGCCAACCTAGCCAGCCTTTGTAGTTAACCCATCCTAAGAGCAATACGACTTCTGGATTGTCGGTAACACACCGGGTAGTTCTGACGGCTTAATCTCTAAAAAACTACAGCAATTTCTCGAAAGTCTTTGACATGTTCACTGAACAACACAATGATCCGATTACTATGCCACGGATAGGCCAAAAAGTTTGATCGCTACCTTTCGCAAGGTCATTTTCGTACGCAAGAAAAACCAGCACCCAAGTTCAGTCTGCAACAGGCGTGTTGCAAGATTGCACCATTCAAAACATTGGTACCACGTCTGTCGTACAGTCTCACGACACTATACAAGTGTTCTTCGTTTCCAGTCTTAGAAGTGCACAATTTCCACCCATTGCCCCAGGGTGACTGCTCGAACAGATATTTGAGAGGGTCAGTTTATTAAACTGCTTTAGCTCGATGTCTTGTGTGGTACTAACACGTAACCACAACGATAGTTACGTTAGGAACAACGAACTTAGACGTGTTTAGTGAGCGCATTCCAATGTGGTGATAGAGTAACCGTAAATCAACCACTAACTACCTGTTAATGGTGATACTGAGACATTTTGTTTTGCAAAATGTTTTGCTACATACATTTACAAAGTTATTCGAACCGTCCATTTTGAGTCGATAACATCCATCATTCTGTCCGAACAAACAGCAGAAGGCAATGTTGATGTTAACCTGGCAAGGACTATGTGACAATCGATGTTCCAGTCGAAAAATGTTTTCAGTAACCTAATCATTTTCCTCAGTATCCTCATGGACCTTATAACTAGTCTGCTGTGCAACCAGCGATCCACAGTAATTTTGATAAAGCCTTACAACCACACAAGATGTTAGCAAACTATTTCTGAAAATCAAGACCATTCACTTTGGGAATTAGATACTACGGGCATGCGACAGATCGTCATCTACTGAAGGAAGATGAAAATCTTAGTGACCCCGTGCGAGTGACATACGTGTCCGCTCACTTGCAGGTTTCGAGGGTTTCACGTTTGTTTGCGCTTCAATTGATTTGGGGATAATTGATTAACGCTGTGACGGGTTTGTATAGACTGATTTTTGTACGCAGATTTGTACTGAAAGGTCTGATGGCAGTAGCTTCTGTTGTTAGGAACCTTTCGCAATCTAATAGGTTTGGAGTGATACTGGCTAACTTTGTAGATGATTCAAACTGTATCTTCCGCCTTAGTTGATGGCCATTGTCAATAATATACATTGAGTTTGTAATTCAAACACTATCTTAGGCTCTATAGACTGGACGATGATGTAGCAGTGAGCTGTTAACTAAGCGCACTACTTACTGTATTACTGATAATAAACTGACGACGGCCAAATGAACTCCGTAACGTCATCGGTAATCGCATTCCCAGAAGGTGCCATATAGTCTTTATATTTTGTCTGATCAAAAATGGTGATAGCGCTCGGGCCGTATTAGTAGATTAAAATAGTGTGCATCATCACAGTCAACGTGGAAGAGATTAGTGTCGTCAAATGAGTGAACCACTGGATATTTCACTCTATATGAAAGAGAATGAGATGCTCAACACGATTTATTACATCTTTGCTCCCGTGAAGTATAAGCGGAACTTGGTTTGTTGCTCAACACATAAAACACAAAGGATTGTGTGCTGGATACCCTACAATCCCAAACACAGCACATTCTGGACGCACTTATTTGGAAGATTTCTTTATCCAAATGTGCGTTTAGAATAGACAGGAAATTGCCGAAACGGTAAATGAACAATTAATTTTTGTCAGTCTGTTACGAGAAACAAAGTTGCCAGCGAGGATATCAGTCACAAGATTTCGATTTGAGAGTGCCTACCCTGCTGCATGAATAATCTCGAGATTGTTATCACCTCGGTTGGCCTAGGCTTGCCAATCATGTTTAGCATTATAGCTGGCTTAAGTGTTTTGTATGACAAGCGAAAGGGTGAACAACTAATAAGGCTCACTGACTACGTCTTCTAGTTCATTCTGTTAATCCACCTAGTTTTCCTGATATTCTTATAGTTACAATTCTATTCAGCTGGGTGGAATACTATTTCATTGCTTTATTCCTAATTATCTATCTCTGATCTTATTTGGACTTAAAAATACAACTGTGTGCTATCAATATACAATTGTTTGTTAGCCGTTACAGTACGTAAACTCGATTTTCAAGCTTGCTACCGGTTGTAAATATTTTTATTTCTGGTTAAACTGCAGACGGAAAAAATCATTTTCCAGTGGTCTCGACAGTCAGTCAAGCACTCCGGCTGTAAGTCCACTCGGATCTCCATTGTCGTTACAACGCGTACATTGCCGGACCATTAGTTGTGAGAGCACGGGCACCATTTTGTCATCTCCAAATTCTTTGGCAATTCCTCCAACTTATCGTCCTCAGACATTGACACCTACAACAATGGGCTTCGTCATGCGACATCCTACTGCGGGTGCAGTCAGTACCGATAGTTACCCTCAAGCTATCCCTAACTGCAATATCAGTAACACTGTTACCAACGATACCACGACTAGTGCGGCGACCAGCAATAACAACCATAGTAACAGCGTCAACAGTAGCAGCAACAACAACAACAACAGTTCTTCAAACAGTGGTCACAGTCAACCTCACCATTCCACCCCCTATGACGTTTCTAATTCGTCTGCGATACTGGCTCCAGTGGGACATCCACATCAGAACATGAATATTTACTGTTTCGGTAACATTCCATCTCTGACACCTGGAGCTCAGCACCTAATACATGCACCGATGGGTTCAATTCCTGTCCCAGCAGCTCCATTTGTACCCGCCCTTCACCTATTACCTCACCTCCATCCGCATCAATTCCCTACAGGACCGTGTCTAATACCTACTATATCTCCGTTCACCACACCCATGTCGTCGATGCAACCACATCCTCATCCAGTTACAACACCGACTGTTGCGGTTGTCGTTAGTTCGCAAGCTTCCCTACATCCCAGTTCGTTACCACCTGCAGCCACCTTGGCCTCAGTAGCTCAGCCGAAGGTCGTAGTGGTACAGTCTATGACTGACATATCGACACCGCTTGGTCTAACGTCGGATCCTTCGGATAAGACATTAGTTCCATGTTCGACCACAGAAATAACGACCGTCGGCTTCACAACCGAGGGATCGCTCGGGTCTGCGGTGCAAAATAAGGTAGGATATCTTCGCTTTTGTGAGATGGTGTTTTCACAATACCTACATGTATTTACACAAACATTTAGTGGAATTGAGTAGAGTTGGTTGTTCTCTTCGATAGATATTTTGGAAATACTAGGTGGGTTTTGACTTGGGTATTGATAGATTTACCGAAAAATGAGATTCTGTTGACCACTATAATACTTGTTAAAACATATGTTGCGTTTCTCTTTCACTGCAGATCGTTTACGCTGACACTGGTTGGTTCTCTATCAATTTGGTTTGAATGAATGTTCAATGTACACTTCACATTAGACCTAACTCAGAAAAACCAACATGCAGAGTGAATTAGTTGATGACATCTGGTATTCACTGGTTTTCCTCAACGTCACCATCGATTCATACTTATGCTTACATCTCCTGCAAAACAGTGCTGATTTAGGGATCACAGAAATATTCGAATGAGATCAAATTCCTGACTCACTTACCAACGTAAACAAACTCTTGTGGAAAATTAAATAGGTAAACTTTGGAAGTGAAGTAATTTTTCACGACAACAGCATTTTCAGGACGAATTGTTCGTTCTCTGTAAACAATTCCCAGAACACTTTCTCGTCTGTTGTTCGTTAATCACACAGCCGGCCCAAATATTCAGTTGTTCGCTGAACCTGGCATTTCGGTTGTTAATGTTTTATCACTAAAAAAAGTGTAGATCTCTGAGGATATAAATTTGGGTGTTGAGGTCAGCGAAGTTTGTCGAATGCGTGCTTTTAAGTACGAATGTATGTCGATCTTTGGCCTGAGTTTTGATTGGTTACTTTCGTTTACTTTTAACCTCTCAACCAGAATTCTGACCAGCCGTTACCTGCTGCTTTTGAAGTTTTGATGTAATTGGTTACTTCCGGCAGTTTTGAACTTTCGACTTGGAGATTAGGTGATTGTTTGTTGGTACTGTCACACCCTGGCTGGTCATTTCCATTTGTCTGAGTCAGTCATTCTTCGTTCTTGAACTTCCAGCTGATTGCTTATACATTGTCTGGCGTGGACCATCAATCTGATAGATTCAGGTTTCTTTGTTTCGTTGTACCGGTATTGGAGCCTGACCGCATCTACTTCTGCTTAATTCTGTGGATCACATTGGCCCATAAATTTTGTCCAAATCGGTGTGTTTATTTATTGACTCGAATGTTGGATATCAGTCTTGAGTTAATTTCGTTGCACGCCTGGTGTTTGCCTGAATAGAGGTTCTCGCGGTACTCAGTTTGAATGTGTCTAGTATGTTCCCCGTAGACGGAGCTCAACGTTGGCAACTTAAATGCCAAGCCGGGCGAAAAACCGAATACCAGAAAAATCAACCCGTGGTTTCAACAATATCAACATCTTCACCAGTCACAGATTGCTCATATCGTAGCCTACTAGGTTACGATTCATACCAGAACATGCAATTAAACACAACAATTTTGGGAGGATTGAAAAACAGCTGGAAATTACGACAACTCATTTTCATATTTGTCCTTCGTGAAAAACTGGGTTAATGACTAAATGAGGCGCTGCATGTTCGATTCCGTACTCATTATAGGTATTTCGACAGAAGTGTTAACTTAAAATGCCCTACCTACTTGGCGTGGATGTGCCATATATTTTTTTTGCTCTGTTTTATTTTCCGTTCAGCCGGAAACTTCTACTGCCACAGTACGGAGTTCTGAGAGTCAGAAGCCATCCTCCGATAAGCTTGTGTGTAACGATGCTTCAGTGAAAGCTGCTAATGCATTTGCCGGAGTGGCTAGTGGACTACCGACAACCTCTCCAAGTACTGCGCCTTCTTCACCGGTGGACATGCCCCCCGGACGCCAAAAACGTTCGTCAATTCCTAACTCTCCACCTGCTTATGTAAATCGACATTCTCGAGATGTTTATAACAAGCAATCGGCAATGTCACTGCATAAATCATCCCATCTTCCGTCAACGAATATGAATGACAAGCTACGGTCAAATGGATCCACATTGTATAGTCCTCCATCTGGTGTACGTACGACAAAAGCAGTGTTATTCAATTCACCACCAGTTTCCAGCAAAGAAACTCATAAGAATTCACACTTAGAAAATAGTAAAAGTCCAATGGATCCGTCTACCAGCAGTGGTTCTGCTATTACCAGCCCCACATCTTGTTCATCTACGAATCGAGTACAGCAATTTAACACGGTTGCCCAAGCTTCACCACCTGCATCCACCACTCCAACCAGTCCGAATGCATCCAGTCAACCTTGGAGAATCAAGCTGAACAACCTGAAAATGTCCTTTCTTGGATCACCTCGATTTCATCGGAAAAAGTCTGGTCTTGTCGATGAGACACCCCCGGGTAGTCCTAAAAGTAGTGGATACACACATACTCGACCGGTTACCACTGGACGTTCAATGACGTCTGCCGAACCCTCTCCATTGTGAGTTATTATTATTCGACCCCTCAGTCTAACTAAACTTTACCCGAACAGTGTGGTTACTTCGGACTAAAACTTGTTCTCTTTATATCAAGATTAATTTTTCATGACTAAGTTGATCTAATAGAGCACACCCGACTGTGTGAAAAGCTGTACTCTGGGTAATGCATACAGGGAGGACACAACTAATGGCTGTTGTACCTACAATAGTGATTAGCTAACCCCAAAGATTTATCTCGTATCCTCTAGATTTTATCCTGGATTGGACAACCGATATGTAGTCATCTTTATCCACGTGAATAGACTGTGGATTTAGCATATGGCCATATGATTAACCTCTGTATTCGTCAGTTTGGTTTCTTCGCGGACTGCTGTGATGAAGTGGCAGGTAGCCTGTTGGTATTACAGTTGAGCCTGACAGTGATGGCTGGCCCATATATGACTTCGCGTATCACTTCGGCGGATTAAAACTCGAGGGATTCTCTAATGCTGCTGGTTGGGTGTTGAGTGTGGAAATACGGCTTCTCTCATATATAAAATCACACATGCTCCCACGACTTCACGTCTTAACACCTAAGTGTGAATGCGGAGTGTACATGGGCAATCTCCTAGGTTGCCTGAACATTCAGACAGACCGGTACGGTTTAGCTTATCAGTCATGCGTAAAATAAATCATCTACATAGGTTAATGAACTGTTGGCTTGCTTTCGCACTCTGTTGCATCGCAAATGGCTGATCGCCTGTTCTCCGTACGGGTAGCCTTCCATCACGGCGACACATAGTTAGTGACGGTAAGTCTATGCAAACGATTCTAATATCACCAAAGAGAAAGTAATTCATCTATTTTGATTTACTAGTGGTTATTCCAGGTCGACCGCTTCTATGTTGACGCTTAAACTTTGTCCACATCCATTTTACTTGATATTTCTCACTGTATTCATCCTACACATCAAATCTTGACAAATTGCTAAAACTGACTACATCTTGTTATCGTCGCCGTCGAAACAGGGACACCTCGTTACCTTCATCATCATCACTATCATCATAGACGACAACATAGCAATGGTTCTCACTCTTACTTAACTGCCACACTACCATGAAGAAAAAGCAAACCCTGACTAGGATTGAAACACAGAGGGGAGGAGGAGAAGCGATCTACACACTAAAAATGGCTACTCCTATGTTCAGTCATTTGACATCGAGGTGCTCAATCCTCACAAAACAACCAACTGAGCCGTGAGCACAAGTAATGCGTCATCCGCAAAGCAGCTTCTTTACGGCTTTCACTGCCCTGCGTGATTAATTGCACTCACTTCACAGACAACTGGGGTGAACAACGACAGCATTCACATTACTGGACTCGATTAGCTGTCATCTCACCTAAAGTCCCCAGCTACCAACTCTATGAGTCTCAAGGTCCCCGGTCTTGAAGACGAACCCGACCTACAGTATTCAGCCCCTTGATGAACGCCTTCAATTACCCACACTAAGTCATCATCTGTCCACCTCGCATCTTAGGCCACTTGGCTGCAGTATTGGCAAAGAGTGTACGGTGTGGCAGGTGACTACTTGATATCCTGGAAACGTAGTCCACTCATCTGGATCTGTATGAACGTGAGTATTGAATAAAAGAACTCGTTTGGTGGTCACTACCAAGTACTCACTTCCTAGCCTCTTCTTTGCTTATTCGTGGATGCCACTCGATGTGGTCGGTGGAACGCAGGCATTACTGGCCACATATCTTAAGACGGTTGGCGTTTTCTGTACTGAGCAGCCAAGTTTGGCAGCCCTAAATTAACACAGACCTAGCTATCGCTTTCAACACGTGATCCTCAAACCACAAAGAGTTGTCACTCTATCATCGGAGGTGTCCTAGTTTGGCGGATACTGTCGTAGCTTTAAAGATACGCAATTTTATTCCATCTTTTACACCTCCACCGCTGCTAATGCAGCTCCGCAGGTACACAACCTAAACAGCAACCTCCATTACTTCGTTATCCAACACCCAATCTACGTACTCGCAACAGGCTGGCCGAAGCACTTTGCATTTTGGGATAGAAAAGTGCTGAAATGTTTCTCGGAACTCAGAATAGCTTCCAGCATTTCCTATGGTGCTCGGAAATTGTCAGACGCCAACACCTCGTCGTCGGCGTAATCAAGATCAGTCAGTCTTCCATCAGGTAGAAGGTCATCACTGACCTCTTTCGAGTACCGCAGACTGCCTTCCATTATTTCGTCTGTAACAGAACTAAATAAAAACAGCGAAAATGAATAGCGTTGAGGTAGGCCGCCCTCTTTTCTGAAAACGTTAAACAGTTCACCGTATAGCCTAAATTCAGCTGAAGTATGGGAATAACGGGTCTGCAGTATGTTTATATATTTGGTCGGTGCACCTCTGCGTTTAAATGATTCTATCTGTCTATATCAATCCATAGAGTCAAACGCACCGTTATAGTCGAGAAATACTGCCACAGTTGACCAGCGATAATTATGAGTCCACCTCGGAATTTGACGTTGTGTAAATATTCAATCAGTACATCCCCTCCCCAGGACGAAACACTATCTGCTTTTTCTTAATTGTCTGTCTCCGGAGATGCAATGAGTGGACGAAGTATAACGGATGCCAGAACCCTAGTAATGACTAGGGTCAAGCTAATTCTCCTATGATTTTCTCAAGAGCCCCTGATACCTATCTTGAATATAAGAACTATTATCAAATAACCCTAGCACGGAGAGATGGTCTGCGTCGTCTACGCGAGTGGAAACAACTAGGCCAAGGTCTCTGCTAACGCCTGCCCACCTTCTTTTAAAAGTGGCGGCGTGAGATTATTTGAGCTATCAGCCCTACTGCGTTTGAGAACCGAAATGCATTTGCTGACCTTGGTTTTGGTTGTTAGCTTTAATTCTATGGGCCAAGTGGCTGCATGAAAAGTTCATGGCGGTAAGACAGTAGAGGCAGAGGGTCAGCGAAATCGGCCCTCGGAGAGTTCCGCCCAGTGCTTTAATCTTCCCAACTTATTGTGGATGAGTGTGCCATATGCTCAGTTGATGGCTTCACTGACAAACGGTCGCCTTGGATCAGTAGCACGGATAAGCCTGAAGAGTTTCCAGTATTCCCTAAAGTAAGGAGGATTTCCGTTCCCTTAACTTTCTCCCCTAGTCAAACTTCACTATCGACCACCGGGCTACGCTTCAGCTTCCTACGAATATCCCTCGTAAGACTCTTAAATGAACCGCCAGGAAGAATGCTCCATCTGACAACTCCAAGGATTTTTCGAGATCTAATGCTTGTTTAACCCACGAATTACCGTGCCGCATTTTACAATATCCACTTCATGGAGAAGTCATCAGTAGCACGTTTTCGCCTATTCACCCTGTTGTATGCAGCAGATGGGGCGAACCCCTTCATACTGCGAGGCCACCGATGCAGTATAGAATTATTACTGTTGTGAATTTTCCTGGTTGTATGTGGACTAGGATACTACCAAGACCCCCAGACCTAGACAGGAAAACGATTAGGGTTCTCAACGGAGGTGTTTGTTTCAAGAGCCTACACCATAAGACAGCGAGTGAGTGGAAGTATACCAGAAACTAGTTCTTCCTCCGGAACCTTCAACTTTCTTCCAACCCTAACCTGTAGGGCCAGAAGACTGATTTTCCGGACCTGTGTCTATTAACCTATCAGTGACTCTGTCTGCCTGTTCGCCACACCGTCCAGTTTAACCCAATCTTAACTCGAGATGCGGAAGCTGTCACACCGCGTCAAGGTCCACTGTTGTTGTGAGGGCTCGCTGACTCTATGAAATAATGTTTTGTCCAAACCAGTTTTGTGTGCAATAAGAGCAAGGTTTGAAAATTGACCATTCCATTCTGCTTTGCAGTGAACTGAACACAGTAACATGCCATCCGCACGTCTAGTGACGAGTACACCCAGAAAAGCCAAACTGTTGTTAGATGTAATTTCATGAGACAAAGATATATCGAGAAGTTGAAGACCAAATTTAAATGAGCAACATCAGTAAAAATTAAAATATCATCAACATATAGTTTGTAAAATAACGCTCCGGCTATACAAGACAGCCGTACAAATCAGTTGATGACGCATCACTCTCAACTTGTTGAACCGATTGCTCGAAATTCAACTTCATCGACCTTTAAACATGTCAGAAGAACAGGTCACCAAGTTCACTTAGTAAACTCATTCAAATTACTGTTGTGCACTCGAAACCCGAAGTTACTGGCTTTTTGCGAACTGATCATTTCACGGACTTACCAGCTGAAGTGTGCACAAAAATTTTTGAGGCAACTGTCAAGCTGTCATGGTTTTGGTTACATAATACTTGACGTGTTTGTAGATGTATGTAGTCCGTGTTTTGTCCCCATCCATATGAGGTATATAGCTGACAAGTTTTATGTTTACGACTGATAAGATTAAACAAAATGTTAACATATCATAACACATGTGTTATTTCTGTTCTACTGTGGAGGATCTCTTTTGTTTGATGGATATGTTTGCTGTGCTGTTAAATTATCAGTGAAGAATTTAAAGTATTGATGTCTAGTTGAACAAATTTATCAGCTATCTCTACAAATTACTATGCACATGGGACCAAAATGTTCACCCTGTTTCACAACTCAAACAGGAACACCCTCAAACTATTTAACTGATAAATCACTGAAATAGCCCTTACCGTTCAATCAAACTGAATGGTCAATCAACAATAACATAACCGATCGCGTACACGGCCAATTCTGTGAATTCTACGCGGTTCGTCTTTCGTGGGATCATAGCATATTTGCTTTTCGGTGACTTTTCAGATTTGTTCGGTGTTCATCATTACCAAACTCAAACAGTTTATGAAAGTCCGTGACATGTCGCCTGTTGATAGAAGTCATGGGTGAACGTAAAATATTGTCCAGTTATAACAAGTTATGCGTTTGTAGTCATCAAATTCCGAGAAGCCTGCCCGTTTCAGGCTTCTCATGGAATTGTTTAAACCAAACTAGCCACCACAGGGGAACACAAGTACTTTC
Organism: Paragonimus heterotremus; assembly: GCA_013368495.1. NCBI lineage: Eukaryota > Metazoa > Platyhelminthes > Trematoda > Plagiorchiida > Troglotrematidae > Paragonimus > Paragonimus heterotremus. The sequence goes on from LUCH01000072.1 coordinate 94,535, forward strand.
TGGTGATAATCCAGGTAAGCCTAAGAACTTTTCAACATCTTTACTCGCATCACAACGACGTTCATATGGCCTGAAGATTCGGTGCAGTCACAATCTGCGTGCAGCTTTTCTTATGAAGAGGCACAGATTGGCAAGAATAGGTTTATTTGTGTTGCGTAGTAAATGGAGCATAGCCATGTGAAGTCCATTAATCTAGGTGGATAGAAAAATTGAAAATCGCTTCTCTCAATCTTGATGGCGGACAAGCGGTCATGGGCTTACGATGAAGTTCACGCACATATCCATCACAGAATGTGGTCTTGTTTTGCGTGAACAGCTATATGCGTGAATGATGTATTGGCTGTATCAATCTGATTCCGCTTTCGGAATGGTCTCAGTGATCGACCATTTGTTTTTTTGTCCCCGTCTTCTCTTTGATCTGTGAACTAGATAGGCTTTATTCATCTCTTGTAGGTAGAACGTGACGGCCTTTAAATCTCGAATTAGTCGACATTTGCGTCATTAAATATTTCAACATGAGCACGTCCAATTCAAAGTCAGTCATTTGGTTTACTTACGGCTTTTCGTTTCTTTATTTCCTCTACATAGATTGACGCACAAATCTTGGTTTGATGGATTTATGAGTGTAGCGTCTGGTCATGTCATACTTAAGGGTAGTCAGAATGCCTACAACGCTGCAGTGGCCGCTGAAGATGCCGCTGCCTTAGCTATTTCGACAAACGCCAAGACAAACGATAACCACCAGATCACAAGTGAATCTCCGCCAGGGAAACCAGAGGTGTCCACGACCGAACTGAGTTCTACGTCGCTGGTGACGGATATCGCAAACATGAACACTGCTCCAATAACCACACTGTCTCCTCTTTCGTTTCCACCGGAGTACTGCACTGGTACGAGCGACCGCGCACCTATTCATGCAAAAGCTAACCGACAAGTTACCATATACGAACCCACGACAATTTCGGAAGCCAGTTCGACCATTTCCGCACCCATTGATGCCACTAGCTTGACGAGCAAATCCGCTGATCGTAGAGCATACATCAAACCAATGATCGCCGCGACCACCAGTAATGCATGTTCACTTCCCGAAGAAACCAACCACGTGGTGATGATCAAAGGTCGTGCACTCAATCGATTGAAGGCGGAATTAGTGCAGGTTAGTCTTATTGCACAGTAGTCTCTACACACGGCTTCTATTATTTGTGAAATGGAGAGCGGGACCCTTAACTGTACAATTTTTTAAAAAATCGTTTGCTACTAGTAAAGTACTTTAGAACAAACTTCTTATCTATCTTGAAGTGTTCGAGTGCGACTATCGCGTAGACGTATACGGTGTTAGTGCAGTGGGGTGACAGCCATCACCCCCAGTAAATCAAACGATAAACAAGCAGTGAAAGTACTGGCCACATCGGGTTCTTTTATTTTCAATTTTGAACTGGCTCAGGTAAATGCAAGTCATCATTTACGGTATCTCACATTCGTACTTCTTCCATGGTATGACAAACTATACATGAAAGAGCGTCGAAGCACAGCTGCAGTTTGACGCACTACACACACAACTAAAAAAAACATCTTGCCAGCCTATGTGGTGGCGGTAAATCACGTTTGTTACGGGTCTTTTTAGCTTATGGACCGGTAGTATCACTATATTTAGATAGAATGCTGGATGGTGATATAGTGGAGACTTCAGCGAATGTGAAACTTCACCAGATCGGTTCTAGGTTGAGTATGGTCAAATTTGGTCGGAAACATTCAGGAGTAGCAGGACTAGCATTCCGTCTGGATGGAAATATTCGGGTGAAACGAATGCAAGAACATATTCATTACAACCGTAGTTGTCTACTGACTAAATAGAAAGAGTAGGTGAAGTGAGGTATATCAATCCCCCAATTTTGGAATAAAGTTGAGTGAAAATGCTGATGAATAAAGCGGATCAAAATGTGCAATCAATATATTTTCCCATACAAGCCACTGTGACGGATTATTTGTGTTTAAACATAATTTGATATCAGACCTCGATGTTCTCATTCAGTCAGATAAAGCGTACACAACCTGTAATTTTGATACCAATTTAAATGAAATTATGAATAATTTTTGGTAGTTAATTATACATTATTTGGTAGAAAGCCCACTGAATTCACCTTTAGTACTTAAATAGACTAAGCACCCCGGTATTTAAAACGTCTAAAAATATATACTTGAGTTATACAACACGGTCCTCTGCATAAACCTTGTTTTATTGTTGATCAGGAATAGTTTGTAGAAAGACTTTATCCAAAGTAGCGACTCGTCACATGTTAAGTAAAAGTGTCAAACGTTCAGCACTGTTCCCACGTTCATCAGTAACTATTTAGGAACAGGACAACTATGTGATGGTGGTTTCACGCGTAATTCGCACGTGAAAGTTCTCTGATGAATATTGCCCAATTTTTCTATACTAGGCTGCCTTGACTGCGGTTATACTTGGCCATCCTAAAGATGGCTGCGAAGTATGTAGCTCTATTGAGTGCACCGTGGCAAAATTCACATGTATATACACAGGTGGACGTTCATCATATCTGGAGGTATGTGCAAGGGGTGTACGTATACACAAACCACATCACTTCACCCCGTCTGCTGGCTTTCAGTAGCAAGCGCGTGTCGCGTTCGTCGAGGTGCGTACCATTTGGCGCTGGCGCGCATCTGTGTGTTCCGTGTGTGTACGCGTGTGTGGCCTCTACACAACCGGCTGTAATGTGTCAATCAGGAGGTTCATATGTTATCATATACTTGCGGTCGGTCAGTTATCGATCGGAACTCGGTTGGTTCCTCCGTGCATTCATTAACAGTGAATTTGCGGTTGCTTCTACTGAAACCGGTTGGTTTTTTCTTATGGTATCGAAAATAAGCCATTCTGACCGCTTTTACTAGGGGTGAAGAACCAGCTGAGTGGAACATATGTTTACGAACTTACCATCTGCAACCATGAATGTTTGGTGCCAAATTTCCTAGGATGTTCTCGTTTTTAGCTTCGTCAAAGAAAAGTGTTTGAAAAGACCCATGGTAAAGTTAAAGTGTGTTGGCGATTCATACGCATCTTCATCTGCCACCGTGACCATACGATCGTAGGCAACAGGCAGACAAGAGCAAGCGTGTCGGAACCAGTTAAGAATTCTGGTCTGACATGCAAGGCCACAGTCGTCCATATTCAAATACTAGGTTTCAAGCGATATGACGTAAGCATATGGACGGAATTGGAAGTTTACCAAGTCGGGTCAATACCAAGTAGATAAGAGGTCAACATTATCGCTTTGTTTTTTGAGAAGTGGAGCCAGTGTTGGTTATGCGCTCTAGAACTCATTAGACAAACAAATCAGAAGTCTGTTAGAAAATAAATTGATAGGGAAATAAAACCACTACTGAGGCTTTAGGGGAGCCGGACCCATTTACCGGGGAAGTTTATATATATATATATATATATATATAATGATGTTGCCCCAGCTGTAGATATTTTCAATAGTTGAACGTGAATTCTGTTGCAGCTCCGGGTGTCCAGATATTACACGACTCATGAAGTCTGCACTTGTGAACAGTTATTACACTCGTATAATTATATCCGTCGTAACGTCTACGCAAAAAGATTATTGCTAGACACGCCATTCTTATTTTAAAATGTCCGGAGGATTACACAGTGCTGCGCCACCCAAGTGAGACGGGAGTTAATAAACGGCTTTCACAGGAGATTTAATTCGCTCTGTCATAAAATTATTTTTCTTAAGGTCAAGCACAGTTATTTTTAACGGAGAAACAGTAATGGCCAAACTGCTAGAAACAGCACCAGCTAAAACTAGCCACAGTCGCCTCAAGAATAGGACTGAGGTGAATTCGAAGCTCGAACGGACACAACCCAGCAGAATTGAAGATTGCTCGGATCCAAAACTTTTTCAAGTATCAGCTGACAAATTACGAGAGAGGGATTTCATTCCACTAGGTCTCTATTTTGACATCAAGGACGCTCTGATCGCTGAATTTTTCCATAATTTGAAGTGTGATTAAAAATTTGTCTGCTGGATGACGATGGTTTGCAACCAACTGAGACAGCAGTGAACTGTATGTTCAGACCACAAAGATGAAACAACGCCTTTAGCATTGGAGAGGCATCCGTTGTGAAATTGTTATTGAATGATAGAAATGCCATTGCCGCACAACTTAACAAGGTCAACATCAAACAAAAGTGGCTATGTCTCAAGGGCTCAAGACTGATCAAATCGTCTGTGTGAAATTGCGAGGAAAGTTAGATCCACTCATACCTTCAGGGAATGACGACAACAGAAAACTACTGACCCTCAAAAAACAAAAACAAAATTAGTGACTACATTCCGATGGAACACAAACATACGGCGAGTCTCTTTCCGAGATTCTTCAAACTGCCCAAAGTTCACAAAGCACCCCTTGAGGCCGATCGTTACAACCAGAGGAGATCCAACCTGAAAGCCGGCAAGACTCCTCTGCAAACTAACACAGTCGACACTCAGAAATAGTCTCTGTTGTATATAGAGTGCCATCAACTCCCTCAACGTTCTACTGGGCCTGAGCTTGGAATAAAAGAACGTCGTTTATCGCGTGGTGTTTGCTTCCTATTCCTGAACAAACTGGAGTTAAACACACTGTGTCAAATTTGGTTCACATTACCTGAACATACTGTGGCAGTGTCATCCGTAGACAACTGTAAGCAGTCTTCAGAAGCATCTTCTTGATACATACTGGTCATCTGGAGACGCACGACATAACCGATGAGGTAGGCTTTCTTGCCTACTCGTTCCCCTGCGTGATGTACTTCTCTTTCCATGTTCTACTTTTATCGCGTTTTAGTATATTTCACATTTCGGTACTGTTTTTTTTCTGAGACGATCACTTTTATATGTGCATATTTTGCTCTTCTTATCTGCACATTTCTGCTTCCGTCCATGGTACAGTCAGGTGTATCAAATGATACACTGATTTTCATATAGATTGAACATCACCCACAGTTGATGGCAGCTGTCACATTCCCATAGACCTTGCAGTCGGCCCCTTTAGAAAAGAAGCACTAGACTCGAGTTTCGCTGTGATTACAGCTCGTCAGTAGTGCATACACTGATTTATTTTGCAGTCAACTTCCCTATGTAACACTTCATTTAAATGTCACATTTCCAAAATATGCCCAGTGTTCGATGGCCCGAAACCCACTCTAACTTTCACATGTTACACCGTTGAAAGGCGATAGAACTGTAAGTGTTCCCACTGTTTTTGAAGAACATAGATTTGCCACCGTTGAGTTATTTAAAGAGAGACTCGAAGAGCTTGATCCTATTATATAGTTGAGCACTAGTAGATCTCTTTAGTGAAGAGAACTTGTGGTTTCTTGGAAAGCAAGTAAAATTTCCGTACACACTAATAATATTGATCACAGACCTTACGATCTCATGTAGTACACAGGCTGCCTTTAGATCGATTACGTCGTTTTAATAAACTGACTGTCCTTAGTTAAGTGTCAGCTATTAGCTTGCGAAGTAGGTCACGTCAGTCAAATATTGAGTTATGTAAACGGCTTTACTAACGAAAAACAATGCTAAATGAATTCTAGATGACATGTGAACGGACAAGGAATTTTAGAAATGGACTGTCTATCCATGGCAAATTTGTAACCCCAAAATTCGTAGGCCTAGGTCAAACGAATTCACACTGAGTTATGTTCGAAGATGTCGACGAAAATCACGTACTTACCTCTATTTCAGTATGAATCCCAAACAAATCTACATATATTATTAGTCGACAACCTCTCAATCTGTTAATAGAAAGTAGTAAACCTACGGTGAAAGACAAGAAAAAGCTAATCAACAGGTAATACCTAGTCAGAATAACCTGTATCTTATTCGATATATTGTGAGAACAACACGTGAGCCAGAAAATGTTCATCGAACACTCAGTCACTGCTTACTACATTCGGTCAAAAGAACCTAAAAGGGTGAAATTTGGTTTAGTTCTAGGTATTAATGAAGAAGGGCTATTACAAACCGCGAAATAAGCGGTGAAGTGTGTGCGTTCACAAAAGTGCTCAATAGGTTAAAACCCACAAATGTAGAGTTTGTCAGGGCTATGTGGATCAATGTTGTAACTTTACGTAGAGCAGACCTGTTTCAACGAATATGCATATTGTTGTACATTTACCTATTTCGCAGTTGTTCTGCGTTTCTTATTATAAACGTGTCTCAGTGCTCCTAATTGCCCTGCTTCTTTACGGTCTCCACGAGGTGTAACATCCGTGAATAACTTATTTGTACTCGGCGTTTGGTTGTTTACCAAGAATGAGTGCAGATGTCAAACCTGAGTACGTGATAAACGTTTTTTTGTTTTCCGCGTTGTCATTTTTCCAACTACTGATGCACGGCAGTTTTACTGATCCAAAACAGGTCATTATACAGGTGGGAGATTACACTGATCAAATTAATGTACATCAGTTCTAACCAATGGGATTACAGTGACCTCTTATGTGGCTCAAAATGTTGTTCGGATTAATGAACCGTATTCCACGCATGATCGGCGACTGCTGAATTTCTGACCATCAACTGCTGACTAAAATGATTGGGACGGTTTCCCTTCTCCTTTCTTAAACTCATTCATTCTGATTTTGATTTCGCACTCAATCTGCCCACAAAACTCATGAGCAATTTTTGCCTCAGACCGTATGTGTAACTCTTTCTTTTATGGTCTGATAACTGGTGTTTAAGTGAGTCAGTAGTGGCGACCTTTTGACTTTGAGAACTTCGGTAACTTTTTCCTGTGTCTCCATTTTTATACACCACTGTTATTATTGCTGCTTTAATCACATGCCAGTGTGCAGCAAAAGGGACGTTAAAGCACCTGCCTAATCCGATAAGACAAAATTAAATTGAATTGGTTGCACTTCTTTTTTGGAAGTAACGTTTACTGTCTGCACAATCTCATGATTAGACTCGTGACTGTTTATGTATGTGCAAGTATGTCCACATTTCTAGTACTATTCCTGTAATACGTCTACAGATCTTCCTAGCCACACCAGGGGTCGTGCATACAGTCATATCTTCTACAAGTTTTCGTGCCGAATATCGCAGGGCAGGCAGTGGCTCCAGTCTTTTAGCACGACCGGTCAAGCTACAAGTAGACATGGTTCGAGCTACAGGGGGAATCAGTACGGGAGCTCAGGTGGGCAATTCAGTGCACGCGACTGTTCCGTCCGAGCGTGAAGTTTATGCTGTGAATTTTCAATTACTTTCTGGTAAGTCTGAGATGAATTCTTCTGCATATACAATTGGTTCTGCTGTATCACCAGTTTAGTTGTATGCAACCGAATTATGTGTGTATACTTTTATTCAGGTCCTACACGCCGCTTCAAGCGCTTGTGTGATCAGTTCCAAGCTGCTTTGCTAGCAGGCTCCACACAGCCTGCCTTCTCCTGTGCAAGCACAATTAGCAATGGAAGTGCAACAGGCAAACCTAGCCCTTCCGATTCAAGTACCACTCCAATTCATCATACAACTCATACTGAAACTAACGCGATCAATGAGGATTGCCCCTCGGTCACCAATCTCACTGAGCTAGCAACGGTGAGTGTTTGATTTGAAAGCTGTGCAGTTCACAAACCGATTTGTGTGTTATGTTTAATTTCTCGTGTAATCTAATGTCTGGAATCAGTGCGGGACTGTCTTCCAGTAGTTCATTCTTGTATTGGCATTCGATTGATCGGGAACACTAAACACACACGCCACCATCATTTGACTAGCGCTACACACTGATCAGTCTCTTTCATTTACCAAATTTGCTATTTTGTATCTCGAAACTAAGTTTTCCGCTATACGTTAGTTGCGCCTAACTTATTCCAAATTCGACGTCGACAGTGTGTCTTGTGGATGTCGAACAGCAGCTGTTCTCGTCAAGTCAACGTTTTTGGTGAATGTATTATTTGTGCGCTGTTCTAAACACAGTAAGAACCGTCGACAGTTGTGGATGTGTGTGTGTGTGTGTGTGTGTGTGTGTGCAGTTCAACTGCCAGCCTGCACTCAGGAAGACTTTGTTTAGTTCCCACGTCTTTTTGGTCGGTTGTTTGGAATCTTGCAGTTTTCAGTCTCAAACACCACATATGATGTTTTGTTCTACAGTGTGCTTCGTTTGTTGTTTGTTTATGAAAAATTGACGATTAATTTTCATGGACTAGGTATTGACACGAGTAGGTTTATCTCATAGTTGGACGTATGTCTTCATCATAACTCTGTTAATCGATAATCATATCAGTAATGTAATTATAAGATTATTCCTCGTTAGAAATGCGCATTCGGGTTTTAAAAAGAGACAGATTGTAATTGTGAAAGTGTAACGAATTCAAGTGCTTGGAGGAATTTCTAGTGATATGTTCACGAAATAGCCAATACTTCCTCAACAACGTACGTGGAGTAAATTTATTCTGTTGTCCATAAAAAAGTACGTAGTCCGAAAAACTTAAGTTGTTTAAGTGTTCACATCATTTTACAATAATTGGCCGGAAATGTTTAGTTCAGCTCATTTTGGGTGAAAAAATGTGTTCTTTTAAGATGTATAACCGAATAACAACCAATTAGCAATCAGTGTTGCTAATGAGTCGATGTGTTCCCTAGATGTTTAGTCACTGTTCACGAATGTCCCGTTACATGAGACAGTTGATTACGTTTGTGAGCTCACTGAAACGAGCCACATTTGATTGCATCTACCTACTGATATTCTGAGGGAAGCCTCACTGTTATGCACTGAAAACATCAGCTTCCCTTTTCTTGATTGAGGCTACCACCAAATAGATGGGGCGGCCATGAGAAGTCCATTGGGACCCATCTTAGCTGACTTTTTCTTGTCAAGGACTGAACGAGAGTTAGCCGGGGACATAGCAGATCTGTCATACTACAAACGCTACGTTGAGGATACACCAGGTTTCAATCGTACAAAACGGGTAATAGATAACCTACTGCGGCGCTTAAGTAGCTGTCATCCCAACCTGGAATTAACGTGTGAATTTGGGAGTGATAATTACTTGCCGTTTCTAGACGTACTCACAAGTCGCCGGGAAGATGGCTGTATTAGAAGAGATGTCTATAGGAAATCCACGTGATCCGGTCATTACCCAAATTTCAGGAATTTTACACTGATCCATCAAAATTGTGCACTAATGAATACAGTATTCACACGCGCAAGACGAATCTGTACACAGAACAGTCTTGTAGACGAACTAGAGTTGATCACGACTGTACTACAATCAAATGGTTATCCAAAAAGGTTCGTCGAAACGCGTAGTAGACCGAAACCGCTATCCGAATAGATTTATACAGAACTACTTTTTAAAGACTGATGAATTCCATTAAACAAACATTGAACGCAGCCAAACTTTGTCTTTTAGTTCGGACCCAGAAACAATCTTAGGCTTTAAATCAAAGGAACTCAGCCTGTCCGTGCCACCTCACTCTGTATCTATCACTTTACATGTAACTGCAGAAAAAGTTATATTGGCAGAACCGAGGGGTGCTTGATCTCTAAAGTGAAGGGACATTTGCCTAAATGGGTACAGAACTCCGTATTACCGAAGAACGGCAATGCCGTTGAAACACGCCAGCAACCATTGGCCGCAGTCACAAGATACATCCTGACCACCGGTCACGTCATCGACCCAGCTAGTGCATTCAGAATCTTATTGCGTCATCCCAATCCAAAATTCTTGCAGTTTACTGAGACTGTCGCAATCCGTCGACTGAAGCCGGCCGAGTGTGTTCAGAGACAATTGTTCATGAAATTGACCCTGCCGTGGACTTAGTGACCTTTCCTAACCTATCAATCTACTGTCCATCCCACCCACCTCTAACTATCCGACGTAAAAAAACCGTTCCATGTTATCGTAGATTTGGTTCTGAAAAGTCAACATAAAATGCCTGAATCTGTCAGTTTTCCTGTTCTAACGGTTTTGTTCAAATTTCTGAAGAGAACTAACTGTTATAATTTTCTAAACTAAAGTAAGTGTCTCACATTGAGAACAAAAATGATTCTCACGCTGCTATCTGTTAGCGACTATCATTACAGTCACGTTGTTTTATGGAACTCTGGAAAGTCGTATGCCATCAAAAATGGTTAACCCCATGAGCTGACATAAATGTGTATGAGCTCCAAAAACGTTTTTGGTAGCTAATCAATAGATGGCTTATTCTTGCTGCAGCGTTTGGAGGAATGAGCGCGATGGTAATCTCGTTCAGTTTTTCTGGAACCTTTAGGCCGGCTGTATTATGGGGTGGGTGGATTACCTGGAATTCTTATGTTAACATTTGTGCGTCAGATTTTAGCAGCTGCTTATGCCTAACCACGGATCATTAAAGTGGCAACAACACACTTGCCAGCACGCATGTGGGACCGTACCGAAGTTCTGAACAATAGTGTACGACACTGATAAGCTCCGGTGTTGGTGAAAATCAAATCAACTACTTCATTCCATTAGCAGACAAATGTGTCTACAGTTTTAGCACTGCGCGCAACTCAACTTTTCTTCCCATCCTAAACAACGTTCCGCATCTGTCACGCACACCTGTTGTTCAAGCTACTTGATCAACAGGCTCCAGTCAGGTAATGGCATGTCAAAGCTACCTACAGGAATGACTAAATCTTAGTCTCTTCTGAAGTAGAAAATACGTTTACTTATCCTTTAATTACAAACAAGCAATGTTGTTTCACCCATCCATTGCGTCTTCAACTTATCGATTATCTTCATCTGCTTGGCTCACCGACTCGCATCGATTCGTTACTCCACATCTTACATACATTTACAAACGCGCTTCCTCAGTCCGGTGGCCGTGTGTTGAATACAGGTCAAGGGGATCGATTTAATTGTACTAATGTTCTCACTACCGTTGAGTGGTGTCAGAAATGGCACCCTCTAGTACGTTTTTTAAAAAACTGGGGTGACGTGGTAGTTTTGTGCTCGAAATGTACGTTTCCATGATGGGTCAAACAAACAGATGTAGAAACCACCTGCTTATTCATGTGATGCTTCAGTGTAAAGACAGAAACCCGAGATTTTTGATCGCGATGCGCTTAATCGCTGCAGGTCGTGTATCTTACCTTTGTATCTTGGTCACGGTGTTATTAGATGACAGTTTTAAAATGTTGGCGTTTTCCAAGCCCACGTTGATGGAAGATCACATACCGGCTCTATTCAGGCACCGGGCCTGAACCCAGTTGACTGTATTGTCATGATCATGACGCTATTTGCTCCCACCATATGTTTTGTACATATAAAGATCGTTCCATGCATTGTTTTTCAAAATCTGCTAAGTTTGCACAATTAGCTGTTTTATTTAATCGACTGAGTGAGATGAAACGTTTACGTTTTCACAGTGTGTCTATCCACAATCTTAGCAAATTGAAATCGTCGTTGATGTTCAAGTAAACGAACAGGTCATTCGTAGTTCCGATCACAATCGCCGAATGTGGTCTTCCCTCATTACTTCTGACAGCTTCGGTTAGACCTTCTGTAACCAGTCATATAACCGCTTGAATGTGGGTTTCGAATATCGATATTTGTTCGCACTTTTAATGCAAGGTGGTGTGTCAGTCAGTAAGTTTTTCGAACCTAACTTACCGTAGGTTTCGTCTTGCGTCGAACACGAATGCTACAGGAATTTAGAATTATTTGGATGATGTTTCCCGTATCTGACATTCAGAAACCATCTACTGACAACAAAAATTGGAAAGCAGAATGTCCAGAGGGCAGCGCTTCATCCGCCTTGGAGCAAACAATGATCAGTCACCCTTCTCAGTTGTCTCTCAAGCCTTTCACGGTTGGTACAAGTTCGATGCTTGGGCCGATTGAAAACAATGGACTCGGCAACAGTGCCTTCGAGAATGCCGGTGAATGTAAAGGATGAACTGTCAACTACCGTCCAAATATCAGAACGAACTAGTCGGATTACCGTTCGTTGCCTAACTCTCAATTGCCGTTCGGAGAATTGTACCATTTTTCAGTTGACTTGTACAGGGCGTCAGTTTTCTATCAGTTGTAGATATTTTCACTTTCCGTCCATCTCTTCTGACCACACACTCCTTGGTCATAACCACGACTTGCTTCCTACCGAATGAGTGCCGGAGAAATCGGGGGAGGTGCGTAAAACAAGAACAGGAGTGGACACGCTCATATAAATATTTTTGCCAAATTAGAAAGATAACAGGAATACATTTCACCCCTCCCTCTCTCCCTCCCTGAAAAGGTTCGTGACGGTTTGGATTTCACATCCGAAACATGCCAGTCGGTCAAAATTTTTTTCTCAATCTCCATTATGCGTTCAAGTTTTTCGCATCTCTTTCTCTTATTGTTCTTCAACCATATCTGATACTCCGTTGCGTTCTTGCTGTCACTTAAGGCGCTTAAAAGTTGCTTGCTCACTCGTGTGTCCTTGAAATCATTTTGTTCGCGGTGTAACACGTGTTGCTCGGTTTCCGCTTCTGCTCAACAGGCACTCGCTTTCTTTTATGTTATTTCATGTCCATCAATAAGTTCTAGACGTTTTTTTCTCTGCTCTCTTCAATACACCATTTTGATTAATCGAGGAGAACTTGTACCGCACACTCCATCCATTCGCCATGCCCTCTCTCTCCCCCACACACAATTTCATCGCAATGCCTACAACTGATCTTCGTGTATGGTTGCTCGTGGTGGTGTATGCGCTTTTGCGCCTGACACTCGCTTAGGATCTGCACATTTTGGTCTGATAATTTCCGTGTAAGAATTATCATCTATTACCTCGGACTTTGTTGTTACGTTACCACTACCGGTGGGAGATGGGTGAGTTCTGTTGTCTGTTATCCGGAGGATGTAATGAATGTTCGAATTTCTGGCACGCTAATTGCTGGCAAAGATTGGATGTGATAGTAAAACTGAGCCTTCTATTTTGAGTGCACACAGGTTTTAATGACGACTTATATATATATATATATATATATATATATATATATATATATATATATATATATATATATATATATATATATATATATATAGCCATGAGCCTTGACCAGGCGTGAACCGTTGTTCACTATAGCAGTAACACAGAGTGTGCTGGAAGAAGAGTTCATGAGAAGCAAAATGAAATAAAACCTGGATAAAATATGGACTGAGTCGATTCGGTAATACAAACGTTCTCTTACTAGATAAGGGACGCCTAAGCTACCGTAGAATTTTGTAAACAAGCCGTGTTGAATGGATAAGTTGACTGCGCCATCACCCTTTTGGTACAACATAGTAGCGATGACTAAGACAGCGAAACGCCATATGTTTGATGACATCTTAAGCCCAAAGAAGCTGAGAAAACTGGAACATTTGTAAGCACAGTGTATCCGTCCTTTCAAATAGCACCAGACATCTTTCCCGACACCATAAAGAGAAAAGGGTTAAGATAGTAGCAGCTACTTCGTTATTGTCGCCAATAATCTCCCCAAAATGTTGTTTCGGTGTATACTATGGCCTTTTACCACACGATCTTGATTTGTAACTTTCATTCCAATTGTGCTACGTGCGCTGGATGCCTTCTTTCTTGTTTGGCTTCCGTCCCTACAACTACTGAGCTTTTAGATTTGATCATTTCATGTATAGCTTTATGCGTTCATGAGATTTTCGTTCATCTTTTCTGACATTTCCGATTTGTTTTATTTCTGTAAACCATTGGAACCAAACAGCAGTGTACTACACTCAACTGTTGGGACCAATCCTCTCCAAACCCTCTTGAAATTAATTATAATCTAGGAGAACATTTTGGAACTTATCAGAAAAACCAATTGTTGGACAGGTTGTAAAAAGCAAGTTACAACTTCAAACAGGGTTCAGCATTCACCAATCGGTATATTTCGCCAACTACGAAGGGAGAACAAAAGAACTGTTTTTGGAGGCACGAATTGAGTTCTAAATGCTGACTTTAAGTGGGAGAATCACTGTTCCAACCCAACTTACTTTCCAGATTTTCTCGGTGCGCCTGATACCACATTGTAAGTGTCGTTCGTTTGAGTATATTGAAACAAGGTCAGACTTTCATAGAAGAAAACGTTTAGCCGCAAATGACAGATCTGAACCAAGTAATAGCAAACTCATTTTTGGTCTGTAGGAAACGTGTCATTCTGCAGTAAAATAGCGCTAGTTTGTGTTCACCAAAACAAATATGCATTTAACCAAACCTTCGGGATGTACCAATTTACTCCTTGATGGCTATCAAACTACCGTTTCTTGGGCTCTCTAGAACGCTGTCTATGGATATTGTAAAAATTCCAAACGATTGTTGATTCAACTCAAAGTTATCTTGTTGTGAAAGCGGATGTCGCCCTATGCTTCGTCATACATACCGTTGCTGACAAGAAAAACTCAATGTGCTGTAACTATTTAGGAACCTTGTGGCCAAGGGTTATTTCTGATGGAATTATGAGTAAAATTGTGTTTAACTTTCCAAATTTGATGTTTTATGACGTGAAATCCCACCCATTTTCTCTCACTATTATACAGGCAAGCCAGTTGTTAGCGTATTTCGCTTAATTATACGGTCAATAGAGAAGTATTTTGTCCATATTGGTAGCTACAAAGTACACATAGCTTATGGCGCATTTTGTTGAAGATGTACAAAAAAATCTTGGCGATATTGTGAACAAAAACTGCAACATCTAATAAGTGTACGGATATTTCAGTCCACCGTGAATTATGGCATTGTGTATAGGAACATAGCCTCCATTTTCTTGTCTGTTCTGATTCCCTCATTTTATGCAGACAGACAAATGTCTAAATACAAGATGACAGTCATTGTAGCATCGTTTGCTTATCCATGTTGATGGTGATTGACAGTGCATTTCTTATTAAGACATACGCTAAGGGTAACACTGATGATGGATTTCAAGAATGACAGCATTCGGTGAGGTGCAATTCAGCTTTCGAGACACCACAGAGCTTTTGAGACAGTCTGTGTAATCATTGTTTCAAGTTCTAACTGCTAATGTTCAATATACTGCATATAATCTGATCATCACACTAAGATTGTACTCTACTCAACCTCGAGAAGGATTAGTATAGAATGCTTCGTATGCTTTATTTAGTGTAAGTGACATCTGATGACAGCTGGACGACAGTTGTTGTTCATAGAATCTTGCAGAACACGCTATTTCCAATTAATTTAGAAGTTAGAGGATATTTCCAATTGACAATTCATCAAAATATAGTTCTTGCTTTAAACAAGAAAATCGTTTTGTGTGCAGATGAGTGGAAGACTGTATTTTTTGGCTATGAATAAATCAATTTTGTTAGACCTGACGGATGCGTGAGCAATTGACGTGAGTTGAAAAACAACCCAATATGATAAACTGATTATCTGGAATGTATTCAGTTTCATCTGCATGTATAAACTGCAGCTCTTAGAAAATCAAGTATGTGCAGTCTTCAACTCACGTGTCACCATTGTTGAATATTGTACCTACTTCGTACTGGATATCACTGGATATGGCAAACTGTGACTTACAAACCAGAACATCGGTCAGTTGTCAGTGTGCGCACAGTCAAGATCTGAACTCAACTGATGACCGTCAGGTTTGTTGACTTGAAATGGCGAGTAGAAGCAGATTGACTTACACGGTGAAATTGAAGTTAACAAATACTATCCAAGCAGCTTGGATTGTGATTCAGCACATGCAACTACATACTTAGGATGCACCAGAAAAGTGAAGAAGCATTCAAGAAAAACTGAAACCATATTCCATATTTGGCGCTCTATTCCACTATGGAATGAGGTGCCTGTATACTTATGAGACAAGATCATTTTGATTTATTACACTAGTTTGCGTTTTTCGACCGTCGGAAAATCCCACGCCTAGAACTGTGGACATTGTACTTGTATACGAGCTATTATAACTAGTCTGTTGTCGGTATAGCAAAGTGAGACATGCGAAACGTCTATTATCCACTTAGTTTCAAGATGCTTTGTTAGCAACCTATGAACTGAATACTGCCTAGCTGTCAAACCTAGACAGGAGCGGTTATGGTAATCCGGGTTCTAGACGACAGTCATATGAATGTTAATCAGTATACTTATCCTGACCTACATCGGAAAAAACCCACTAGTCATCTGCAACAATACTACAAAACGTCGGTCTCACACAGAAGTGATCATATCCATTCCTTCAACGTCCCATTAAACTTGTTAATTATTTGGAGAGGCACCCATGAATTAGTTCAGGTTGCACGCATTTTATTAAAAGTTCGTTTTAAAAGTGCTTATGGTTTCTCCAAGAATTGCACGAAGATGTGAAAAGACTAACGGATGACTTACCACAGAAGCAATTGGAAGTAACAGTTGATAAACTAACATTTGTAAGTCGTTTTTGTCTAATGGATTGCAGATAGTGAGGAAGATGGTGCGTAATCCGACTCACTAGCAAGCATGTTACTGAATTCCCGCTGAATTATCTGTGAAGCAAAGAACTACGTGTGAAAAACAACGAGGAACTCGCTTGGTGGGAGCCAACTGCTTCACCAGTCTCTCACCTGATTGTATAATATAGACATTTCAACGTTGACCATTTTGACACTGTCTGTTTGAGGATGTTTTTCATCAACTTCTTCTGTTTCCCTGGTTCACCCTTCAACTACTTTCAAACATGAATGTAACAGTTTAACTGTCGAGTTATCTTCTTAATGAAATGATCGTCAACACCGATGAGTAAAGTGAAGCTAAACCGATGAGACACATTCACGAATCGATTCGGTCAAAAATTCAATAAGCTGCAATCATTTTTAGCTTACTGGGAAATCCTTGGTTGCTGTTGGCGGCTACTGAGTGCGGGGAGGTTTCAGCTTTATTAGCAATGAAGACAGAGCAATATCTAGAAAAATTAAAACCCATGATGAACAATTCTATTACAGTTCCTGAAAACTACTGTTAGTGTCAACAAGCACGACGAGCTTGACCTTTATACCGGCGACAAAAAGATATGTATTATTTGGGGTATGTGCAAAAAAACTGTATGCTATTTATTGTCGAGCGTTATATGACCCTGTAATGTTTAAAACCTTACCGTTAGTTTCCTATCTCAAACCTCGACTAACAGCGGGGTTGACAGCATAGTGGAAAAGGCAACAGACACGGTGGGTCGATCAATGACACATAGTTGGTTTCTCCGATGCAAAGTGAGTTGACTTGGATGCTCAGAACGGGAAGAACTGTTACAGCAGTTAATTATCTAAAGATTGAGCTAACTATAATAGACTCTTATTTGGATGTAACAGCTGGATAATCTGGCGAGCTTATGAGTTGGGAACTCGTGTTTTTGCAAAAAGTTTACAATGTTCAGTCACAAAGTTCGATGTTTTTTTAATGGGTGACAGAAGTACAGAATGCTGGCTACTGAGGAAATAAATTGATAAGATGATGTACCATATTTGATTTTCGTTCTTCTTATCTAGATTGTGAATCTGAGTTTGCATGTTGCATCAGTTGTGCTTATTATTCGGAAGATCGGCTGCAGTCGAGTACTCAACTTTGAGTTAAAATGTCTATATCACGGATACACCTTATGTTGAAGTGGAGAATATCTATCCCTTAATCTTCCAGCAATGATACCAATATGTGGTTAGCATTATAATCGTACGACTGGCCCCTTTTGTTTATACTCAGTATTTCTAGTTATATTAAATTCCTTTTTAATTAACGTTCTTCGCACTAAAGCTTATTACGTGTTACTCCCGTTCATGTAGAACATCCAATCAGTCTACGCACAACTGTCGAATATTTTATCACTGTTGCGGATGACCACTGAATTGTGTGGACAGCCAATTTGTCGATGAAGATTTTCCTTAAATTGTCGATATTGTATTAACGACGGTGCGAACCGTAAACGTGATATCAGCTGGCAGTTCCTGTAACAATAATACCCTCAAAGTGAAGGATACCTTTTGTAAAGTCCAATCATTTACTTCTAATCGAAAGGATATAGCGGTAGATCCGAACTGCAGGCTTGAACGTGTTAATCATCTCCCGTCTACCAACATAAATGGTAGGTACAAGGTGAGTCTGTGGAAGAAACAGCTATTTCAGGTCGATGCAGAATAAATGAGCTAGCACTTCGATTAAAGTAATAGCATGGAACGGAAACGAGTTGTACTTTGTTCTTACTGGGGATTGCGCGCAACCGGAAGTCGATGTGGACGAGGTTTTCTCACAGACACGAGCTTGTTTAACAGTCTCTCGCTTTCGTTTAACACCATAAAGTAAGTCATGTTTTATAGTTCAAAGTCTACTTCGCAAATTACTATTGGGTCGTGAAAAGAAAAACGGGTTGGCAACGGTGTTTCTAAAATATTCTAATCACATCTTTCCGTATACAAGCGCTACGAAATGAAAATTGATTTTAAAAACACTCGATCATAATGTCACTACTGAATGATTTCCGATTGCCTCAGTCTGGAATTGGTTAGACTACTACACACTCTTTCTTTACTAATGAGTAGTAAAGGATTTTATTTTTTCATATAAACTGAACATCACTCAAAATTGATCGCAGCTGTCGCAATTCCGTGGACTTTCCAATCTGCCCATTTCGAAAAGAAACACTAAACTTGAGTTTCCCTCTTTTTATATTGTTGAGATTTAACGTCACTACAATGGACTCCCCGTTCATTTGGGTCCATGGAAGATTCAGTGAGTATGTGAACATCTTCTCAGTACATAAAATGGAATGATATAGCCTATCTGCGATCGCTTCAGTTATCAGTAAACGTCTCTGTTAAATCTACTTCGTTTGATTCCTTGGCACGCGGATGATGTTACTGATAAACCAGGTCAGGTTAACGTACCAACGAGATGAGGATTAACACTGCTTACCATGTTTAATGCTTCTTTCGTCACTCATACCCGGTGGTGTTCTTTTACCCACTCATTTACCAATCCCACGGTCCGGGGTTCAAGCCTGCTTGCCAGGAATGGTATGCATTTGGTTTGGATACCCTGATATTATCCGACTCACATGTGGTCTTACATATCACATGGCAGAGAACAAGTTGTAAACTCTGGTCCAGGAACTTAACGTAACTTTGTGGTTTATTAAAATGTCATATTCTGTGCGGTTATCTACAGTTGTTTGTTAATTCGTTTTTTTCCTGAAGCTTGTAAAGTAGGAAACGTGAAACAAACCCTGAAACGTGGTGGTTCCTGAGGTTGCTTTGAAAATGAAAATTCTATAGATATCTGGTTTTTCTCACCGTCAATACTTATAGGTGAATATATATATGTTTGATACCTCATGTTCAGACCGGTATAAGGAGTTAGTTGTGTCAGATCAAGGTAACGATAAGAATTATTTAAGAGAAAGTTGATTGATGGTTAAACAGTTGGCGATGATTCGAGTGGTTCATCACGTCAAGCTTATCCATTGTTTTGGTCGCAAGGGTTGGCCATGGACCCGATGGAGCTGTGGCCACGGTGGTCTCAACACCTGAACAGATCGCTTTTGGTGACATATTACCGGAGCAAGCAGCGTGATTCCGATAGCCTCAGCAGTATAGAGTGTTCACATTCAGACAGCTTTTGACTGGTTACTAGGCACGCGATAGACCAGTTGGAATACTTGCACAATGCTTACTTTCAAACAGATAGGCGAGATTATTACTCTTGATCGGTCTTGTTTCACCCTACTCTAACCAACGTGGGTAGTGATCTCAGATTCGTTTCCAAGGCCGTCTTGATGTTCTACCAATATAACCTGCTCCGCAGGAACCAGTGAAGGAGTACTTACACAGATGTGATCCGAACTGTCAGTCTATCTTTGTTACAAGACCGTGGAATCGAGGATGTAATGAATTGGAGAAGGAGTTCAGCTGTGGCGTACGTTCTACTGTTTTACTGCTTAAGCCTATTTGTCAGCCATTCTACGGCGTTGTCACCTGTAAATTACACTCGAATGAACATGTTTTTATTCTTATAACCTGCTAGTGACATCTTGATCTGACGACACATCACTCAAAGTGGCTGTTATCAGGGAGTACATTATCTATAAATTCACTATTTGATGTTTTCATTGAATGAATTCTACGTGCTCTCTCAATCGGACAACGCAACTGATCTCCCTTTCGTTTAGTGGGTGCAAAACTGTCAAAATTTATGCACCAGTTTTGTGAACCAAGAACGCGGACGGCACAAGGGTTGTTTATTCCAAAAAGCAACACATTGGTTAAACGTTTAAACGGAAACACACACAAAATCACTCATTTGCACACGGTACTCGGTCCTGACCGTCTCGGTTGACACAGACGTCAATGCTTAGTTCTTTTACATCGCAAGGATCATTTTGGGCGATGCTGCACTCCGGCGTTTCTTCTTGCATTTCTCCTGTGGCTACTTCGGTGTCAAAATATATGCTCCGATCATACTACTGAATGGCAGTCGTGTGACTAGTATACTACGATCGTTCATTCTCACTACACCAATATGTCTGGGTATTCTTTCGATGAATTCTGTGTTGAATAGTGCTGTCTGCTCGATAGTGTAAATAGGCATTTAAAAAGGATGTTTCATTTTCTGTTTCTTAGGCGTGAACTTGAATGACCGGCGGACCCGACTGGACTTGTCTAGTATTGTACATATATTAGTAACTGAGCTAATTATATCAAGTATATCGTCAATGCATCGACCGTGCTGAATTACCTGGCTGATAGCGGACTGAAGCACGATGCTTCTAAACCTTCCCATGAATATGTCGGCCAACAAAGGTCCAAGCTGGAATCCCATTTTCACGCTATCTGTTTGTCCATACAGCACATCGATGAATAGCAGTTACACCTGGGAAATGCTTTAAAGCAGAAGCTCCTTCACTCTCAATATTCGTACTCCAGTAACAAGTCTGGTCGCAGAACAGTAATCCCTGACAAAATTGACGGCTTCTAGCGGTGGTACGTTAGTGAACAACGACACTACGTCCAATGAGAGCCATTTCTGTGAACCTGTATCAACGTCATATGTGTGTTCGTCGAATATGGACATATTACGTTTACCGAGTGGAATACTCGTCTTTCGAACGGATTCAAGTAGTTTCACTAGGTCCGGCGTCGTTGAGCGATTAGAAAAATTCTTCACATCAAGTTTCGGGCAAACAAGTACACAAGGCTTATGAACCGTCGGTAGCTCACAGAGATGGTGTGTAGTAGGATTACTTGGCTATAATTTTTCATGAGATGCGGCGGTCACCGGCATTTTGGTCTTTATTGACCTAAGATACCTAGTGGTCTGACTTTTAACATAAACACTTTCATCATTTTCGTTTGCAGCTCTACAAAACTGGGTTTGGTCTGCGAGAATATCACTCACCTCCTCAATGTAGTCGCTCGTATCCATGAAGACAATTCCACCATCTTCATCTGATCTGCTGGGACGAATATTTGGATTCTATTGAAGCTTTTTTAATAAATCCATGTGCTCCCTAGTCAATGGACCTTTCCGCCTCGATGGAGGCTTTAATTATTGCTGGAAATGGTTTTCAGGTGTTGTTCTAAGTAATTCAGGGTCATCCATCGAATGTCGGGTCAATTCGCGCTTGACCAAAAAGATTCTCAAATTAAACCACTAGTTCTGAACATGCTTTCTTACTTTGTGAGCAACAAAACATAGAACTGAGTGAAAGCGCCTCGGTTTTGGTGCACCTAGATTGTAACCTAGAAATTTATGCACCTGTCTTTCTGGCTGACTTAGAAATTCTGTTTGCGAACTGGAAGAACAGGGACTGCGCGGTAGTAGGGTTTGTTTCTCTGGAGTGAGTCTGACATTCATTTGTTTCACGAACGCAGGAAAAAATTCTCTGTCTGCAAAACATCCCACCACTGACTTTTGCTGCGCAATACCGAGCCCGAGTTATACAATTCCGCCGCATTGCGTTTCAAGTTGATTCAGATTGTCAAGCTTCTGAATTCCACACGGTTCCGCATGGGGCTTGCGAATGAGGCCTCGAGTATTCATTGCGTCCCTGCTGAACTGGATTAATTTCTTTCGCATCTCTCCAACGAGTGGTAAACTTCGGGTACTTGATGATCACCTTAACCGCTTTTGGCCTCTTCGTTAACCTCAACGTTTCATATATGCCTATAAAAATGAGAATTTTTAACTAATTCGGGAAAGACTCCTAAACGGGGCTACTTTATCTAATACAATAACCCTTTGGAAGTTTTTGCACAGTCGGCCAAACCATTTTACTTTCGTTCTATATTTTGCCATACTACAAGCTTACTCTTTAGAGATCTACAATCCAACACTGACATTTTTGTGCCAGTTTTATCACAGACTGAAAACAGCATGAACCGGATAACGTCTTCGTCACAAACAATTCCTGTGAAAAATTTCATGCTTGACTGTCATCATCCGGATGGTTCACCTCAAGTCAAATATCAACTTGACAGGAAACGAAAAAAACGTTTGTTCATTGTATTTCTCTTTGTGCGTTTCAGAAGCGCTGGTTGATGTGTATGCCAAAGTGAGACTAACCGCAGATCAACGGACATTGGAATTAACAACCTCATTAAACCAATTGTTGTAATTTCGAACAATAACTGTAGAATCATAGGTTCATGGATGCCAGATTTAATCCGGAGCCGACCTTTCTAGGTGAAGGAATTTAACTTGAAATGGAATTGGCCATAAACTGTGAGTTTGATAGTAAAGATCAGGAAACCAATACAGTGCAGGTTCCAGTCAGCTTCCAATGTTGCCGTTTTTGCGTGATTCAACAAAATACAAACAATGTACAATTACACCGTTTCGTGGACAAAATGCATGGATAAAATCGTAGCACAAAAAATACATTAGTATAAATACGAAATTTTGTTTATTAATCTGAAAGCGCCACAGCTACAAAGGAATATTGACTACCAAACTGTCAACTTTAAAGATTAGCAAATTTTGGAACCATAGCGGGACATTTATTTTAGAACGGTTTGGTCACCAATCATTCTCAAATAATATACGCCGTGTTTCAAGTTGACAATTTGTTAAGTTAATTATAACAAACAGTGGAAATGATATTAATTACAAACCTCATATTTACGGCAAAAGTTCTCATAGTACATGGTGCAGAAAAACTGTGCGAACAACGCAGTTTTCCTGATAGTTAATTATGTATCCTTAAAACAGAGTTCACATTTTTTGGGTTCAGAAACCAATATCCATCATTCATCGAAATTCTTAAAACAGGGAAAGAAACTCCAAATTTTTGAAAACAAAAATAATTGCAACAAGACTGTGAGTTCAGTCCTAAAAGTTATCCTTAGGATGTTGCTGGTTAAGCATACTCTCCTTTCCGCTTGAGGATCTCTATGCAGGGCATCGACACTCTCTTGGCGAGGGAATCTCACTACCAACTTTGGATGGATGTCAGCCTTGCCGTAAGGCTACATGACTTAACATCTTCAAGTCAAGCCAGTAATGAATCTCAAGAGGTGAACTGTCAACGTCTTACACCTAACCGTCTTTGTCAGATAAAACTGATTTAATCCGATGAGCTTGAATTAAGAAACACTAAAATTAATCACGGGGAAAGTTCTATAAAAACGTAGCAGAAGACAAAACCCGTTAACACCTGATGTATTCGGTTCACCACAACTCATCATTAGAGCATCAATAAATGTGGGACTTGCTGCGTCTAAAATTACTCTGAAATTGTCTGTGAACTTTGGACACGGACGTTTTATCCTTGGTAAATCATACCAAAAACAAAATTCCAGTGTATTCACGATTGTTGAGGAAAGACACAAGGCAAATGTGTGTATTACAACTAAGAATCTCAGTGGTAAACTCATTGGTAAACTCCCCACTCTTCTCAGTCAGATGAGTCTAATGTTCCTTCTGTTTTGATGTTATAACGCATTGCAATGAGTCATTCTGGGGAAGGTCAGCAACATATTCTAATCTTTGAGATTGTTTGGAATTTGTTTGTAGTTTTGAAAAATCCAACTGCTTTTCACCGTTTGTCATAAGGGAAATAACAAGAAGCTCACTTGAATGGGTGCCCGTTAAGTCCACCGATCATTCAACCTGTTAGGTTGATTTACCCAGACTGAATGAATACAAACTTCAGCGTATTTTCATTGATGTTGTTTTATGTAACGTGTGCTTGACCAGTATCTTAATTTCA
The DNA here is from genome assembly GCA_013368495.1 of Paragonimus heterotremus. NCBI lineage: Eukaryota > Metazoa > Platyhelminthes > Trematoda > Plagiorchiida > Troglotrematidae > Paragonimus > Paragonimus heterotremus. Next base: position 118,727 of record LUCH01000072.1, read on the forward strand.
CCGTAACCCAGAGCCTGGGTATGTTGTGTTTAGAAGGTCAACACAGTTTGACTCATGAACCCACTTTTATATGTGGTGACATCAACTTCTCAAATTATTCAACTATTTCGGAATGAATTGAAAAGATCTGTGATGACCAGATGTGAAGTGACTTAAACGACCACTTTAAGACTTTCGGAACTCCCCATAAAAAGCTGTATGTTTGAAGCCTTTACATTAATGGATGAAATTAGGGATAAGTAACATATGATTGGACTTCAAAGGTGGACGACCCTTGTATGCGGATCTAGTCTGGGATTTTACCACACTTAATCGTCCAGACGTATGCACCAACAGGGAGAGATGTGATGTATGTATACCGTCTAATTAGCTAAAAAGCAGCCTCTCATATTTATTAGTGGATATTTGGTTTGCATAAAAAAAACGAGTATATTTTTGCTTGTTTTGTCGTCTCTGTGTTTATAAGTTTTTCAAACAATGGGTAAACAGAGGAAAACGTGGACGAAGATACTGACACTAAACACTAACAGACAGTGCAATAACATTTGACTGAGATGCACATTCGTTTACTCAGCTATTCACATAGGAAGGTGACGTCAGTCACATGTGTGTGTACTGATTAACTAACGTTTCGAACCTGTCAACTGATTGAGAAAAGATA
>LUCH01000072.1:121932-144582 GCA_013368495.1 Paragonimus heterotremus
TCGTTTACTCAGCTATTCACATAGGAAGGTGACGTCAGTCACATGTGTGTGTACTGATTAACTAACGTTTCGAACCTGTCAACTGATTGAGAAAAGATAGCAGAATTTGACTGTGATTTTCTCCGTGAATATATTCTAGATTCATAAATGTTGTATGCACAAATTGGCCTTTACATCTTACACTATCGTTTCTGAATCAAAATTCATTTATTTAGTGGATGAATTACATTTCAGACACAGACAATATTGACCCACGACTATTTAGTACACAGTTGTTATCATTATTTGGTTTAACACTTATTCTTTACTCACTTGATAAACCAGAATGTTTACACACAGATTTGATGATACGTTGTTTGTAGTAAACACGCATACACACTAATAGCAGACCATTTAGTTCAATTCTGGCAGGAGTACGAGAACAACTGAAAACTAAGAGTTAATCCATTTTTTGCATTGAGATATATCGATCGAAAGTTGGAATTAATAGTCGGTCTTCTTGTAAGGGAAACTAGTTGAGTTGACGCTTTGCTTAGTAGAAAAATCAATTACTGACAATTGATTGGGTACCGACAAAAGTTTAACAACACGCACAGTTTGTAGCGACTTCTGTGTACTCATAGACTTGGAAATCAACCTTTTGAAAAGTGAGCACTAAACTCAGATTTCATCACGGTTACAAAGCCAAATAACGAAAGTGTTGAAGAACTTCAAACGAAAATCCATTGCAAACTTCAATTGATGGGCTTTCGTAGTCTCAATTTCATTGAAGTGCGAATGAAAAACTCTCGGATGAGCATTCAGATAGGCAAGAAAGGTGAAAGGAAGTTGACATGTAACAATCCTGCCAGAACGTGCACTCTTGCGGAAGGTCACACAAGGTAATTGAAGCGTTGGGTATTAATACTTGCTCGTAACGTTGTGTTCTATATAGTACGCTTCAGAAATACAAAGCAAAAATTGAAAGGTTTGTGGGCCACGTGGCAAACTGACACCAAGTCGTTAATAATAGTTACTAGAATGTTAACGTCAAAATATTGATTTCAATAAGTTCCACGATTTTTCAGGTGTCCCATCATTAATCTTCTGTGCTCTGATGTCACTTTTAGTGGTTTCTCGCCCCAAGGGATATGTGTTTTTTTCTTGAGCATCTTGGGAGTAGCTCAATCCAATCGAACTGTGGCAGCGAGGTGCAGAATAGAAAAGGAAAAATCCTGCTGGATTCCTAATATTTTGTAAGAGGTCACATTGGCAGGTTGTCTTATTAATTCGGACAATTAATCGTTCTCCGTAAGTGACCGAAGTAAATGTAGTTTCACCTGCGTTGAATGTGTTTACTCTTTTCGGATCACATCTCTTCTTTCTATCAATCTTTTGTGTCCCGGTCGATGTGGTTCACCGGCATTTGTTGACCTGACTGGCTTAGACGGTCCCCTAGTGTGAGACTTTGCAAAGTGTTTGACAGAAAGAGGATGTTGTCGTTTGCATTGTCTGTCCTGCTGCACCGGTGTGACCCGCTTGACTTGAATCACTTTCTAGTTATACAGCAGTACTCAGACTCCCCTTTAAAGCTGCTTGAAGTCAAATCGAATTAGAAAAATATGTTTTCAGAAAAAATGAATATGATGTTTTGCAAACAAAAATACTACCGCGGACTATATCAAATATTGGATTTGAAGATAACTAATCCAGCTTAAGAATGCACTATTTTGACTACCCAGTTGGTGGAGATTTTTGGGTTCTTAGTCGTGTGCTAACCAACTAGTTGGTAAGCTTTTTAACCCTGATCCACTCATCCGATTTCATGCTATATACATTCAACTTTATATTTCTATGCTGTTTATGGACAATAGGCATGATAAACTACAAAACGACATGAGAGATCTAGTTCATAATGCAGACTTATTAAACAACTTTGTGATGTTACATTAAGCTTTGACATGCAAGGCCGGATTGAACTACCAGTCACAGTATCAATCCCGTATCTCTTTGTTCTGTTCTTGATTATTATTGGATCAGTCAGATTACTGAAGGTGTTATCACCACTGCAGTGTGAGAAATGTTCAAGTCCGTAGTTGGTCGACCTACGAGATACCGACCACTTCATTGTTGCATTGGTCATTTCAATATATATGGAGGGTACACAAATACTGCCTATGGAGAACACTGATTGACAATAGAAGAGAAACAACAGGAAATCATTTGGAAAGGTTTTAGACCCGCCTGACAAGCGATTCAAATTGTGAGCAGTTTTATCAAGTCCAAATTTGTCTAGAACGATCTGTTATCACATACAGAATGCAACGTCGTTTCAGCACAAATTGTTGATTACATTGTCTGGAATTAATTATGAAATAATTGGAAGCATCCATCCAAGCTACGTAGTTAGATTTTCCCGTCAAAACAAACACAAAAAAGTAATCGTTTACTCATCAAGTTAGATTTATCCATGTAACAAAGCACTTATTGGGCTTCCGTTCTGCTAAGTGACTGGTTATTCCTGAGGTTGGTCCTCCATCCCCCCATCTCCATATTCCCCTATGCTTAACGCTTTTATGCACGCTGAATCACTAGACTTAAGTTTCTTGCATCACTCTCGAGATTTCCTAAATAAACCACAGATTCTGTAAGGTCTTCTTAACCTGGTTGCAATATGGGCTTCACTAGAAACTCAGACAATTTTATTGTTTGTTTTCACTTTAGAAAGTGTCTAAATCGTCTAAATCGTTGTTTAACCAACTCTATCCTGTTGAAGTAGCTACTTTCAAAATTTAAATACACTTTTGCATCCATACAAACATAGGAAATTTGTGTTGCATACGTACTGGGACTATTCCGTCAACCCTGTCTTATCTCCATTAGAACACTTGACTGGGTATCATGGTCAAAACATTTGCTTCATTACGGTCATGCGCTGCACTCTGCACGCTTTTTATTCACTTATGTAAGGGACATTTGGGTGGCTACGTTCGGATCTTTCTGAACAGAGTGACGGGTATTTTCGAACAGACTGGATCGATTAATTAGTTTGTTCACCATGCGTTTTTTCAACCAGCTACTTTTATTGCATTGCCACTGTTAGCATCAGTATAAGACTTTATTTCACTTCAGACAAACATCAGTATACTCATTCATTCAACTAATGGTGAATCTTTAAATAGCAAACATGTCCAAGATAAGTTTGTCAGTCAGCGAGGAACCATACCACCTTTCTATTGGTCGTTACAAACGAGACACTAGAACGTGTTGTAGTCTTTTATACCGTGCACCACACGCTACAACTGCCGATACGTAGTAGAAAAGTTTCCGCGGACATAGAATAAGCGTCATCCACACAAAGATCACAATGTTTACAATCATGCAGTATTCGAAAAGACTTCAGTACTTTTGGGGGAGAGGACTGGCTGAATGCGAGAGATGCAAAAAATTCTGAGTGATAACTAATTTTAAACAAACATATTTATGTTTACATTCTTCTATTTTCTCCACGATTCCTTCTGATGTTATGTTACAACTAACAAAGACTGCAATGATGTAGTACAAAATAATATGCCATTAGGACGAAATTCACAAGAATTTTTGTCAGTTTTTCAGCCGTTCACGTAAGTAGAAATCATTTATCTCAGTAAGATTACGCTACTTGTTTACCGAGATTTCGTTAGTTGAGTTGTGAAAGGGTTTACTTGTACTGTTTCATTATTTAGCAAACATGTGCCTCTGAGACCACTGTAATTTCCATTGGTTAATTAGGAGTTGTCTGGAAAATGGGTGCGCGCTGACGTTCTTCCACAGCGGCTGCACCGGTTGTCTTTTAAATTTGCTAGACTCATTGAAACAAAATAAAAAAATACTCCGATCAAGGTCCGGGGTGAATTCAGCAATGAGTTCTTAGCAAGGGAAGGCTTATCAATATTTTTGGCTACCAGAGAAAAGTGTGTTGACAGTATCGTTTGCTTTGATTATCATTTATCGCGCTTAACCTTCTTCTTGTATATGACCTTGTCTTTATAAACACTCTTGGTTGCAGTAGAACGAGTCGAACAGAATCATTTGCCATATATATATAGTAGATTACCCTTATAAAGTCCTCTACAATAATGAAATATTTTGTTCAGAGATTCTGACCGAACTTAGTATCCTAGAAAGCTTGTTTTATTAGATCCAATAACGGGTCATAATTCTGACCATAAACTGGCTCTGTTCTCCCCAATGTACATTTCTATCCATAGACTTATTCCTTGGAACCTGTAGTCCACTGTGCTTACGACAGCTGTCATTATCACCTCATAGACAGTCGGCATTTTCTTACACTCTTGTCCTCTCCACAACACACGACTAATTTACCAATTCTGTCAGTCTTTCACGGTTAAACCACGGATAACTAATGTGTTGTAGTCTCCAAGTGACCACCACGTTATTACCCTGCATCACGGCTATAGTCAGATGGTGTTTAGACGCCAGTTATTTATCGAATACAGTCCGCGATTCCTGTTCAGTAGGTCATCATCTCCAAGTGAAACGAACCACGCACAACTACCACTTCACATAATACCCGCCAATTTGTAACTTGCAAAATCGGAACCATTCCTTTATCCTATCACACTTCTATGTAAAATGGTGACATTTTATGTTGACGCACTGTGGGTAAGCTTCTGAAAGAAATTATTTTAACATTCAAACAGGACAAAAAGGGTATAGGAAACTGGAGAATGGGTCTGTATGCTCATAAATTTATTCAGTCAGACGGTTGTTGGCTGCCTTGAAAGTACGAAACAAAATAGAAACACATTGGACCGGATGTTATGCAGTCGACAGAACGTAGTTTAATGCATGAATGATCAATTTTGTGCGTGTTTCTTCAAAATGTAAGCAAACATTATGAGAATGCTCCTTTAAACAAGCCTGACGTTTTGTCAGTGGCAGTGCAGTAGAGAGCAGAACAGCATTTATTTACCACAATTTCGTGTTCAGAAATATCATAACTATCGCATTATCTAATGGGTGGGCAGTTTACCGCATACTCTGTACAGCATACTCTGTTAATAATGCCGTCCACGACTGGGTCGGGTTGCACCCTCTAAAAAAGGATATTCTCAGGAATGACCACACTTGGTCAGTCAGGTCAGTAATATGTCGGGTTGCGGAGGGGTTTTCTCTATACAGATTACATTTTTCATGACTAATATTCTTAGTGTGGCAATCCCTTGGTTGGATAAACAATACCTTGACCTCGTTGCAGTTCTAGCTAACTTTTCCTGTGTCAAAGCTATCGTCATAAGGTATACGATATCCTCGAATTTTAAGATTATTCAGCGAGGATGACATAATGTGATTGAATAAAAATACAGAACACGAGCAAATACAAAACGGCAAATTGTTGCCGATCTGAACATTTATCACTATCATTCTCAAACATATCCGAACCTACTATCAAATGCATTGCGAGATAGAGGTCAGAACTGTTTCCCTAATGTTGGAAAACGCTTTTGCAACTTATCGGGCAGTTATCTGTTCATCAAAATTGAAATCTGTCAAAACAGTATTAACACTAAACTGGGCGGAAAAAGTCCTGTGATAAAGTTTGAAATTACAGTGGAAAAACACAAAGTGTCAGACGCTAAGATTTCGAATAAGCAAACACATCCAAGAGCATACAGAGCAATTATGTTAGAATGTATAAAAATTTGGTGTATCATCTGGTCCATGGAAATTCCAAACTTGTGAATGATTTTCAGTGAACACTTACTATGCAACCGAGTTGGCTAATGACGACCAGCCAAGTGAAACACAGGACATAAGTTTGCGTGACACAGTGTAATCTTACCTGACGAGTAAAAGTTAATCAGATGATTCGTGGCAAAACTTAAATCGCAAAAGCATAAACTGAAAGCTTTCGTGCAATTTGACCTGAGTGAACTTTGCCGATTAGCTTAAGTTTTTAAACGGCTTAAAATTTGTTCGTTTATTTTACAGCGGAAAAGGACGGAACGTTTTTTACCGTTAAAAAAGTTGACGCTGTCTAAAAGGAACTGATAAACACTGGAAAAGAAATCTGTTTTCTCTTAACTAAGCAATGGTACTTTGTGGGTATTGTTTTCGACCATCTATTACAGACATGTTATACCCTGGTTTTAACGAGACCAACAGAGTTTTATTTCAAGCGAAACATCACTTATAATTGCTTGCAGCTTTCGCAATTCCAACAGAATTTTCAGTCACCTTCCTTTTAGAAGAAAACATCATATGTCATTTCTGCCATGGTTGGAACTCATCGGTAGTGCATATCGTTACCACGACCAGGATATGAATGTGAATCACATTTTCACGAGGCAGTCGTGACGATTACTGCGCCATTGGTCTCAGAATAGACACTGCCAAATTATCATGTAGAGACGGTCATCCACATTTGCATGTGAGTAATGCTTTATATGAAATAAACAGCAAGATGATCAACAGGGCAGAAATCGAATGACGTTGGTGGCGAGAATATGGATTATTGACGAGTTAAGACTCGTAGGTCAGAAAATCGATTACGGCGCCTCCTTGTAGAAAGAGCTAGTTAAACATTTTACGAGAATATAGACTACAATCAGTTGCTATCATTGTTAAAGGTATATTGACTAAAATCCTCTGCTACTTATCAGTCTCATTATTTGTAACAGTGTATTGATGGCTTTGAACGGCAACTGAAGAGAGAACTTTGTTTGCTGCGACGGCCATGTTGACTAGTTATTCTATGAATTAAGCTCAGAGAATAAACCGCTTCGGCTGACCTAACTAACTGAGCGTGATATACGTGATAAGATTGGTTAAACCAACACTATATTTTGTTGTTAATCCGTTCGCAGAACATGAATACTTCTCATTGGTTGTCTTCCTCCATATCGGACTTCACAGTTATTGGCTGGAAGCCACTTGGATACTGCATAACCTGACAATTGCCCGCTCAGTATTCGTTGATGGACTTTATGAAAACACTGTTTTAATCAATTTAGTTTTAATGTTCGTCGATAGAAATACATTATTTTAAATAAATTCAACTCTATAGTGCAGAATGAGCTGCATTTCATTATGACATTTTGTAGACTGCTTATTACGAAGAACTTATGATATTACAAAAAAGAATAGGGAACAAATTGCCATTGATAAACGCAATAACACCATAAAAATGTGGCTACTGTTAGTAGTTTTGGTTAGACATAGATTCCACAAAAAATGTGTTCTGTAAGATTGCAAATGCTGTTGGCTTTATTAGTTTCTAACAACTATTTGGCGGCCTGGAATGACATCAGATGCATGGCTGGTGGTCATTACATGTTCTTCAGCCTTTGAAGTGGACTCGAATATCTGTTAATCGTTTGATAAACTGGCACGTTGTTGTTCGTGTTACGGTATGATTTGCTTCACTACTACTCTTCCTTACGCTCAGCCAGTTCTACCTTTGCGAATGTAACCACGGCTGATGGTTAATTTGTTATGAGAAAGCGATTCCGTCGATTGTATCACACATTTGTATGAAGACATAGGGATTATGACTGTTTGCAGAGGATAACATCACTTTCGCAGTTACTGATCTGTCGACTTTAATTACAACGTAAAGTAGACTTTTTATCTAGCGCATCAAAATTCTCTATCGTCGCTTTGTTTTCGGTAGTATGCCGTAAAGTCCGCAGTATACTCAGTTGAGGATCGATAGACTTGAAATCAACGCATACACGCCTCTCTAAGTGTCAAAGCGATGCATCCAGAAAGAAAACTTGTTAAGAACGATTACAAAGGCACAGTTGCAAAAAGGCCTTACAGTGGTATGTATTACCAGGTCCTTGTAAGTTTATGGGACACACATTATATTGACCATAGATTTAAACCTAGTCGATTCTCAGTTCACCCTTATGAGATGTTATTCATGATGACGTTAATCATATCCTTGTATTAGTTAAGTGATAAAAAGTTTATTAGATGGAGTATAAAAAGTCCAGATTGCAATTTCTTGCCTTCTTTCCGTACTACTCAGCGGAATTAATTAGTGAGCATGGCACAGATCCTTTCATTTTAAGTACAACGCCTACTTTAGGATTTACAAGACTTTTTGTAAACTCCAGTCCTAAAGTTTTGGGCGTTTCCTCTTTTGGCTAGCAGAACAACCTTGGTTATCGATCATTCTGAAGGATAGGTTTTCAGAACCGAGTGAGTCAGACAAAAACAGGGATGGGTGGAGTTGCAACCAACATCTCATTAGGTTACTATGAACCACCACCGTCCACACCCCAGTACATTATTTTGGCGGCGTAGCTGAAATGGACAGATGGTAGGAATACTGTGGAACATCAGATCATGAAATGTGATTGCAAATCCCCAAAATAAATAAACGATCTGGCTTTGTTTGGTGTCTGAGTTTACAGTGTGCAATGGATTTCACCAGAAATCGTGAGAATATTACAACGTAGTTAACAGGTTCCTATGCTCACCTACAGAGCAACCCTGAGCTATCAGCTTTACTGTTAATTGGCGTCACCAAGTGAAGTTGACCGGGTTGTGAGTCGAATAACTGAGGCTGGCCTCAAGATCTACTACCCCAATCCACTAGACAAATCGTTAGCCAAAGTTTGACTTCATTAACTAATGCGGTTTATTAATACTGTAGTTGTTGAACGAAACTTACCAAGGGGTAATCGTTTTCCGCTGGTTCCGAACTTGAAGATCTGATATGAAGGCCATCACAGTTCACGGTACGAAAGCCAACACGTCCATTCTAGACGGTTCTGTGAGCTTTAGCAAGTAAATAACTGCATGAACTAGTGCGCGAGCCTCGTTTCGATGGTTCCAGGTAATCAGTACAGAAATTACAACAAAGAAACCACTGAGAATTACTTAGATTGAACACTAAGTTAGCACTAGGAATTTTTGCATATGGTGAGTGAGAACGTTGAAAATGTAGGATTTGGTCTGACGGTAGCAATACTGACCACACGAGACATGAAAATGTCATTCTGGTGAACGGATTGACTGTGTGACACAACATCACACCAAATGCTCATAACGAATTCATTCTTCCTACTAGTTTGACATAATTGCAGTGGGACACAAGTTAGAATCTGGGTGCTTAATGTGAACCGGTGTGACCACCACTATCCAAATATAAGCCAAACTGAGGAGAGGTGCATTTTCCAATGTTGTTTGTATTACGACACTTTCGTGGCAGACTTTTGTGTTGCCCCCGTTTTTTTGTTCCTGTTTAAACTCGGACAATGAATACCCTCGTTGGTCAAATTTTGTTGAATTTACGGACAGCGTTTGCCCACTGACCCAATTTTTGGTCAGGTTTCATGCTAAGATTTTGCAAAAGTGAGATTGAATCTTAACGGTTCTGTAACCCATGCGAATATTTTGCCTGTCCTTCCTTCATAAACCACCAAATTTTGTGCATCTGAAATGCGATTAACAGATAACTGGTTTTATTCAAGTGCAAACCTGAATGTTTCGCTTAGCGTGTATTCAAGTGTACTGACAAGAGTAGACTTGTTTGCCCCGCCAAAGCAGATCAACTACGATTTGCTTCAATGCCTCAACAAATCATATATCAGGTAGTTATGACACAAAACTGCATCCTAATTCTGAGCAGGTGGGTATACTGACAATTCCTGTCGAACAGCAAAGACGATTGCTTGAAAAGGCGCAATAAGACGTGACAGTCTGATATTGTTTTTATTAACTAACATGTCTAGTTATACGGAAACAGTAGTACTGGAAGAAATTTTCAGTAAATAAGCAAAGATTTTTATAAATTAGAAGAAAATAGGAGTTCAATGCGTTTACTCTTGATACAAAATCCATGATAATTGCACACTGTACACAACAAACGACAGAGGAACAGTAAATTTGAGATAATTTCTATAAACACATTAAACATACCTCGATAGCTATTTCATACTGTAAACATAGGACGTCAAACGTACCAAACACACTTCAGCACATTCAACAGATAGCGTACTTTGATTGAGGTATTTTATCAGAGATTCGTTTCGACAGGGTGCATTCTGCACAGTACATTGGGGTGGCAAGAGGTCAATTTGTTCCGAGTAGATTAGAGTAAGCAAGAAACTAGAAGGAAAAGGTTTTTTCAGTTTTCAGCATTCTACCGGTAGACAGAACGTTATTACATTGAATAAGCAAGAGTGGCTTGTTGTGTAAACAGAGATGTTCCGATGGTAGGGTCAGTTTTAAAGGACCCAAATGACACTTGGATAGTTAAATTAGTGGAAACCATCTCGGAACAGCAGCACTTTATAGGGGCTTCTTGGTTTTTCATGTCTGCAGGGAGTAAACGGGAGCTGCTTCAGATTGAGAGAGATGTCATTTGGTCAGTTAGAGAAAGTGTACATGGAATGACAGTGTTCGACAGGAGAAAACACAACATTACTGTCTACAACCACATCTAAATCTGATTGTATTTCAAGACTAGAATAACTCCATCTATGAGTTGGATATTTTACGTTTCACCTTAAAATATGAGTTGGCAAGACTTAGATACTAGATAAATTTAGGTCCATACAAACGTGCTGGATATTTACGTTTTTTTTCATGGTTGACAAATTCACTGAACAGATATCTATTCCGGAAGTTGTACGGCATTTCTCGTCAATCGACGCATAAATGTCACTCAGTAGGCAGGCATTCTCGCTGATATATGAAACAAGATGTAATTGATCATAGATCGAGTCATTCGTGACCGACAAGAACAGCAAGATAATGCCGACCAAGGAATCTACATAGAGGGCAACGGGGTTAGACAGAAAATATACCGGGTTACTCATCAGGAAAATAGCACATTTCGTTCAACCTGGTTGCTAGTTGTCTTCGAAGGCTAGAGTGACCATGTTTCATGAAAAACATAACCCAAAATACAATACATTATATGCACAGCAACAAAATCTAACTACCATGCTTGATGGCTGCGTCGTTAGACATCAGTGATAACCGTTCCGTATAGCAGTATCACTGTGGTCCACCCCCGGGAAGGTTTAAAAGAAATCTAAAACACAGGAATTGGTCTGGATAACCGAGGCTCAAAGTGAGCGTTCGAAGCTCCCGAGATGAATTCATCTTTCAGTCAGTAGAACATATGTCGGTGGTTCGAATCTAAACGGAGTTCGCAGTTTTCACAAGTGTATCACTTCCTAACTGGTGTCTTTCCAATGAAGTTGAACCAGTCCGCATGTTACCTTTGTGTTCTGACATAGCCCTGGTTAGCTGAACAGAACCGGTCCGCGGAGCAGCCGAACTTGTGGATTGTATTGGAGTGTGCAGAATCAGAAAGTAACAGCTGGTCTAGGGTACCACCTAGGTCATTCTAGTGTGAAAACGCTATCACGATTTGAAAGATTCTGATGACCATGAGTGAGTTCGATCTAAGTTATTCGAAAATTTAAACCAGTTTACAAATAACCAACCTGTTTTTACTCCTGAAGCACTGAGTTCCTCCGAACCATTAAAATCTAACTTCATTTTGTAAACTTTCGTCGGTCTTGAATACGCGGTTAGGGCAAAAGCATAGCAGGCCTTAAATGATAGATACAAATCGATTTGCTTCGTGACTTGTGGGATGTTTTATATTACTTTTCACCAAGAATAGGTAAAAAGCTGGGAAGTTGCAGCTCATGCATATGGGTTTTCAGAGGTTTCTGTAAGAAAATACAATAAAATCACGTTCACAAAAGATCTGGTGGTTGAAGGAAATGAGTAGGCAAAATACATTAATGTTTCCCTCAAAGAGGTTATTCTGCATTCACCTTTCAACAAAATGATGAGCGCATGTAACGCGGCACATTCGAAGCAGACTGTAAACGAGCAATCAGAGATATGGTAAATGTTTTGCTGCAGATGTTTACACATTTGCTATCGAGAAGAGAGTCAGAAGGAGATTGGCGGTTTCGAACTTGTGTAAGGCAACAGAGGAGTATGTGTTTTCAATGGCACTAATCAATCAGTAAGTGAAGTGAACAGAATGTAGTCACTCAGTTCCTATCGGATTGACACGAGCAGAAGGTAAGCAAAATATGACGGTATTGTAGGTAATTTTGAAAATTAACAAGAACCGTATAACGAAAAGATGAAACACTGAAAATAAGAATATAAGTAAGGATAGACTCCAGTTCAGTGGCTTATCAAAATGATGCCAACTTCACTACAATCTGTTTCTGAACACACAAAGTTGATTTCTTAAGATTTCATCTAGCGCCTTAGAAGAAAATAAATCGCTTTGGATTGCAGTCTGAAAAACAAAATGGAAGGACTCACTCTGTGTCCAGATTCAAGCAAGTGTTTCGTTATGACACTCTTAGCTGTTCCAGTTTCGGTGCTCAGAAGCCATTTCACGATATACTACAAGATTCCAGTGTGTAATCCTCTCAGTGCACGACCCATGTACTGCGGTCCGTATACAGAAGTGAATTCATAAACAAAGTTTGAGTTAGCTAGTGCTGACAATGGATCTTTAACTTGAGTTGAAAGCACTTATTTTGTAAATACACTAGAACCAGCCTGAGTAACACATCTGTGTGACTCACTACTGACTTCATTCTTCAACGTATCAGCATCCCGTGAAGGGCAATGACATACACACAAACTGTAAGCGATACTGGTGTAAGGGATGGTTTTAGATGCTTTTTAGAAAACTATTTCATGTGAATTTTGTGGCATAATGTTCGTACGAGCCCGCGTTTGCTCATTACTGGCATAATGTCTTGAAGTGCAACAATTTACCAGTACACGTATTTACTCGTCAGATAAATCTACGCAAAACAAATCTAAATACCGAATTCACCAAATTCTCGAAGTTCCAGATCACTGGGTTGCACAAACAAGGCTAGGTATAACAAAATACTGAATGGACATGCAACGAGTGCAGATAAATCCAACGGTTTATACAAATAGAAGATCACTCGTAGGAAGTAAGTGTGGATTACTTACACGAAGACAAATGTTGAAGGAAACAGGCCTTTAAAATGTATATACCTACATTTCGAACGTATATATTTTAAGTACATTCCCAGTTTATTTTCCGGATGGAATGGTCAAATGTTTACTTCTGAAGCAAAGGATCCATATATATATGTAATATATTTACGTACGTGGACCCCTTGCCTCACAAGTAAATATTTGTCAAATCCATCTGAAAAATAAATTGCCAGTACATCTGATACCATGCCCCAACAGAAAACAGTGTTAGGAAGATGAATATCCCACGTAATACGCCGGCTTTTCTGGTGGAAAACCCCTAAGGAACTTCGATTCTACGTAGACTTTCTAGTTCTGAACACAGCGATGCACAATCTAGTTAGGCCTATAATATTGATTGAGAAAATTTTGGAAAATGTGTTGTAGCCAGAGTTATATGCGATAAACCGATTGCACTCAGGTCACTGGTAAATAACAGCCAAACATACCAGAAATCACAATGCAATGGAACTATGCCAACAGGACCTTTCGATGTACGACACACCTGGGACGTATCGAACTTCCAAGGGTTGTTTACTTTCATATGACAAGGTGACTCGGCAGGAGAAGGACCGATGAGACGCTTGCGAAACATGTTCCTTTGTGGTTAGAAAATGAAATAGTAAGGTAAAGTATGCCCGATAAAAGACTGATAGAAAAGTCGCGTTAACGATCGGTATCTGGCTAAGTTTACATCACAAAATGGATACGACCGGTTTACAAAAATCGCCCGAACGAATTTTACGGAACTGACTATGTTAGCAACGCAACATTCTCTGTGCACCTCAGACTGAGGTTGTCAACATACAGGTATTGAAAGTGTGAGCACTGGAAAAATGGGACGAGACAATGAACTAATTTGAACATCAGTTAACGGCTTCGTGTGTTACGCCGACGCTAACTTATTTGATCTGGAAACAAAAAATGATATCCGTTTTGCGCATGAAAGTTCGTGCACGAATATCTTACACCATTTTGATGGCCCAAACAGGTGAGGCTGAGTTAATTAATGGCCAGGAGAACCAGCGCATGCAAACTGTGTGTTTATTAATGGCGGAGTGTGATTGCGTGTTAAGGGATACTTTCCGAAATGAAGGTATCCAGTGTGTCAGCAGGTCTTTTGGGCTCACTGATGATAAACATATTTGTCAAAGATACTTTCTATAAGAAGGTGATGTTCAAACGAGGTTTGAGTTGTATGCTATGATATCCAAAAAAACCTGTTTCTTTGACAACATTAATTTAACGCATTTAGCTCTAGTAAATTTGTTGGTTATTTTAATATTCTCAACTTGCCTACAATAAAGTAACTCAACCGTGAGAGATTTTGGATAAACGTTTCATTTATTTTTCGACTGAAACTAACTATGCCCTCTATGAGATCAATGTTTTCAATACTTCTGCTGCGAGTTGAAATTTTCACTTATACGCAATTCATTGTAACTTTACTAGTCACATTATAGATCGACGTCATTAGCTTCCGTTATGCTCATCTATCCCAAAGTTAGTTTTGTAAAAAAAAACTTTCATGCATTGTGTGACACGTGGCTGACATTCGGTAGTAGTGTACAGATAGGCGTCCTAATTCGTAGTAAAATGTTTATTGACTATTTCAAATCGTTTTATACAGGTAGAATCTATGCAATAACGCCGTCTGTCGAGAACTGACTGAGATGCAAGTTGTCACTGGAAAGTCTCCTGTCTGTCTACCCATTTATTCCAACGCTGATATATTAATCTGTACTGTCGGTGCAGACTGTTTTTACTCTTCAGTCATTCGCATACATATCCATACTGGGTGTGTATGTTAAGACTAGTTAATGTAAGGTTTAGAAGCTTCCGTGTGTACGCACGTTTCGTGTGTGTGCTGCATGTGCTTATGTACAAACGTGTGTGAAGGTGGACATAAAATTGTTCATGCACCCAGCTGAATAGCTACGCCACCCCAGAGTTGAAAGCACAGTGGGAGTTAAAGGCCAGAAAGTGAAAATTTGTTGAAAGGGTTGACATTTTGCAAGATCATGTTTGCAAGTTGCGGTTTCAGGCGGTTTCGTTGTTGTTACATATTTTGTTCGGTTTATCTGGTTACACACGTGAAAGTTTTTCGATGCTGGACATGATCGAACCGTCTGTTTTGCATCACTTGGTTGTGTGCAATAGCTCAGCATCTTGTGAGTGTATCAGACAAAAATTACGTCTTTGGCGACGTTCTATTAAGCCAGTAGGTAGATCAACAAACTGTTTGGTTGGAGAACCATACGGATAATAATTGACATACAACTTATCACATTAGCATAAAATATAACAAAAATGATTTTAAAAAGCAAGGAAATGTGTTGCCACAAAATGAACAACTGATGCATTAACTAGGACAAGATATTTACCACCACACTCATTGAGTAAACGCTAGTTTCAATAACGTAATGTTATAAATCTACAAGAAATGAGCACGGCTGTAATTTAAGAGCCCGCTACGTTCAACCGAGGATCTGAGCTGTCAATCGTGTAAAAATTTAGATGAATTCAGAACAGGTCATATTTGCTTGGTATACGTCTTTTGACAATTTTCGGCTGTATCATTTCAAAAAACCACTTAGTTTGAATTTTGTTTCCGTATGTATTGTTTGCGAGAAGTATGGAGGCAGGAAATAAATCGATTAACAGTGCATCACGCAGATTTGCTCATGATGCACATTTTTAATACACGCAATAGTCACACAGTATTTAGCTTCACAGACGAAAAGAGGTGATCCAATTGGCTAAAGGAAAATTACAAGAATTATTTTACAACGGAAATACTTGGTTCCGCAAGTTCAGTGCTGTTCGATTTGTGTTACTGGTTTGTCCACTTATGGTTTCTCATTGATGACTAGACTCAGTACCAAAGAGCAAGACTACTTATTGATTAAGCTGTGATTATTAGACGATTCCAAATTATTGCCTTGTTTAAGAACTTTGGAGAAAGTAGTAGCAGAATTATTTGGTATCTCCTGTGAAAGTGTAATTTGTCGTCTAGCATTGTCCAAAGAATTTTAACACATGAGCGCAGGGATTCAAGTTCTTATTCCGGGTTATCTAACGACTGATTAATTCATCAAGAAATCTGACATTTTCCTGTCCAGCTTGAGAAACCTAATAGTCAAATGAATATGGCAAGAAAAAATGATTAAGAACTTATAAGCGTTGGTCGGTGCTTTCACAAATCACATATTTTCCTGTTTTTAATTTCAAACGCTGTATACCATTGGTGCGGTTAGAGTATTTTAAATTGAACACCACCCATACGTGATTGTAGCGTTCGCATTCAGATAAACTTTTGAGTAGCCAACTTCAAAAGGAAGCACTAGACTCGAGTTTTGCTCTTATTAAAGCTAATCAGTAGTGCAGATCGGAGTTTGCACTCTGGCCCTCGTGGTTGTGAGACTAGCGTGTTAACCACAACGCCAGTAACCTCACAGTGGACGTGACCAAATAATTAATTTCAAAAGCTCAACCACAACCTTGTATGAATCGTGTGTGTAGCTTGTCAGACCTGTTGGGAAAGAGAATGTACAGAGTCGTTCTGTTCTGTCCAGTCGATATCCTCTTGACCTGGACTTCTCAGTTAGGTTGAAGTTACTGTCTTCATTGGATCAACTGAGAATGGTTTGAATCAGTAGTGTAAATTCTCTATTTGGATTTCTATGATAATTTCGCGTGATTTATTATATCGAAACCAAGATGGTAGGAGCAAGCAATAATATCTCTATAACCTCTATAATAAACAGTTTTCTCCTGATCACTGTCAAGCTCCAGGTTAACAAGTCAACAGTGTTTAATATTAGAATGGTACACCTGGATGCACCACTGAATAAACAACCAATCTGTGATGCAGTTCAATTCAATGACACAATAAATGAAGATGAACTGTTATATCGAGTCCGACAAAATTTTCATACCAATTTCAATGAAGGTTTTCATTTTACTGACAGCCATTACGCTCACCAGAAGTGGACATTGCAAGTTTACACAACTTATCCGACAACAGTCTACCGCATCTTCAGTTACCAATATACATACCATGTGACCAAGCTGGCTACCGGTAGATTGAACGACTACACGATTGAACACTAGTGTGACTATAAAATAAGTGCACTATCGTTGAAGCCGACCCTTGGCTCGAAGCAGAGTGTGAGTACTAAGTAGTACGTTAGAGTATCAGACGTTTCACCTATTTTTGGAAATATATTCGACTGTTCGACCTCATCTTATGCTGAAGAGTTAGACTACCCGTCATTGGAGTGCATGTGAACCATTTCAGCGTATGCATCTGTTCATACCTGTAACAGGATGACCTCTGTGTATAAAAAAACTGCCAGTATTAGACAGGCATAAACCATTTTCATTGACCGAATTGTTTGAATGACTGGAGGCTGATTTTTGAAACAATTCAGCTAAATTTAGCAAGTTGTTTTCTATGGATTATTTTAACTTTATTCGTTCGTAACTCGGCACAAATCACAGCAAGTATGGGAGGCCTGAATTCAACTAGGTAGGATGCAGGGTTGATTCATTTCATACGATGAGAGAAACATGTGCAAGTAAGGCATGAGTACAAACAATTAAATCTTAGACGAGTCGAATCAATTTGTAGTGGTCAGGATGAGTTACTGAACAGGTTAGGTAAATGCGAGTATAACTCACTAAGCTAGCGGTGATAACAGGATAAACGAATGAGACAAAATAGTTACAAAGTTCCAACAAGTTATGTAATCAAAAGGGTTTGACTCACAGAAAAGTGTTCGCAAGTGTTCGAGATGACCACTACAATATTCCAAATTACCAGTATCCGGAAGTGGGTGATATCACAGAGTTGCCATGGACTGCTGAAGTGCGATCCAAGATGCGACGATGTTCGTGGTACAACGGAACTAAAAAATTGGATGATAGATCCGTGTAGTATCGTCGTTGAACGCTTGTAGCGCCTCAGGACTTAAAATAACGCCCTTTTTAGAATTACGGAGCAGATCGGTTAACGGTTTTAGAAGCTGTGAGCAGTGAGGTATAAAGCGACGATAATAGTTAACAATCCCGATGAAACGTTGAAGCTTTTTGATGGAATCCGGAATGGGGTATTCCTTCAACGCTTGCACTTTGGTGTCCAAGGGTTTGATGCCACTTGCGTCTATAAAATGTCCGAGAAATTCGAGGGATGAAACGCCAAAAACGCACTTCGGTAAATTGATGGAAATGCCGTATTCGTTCAAGCGTTCCAGTAAAGCACGAAGATGTATTTCATGTTCTTCGGTAGAACGACTGGCTACCAAAACATCGTCGAGGTAAACAAAGACAAAATCTAGACCACGTACAACTTGATCCATGAAACGCTGGAATGTTTGAGCTGCATTTCGAAGACCGAAAGGCATTCGAAGGAACTCGTACAAACCAAATGGGGTTGTTATCGCAGTCTTTGGAATGTCTTCTTCAGCTACGGGGATTTGGTAGTAGGCGCGTACCAAGTCGATTTTGGAGAAAATGCACTTAGAATGGAGAGTCAAAGAAAAGTCATGAATGTGTGGAATCGGATATCGGTCGGGAACAGTAGCGTTGTTGAGTGCTCGGAAATCACCACATGGTCTCCAATCGCCTGGTGTTTTCTTAGGGACCAAATGCAAGGGGGAAGACCATGCGCTCTTTGATGGGCGGATAATACCAAGCTGAAGCATGTGGTCAAATTCGGCTTTAGCAATTTTCAGCTTTTCGGGAGGAAGACGTCTGGGGCGAGCGGTTACTGGTTGTCCTTTGGTCACTATGGTATGCGTCACGTCGTGTTTCAGAGAATGTGGGTGATACGACGGAGTGATGAGCTGCGGGTATTGTTGGATCAGCTGGGAATATTTTGAGGACATGGGTACTGCCATATGGATTCCGATGGAATTCATGCTGGTTAATTTACCCTTAGCACTCAAGGAAGTTAGGCTGTCCAAAAGCGTGTGGTGTTGAATATCTACCAAGAGACCAAAATGGGATAGGAAATCGGCACCCAGAATTGCGATCTGAACGTCTGCCACCAAAAAAATCCAGCGGAATTGACGTCGCAGTCCAAGGTCAAGGGTGAGTGAACGTCGACCGTATGTTTGTATCGGTGTTCCGTTAGCTGCCTGTAGGGAGAAAATAGGTTGACAACGTTGGCGGTCGCCTGTAGCGCATGGAATTACGCTTACCTCAGCACCGGTGTCGACTAGGAAATTGTAGCCTGTAGATTTGTCTGGGATGTAGAATAGGCGACATTTGGATGAGATACCAGGCACAGCCGTCGCCATCACTGGCCGGTCGCTGCGTTTCCCTGTGATGTTGGTGAGGTAGTAAATGTGCAAGGCTGAGTACACTTCTTGGCTCGGTGACCAAACGTACGGTGATACCAACAATGACTATGAACTTCGTATGATAGTGCTATCGGACGCCGCGAAGGGGTTTTAGATCGGCTGCGTGGTCTGTGCGATCGAGAGTGCAGACTACAAACCAGTGACTGGACCTGTTTGGTCAAACAATCGACTTGATGACGCAGGTCGTCGTAAGGCTGACTGGTAACAGTATTCATCGGCTGGGGATTACGTTGAACATCCAACATTTTGTCGGCTGCTTCCGCAAGTTCCTCTATAGGCACGGCATTGCTGAACGTAGCCAAAATTTCACGAGTCGACGATGGTAAGTTTTTCATCCACAACTGTCGAAAAATGGTGTCATCCATCTTTCTGCCTCCAAGGAGCTGCTTCATGTGTCTTAGGAGTTGAGATGGCTTACGGTCACCTAGCTCCATTTCAGAAAATAGTTGATCCAGCTTCCGCTGTTCAGAAACACCTACCCTGCTAATTAAAGCGTCTTTCAGCTTATCGTAGGGGTGGTCTTCCGGCATGCTGTCAATAAGATCCGAGACTTCTTCAGCGATCTCGGTTGGGATGGACTGAATTACGTAGGAGTACATCATGGTTTGTGACTTAATGCACCTCGTTCGGAAGAGAGCTTCGACTTGTCCAAACCAGAGACGGGGGTTGGTGACTCCGAATTCAGGCAGTTTGATGTGCACGGATGCAGTCAGCTGCTCGGTTGAATAGTCGTGGTCGGACATGGTGAGGGCGGATAATTTTAACAGGCAAAATTAATGGGGTAGTGAACACGTTATCGCTTAAAATGATTGAACAAAATAACGGGAAAGGAAAGTGGAGGTACTAAGAGTTCGTTGACTTATGATAATGGAGAAGATGAGGAGTTGACTAAGTCAGGGCTCACCATGTGGAGAACTCGAACGTTACCAGGAAATGTAAATGGTGAGAAAAATGACTGAAATCTGTTTGCTTATTCATTGTCGGAGTGATCGCACTTAGTATTGATTATGACAGGGGTGTAACACGGATGGATGTTACTATGTGACTCCCAATCACAGACTATTTCTTTATGCATCGTCCATTAATGATAGCAATTTTCTTGTATGATTGCATCATGTATGGAATAAGAGTAAGGACGTTTGAACTGCACACATGGAGTTCATGGACATCAAACTGCATGGACGAGAGCGAGGAAAACGTTTATGATGGGTAGTGGTAACTTAGTAATGAATTGATTAGCTTTTCGATCATTATACATAGTTTCTCAGAAGTTTCAACACCACTCAGATTGCCTTCACTCGGTGGTTAATTCGTTCCCTAGCTATGGAACTAAATGCAATCGGTAGGCATAAGCTCGTTTTTCCGCTTACGGGAGAAACGTCATGAACTAAGATGACTAATGTTTGATCAGACAATGGGTCGCTTTAGTCGTCTAAATATAGTGGTACATATTTCATCGGAGCATAGTATATATTTGAAAATAAGTTGAACATCATAGGTTCAGTTAACTAATCACAGATATATCAAACATATCGTTGTTCTGCCACCTCTCGCAGAACCATGATTTCTCTGTTCCACTTGTTAAAACCTTTGAAGCAACCGGGCAGTATAACAACTGTAAACCAGTCCTCGACAAACATTGGTGACCGTTCAAAAAGCGACGCTGGGTATACCACTCAATTCTGACATATTCACTTACAGATGCCATCATATTCTCATCGTAAATAACATCGGCACCACAATCACAGTTTGTTTGCTTGTAAGTTCCTTGATCTAAGTAACGTAAGTTACAAATGGATCCATATTTGATTTTTATTCAAATTTAAAGTTACCCTGATAAGGTGAGTGGCGTGATGTATTTGAAACGGTACTGCAAATAGCTTACAAGTTTGAGTAATAGCTTACTGGGAAACCAGGTACATATGTTAAACATTAAAACTGGCCACATGATAGTTTCAAACGTATTTAGGCATGAAGTGCGAAGACATTTTTTTGCATGTTTATTAACATGGGTAGGTGATGAAAAGCGAAAAACTGAAAGTGAATTACATCTAAAGTTATTGCATTTACCGCTGCCAATCAATTACTATTATGCATACAAACAACCAGTCCCACGATAGTGTAAGTAAGTTCAGCTTACTGAAGGTTGTTCAGTTCCAACTTGTTCAATGATAGATCGGAACGCGGATGAAACTAAGAAAACATTTAGGATGTCTTTTAGTGGTCAATGTTTCAAAAAATAATATACATGATCACTTCACTTTCTATCGTTTACATGTAACACGAACACCATCTGGTACTGACATGGCTTTCGCTTTTTGTAAACAAAGTTGAAGAAACAGCAGACTGCACGATCGATTGCTTCATCTCATCAGGTACACACTGCTATGTTGTTTATAAACTGGAATCAAACGAAGTTACTGAAAAGAAATACATGACCAAACACGCACAACTCACGCAAGTCCACACGCACGGGCACTGAAAATAACCGCGTATCACAGCAGTTTCAGACTGTTGATCATCTTTTGTTGGCAAAAGAGCGGTTACCAGCACTGGTTGACAACAATCTCAACGAACTGCCACAGTCGTCGACTGTTGACCATGTAGATGATTTTCAAAGCATAGACAGTGTTGCTTTTTTGTCCACATGTCAGTAAGTGACCTCCCGGAAATACTTTTCTGGTTTTTATTTGTAATTTTCACCACGACAGTTTCGCCTACTATAGATCGGTTTACACTTTTGAAAACTGCGCTCCGTCTAACAATTTCATCGGCGCAGAAGAAAGACATGTTGCTATTGGTTAACATTTCGTTATCTCCCATCAGTAGTAAACGTAGAGCATGCAGATAATGCGGCCAAATAGATACAAATATGATGTGGATAGGCATACATTCATACCAAGTGTAATGTTATCAACATTAAGTCAACCTGATAGGTTGTCTCGACCTTTTTGTGCACGTAACACCGGTTGGAGGGTTTTCATCAACATGGCCTCATTAAAAGCCAGTAGCTTCGGGTTTTGATCACGTAACAATAGTTTGAACGAGCCAAGTGGGTCAACTTGGCGATCTGTTGTCGTGAGGTGTATTGCAATCGACGGTGCACTACTTCAAGCGACGGAATGACCAGCATGAGACCATTGTCTCCTGATTCGTCTTAGCCATTTCTGCCACTCGCTGAAGTAGTTGTCCATCTGTTCTGCTTACGTAAATGTCACTGCAACTGCAAGTGAACATTTAGTTAACGAGATTGACGAAATTTAGAAAAACTGCGTTCACGATTTTGAAG
>LUCH01000072.1:144715-159613 GCA_013368495.1 Paragonimus heterotremus
GTCCATTGCTGATTTGATGTAAACGTAATTGAGCAGTCGCATATGCACGACAAATTGGAGACTGTAGTTTGTGCTTGACATTGCTATCCAGATGATACTTGGTGGATTGAAAAAAACAGAAACCTATTTGTCTTTTGTGCTGCTTGATCTGAGACACTGCAATCAATTATCTTGTTATGAATATCTATGAACTTTCCAGGTTATTCATTTGCCAGTAAAGTTTTCCTCAATATCTCTTGTTGCGTCTCCAAAGTGTCAGGAATGCAGATTCGCCTGGTCCTATAAACTAAGGTTTTGACGAAATCCTGCTTGCATTCTGGAGAACAGAAAATACTACTTGTCCCACATTGCTTAATGATAGACCGATCGCTGTGTGATATGTCACCCTCATGGCTGGTGAAGAATACGCCTAAAAAAATTGAATTAGCCGTTTGATTCAGTTTCATGAAACAAAGACAGGTTCGGATGATTAGAGTTAAGAATGTTGAAATCTAAATCAGGATTATCAGTATCCATAAATATCAAAATATGGTGAAAATGTCGTTTGAACAATAGGGGTTTGAGAATATTATCTGGAACCTGTCATTTGATCGTTTTGAAAAAGATATCAACCAATGTTGGACCTAACGAACCAACCATCACCATTCCGTCTATTTGTCTGTAAGAAAGCCCTTTAAAATTAAGACTGTTTTCTGTACACCTAAACATCATATCCCAGAAGTGTCCAAGTGGAATACATACATCCCAGTTTTGATGTCCCTGCTGGTGCAGAGGAATCATTTGGGTAAATGAAGTCTAGAATGACACCCAGCCATCGAGCAAGTTTATGATACGCTGAATCGTTGGAACACAAAATTGGTCACAGAGGTACTATGTTATGGTGTAATTTCCATACAGTCCTCATTTGAGGTATTTCCGTGCAAACTGGTTTCGTACGTTTATAGTGCAACTTTATTGCTTGGAATAGTCTTGATCCTTCCTTTTCAAATAGTACATTACTTTCAATTGTTTTCTAAATTTTAAAATTTCATTGTTCTTCCAAAATAATGTTGATTTTGCCACATAATCCCCCTTGCCCACGATGACAACACCAGAACCTTTATCCGGTGTTAGAAACACAAAGTATCGTAGTTCTCTCAATTTTTTCATGTTTTGATTATGTTTCTGTTCAAGACAACATTGTTAACGACTGAGTGCACATAAAAGTTGGTGGGAAATATTCACCAATTTTACATGAAATCAGCTTATCTCGTCAGAGGACGTAGGTAACAGAGTATTCAAGTGATTACACTTGTGTTCGAACTTAACTTACCTGTTCAACGCGTTAATGCGTATGGGTGGTGGTTTGAACTCCAGTCCATGAGAAGGAGCGTCTAACTGCGTTTATGTGAAATGAATGGACAAGAGTTTGTGCACATGATTTAAACTGTCACTTCTCCGTAGAGAACAGGGTGTTCTGTGGTATTGCAAACGGTTTCTCTGGAAATGTTTCTAAACTTGGTACAGTGTACCAGTGATAATTCGTTGGAGGATTCCGAAAAGCCATGGTAACTCTTTACAAAACCGATTAGTTCATCCTGAGCAGCGTCGGAGTTACATGTACACCAAACATTAAGATAAGCAGAACACCATGTTACCCTTGACAGTCGCTGAAACGATGTCTTATTCCATGGTAAAATAGGCCCCTGAGGCTTCAGATATAATCACCGGGATATATGAAACGATCAAAATTACTTAATTTTGCGAACCGAAGGTTGAGATGGTTGTTCTCAGAAGGATCCACCGAAAGGGTAATCATACATACAGGCGGCTGTCAAGTGTTCTGAGATGACCAAGAGGGAAATGTCATTTCGTCCACGGTTGGAAAGCTGGATGATGGTGGCTTCGTTTCCCACAAGATATTGTTTTAGTGCACATAGAATTGTCTGACACATTACGGAGTTACTTCAGACTATAAAGGGTTCCGATCGAGCCCTAAAATCTTTGATCTCAATTACATAAAAACTAATACAGCATGTTTGTAATTTATAGGACAGTGAAATTGTTAAGAAGCCACTTGAGGTTGAGAAAAGCATCACTGGGAAAACCTTGTTAATGTATTTCCAAGAGATATATAGAATCGTATGCAACAAGCAAGTAGTTCATTTTGAATGGAATGGAAATTCCCACATTTCATATACTTCGGCGAATCTCACAAAACGAACTTCCTTTCAACGAAGCCGGTTAATTAGTTCTTATTATCCTTCGTTGTACTACCTGACCGCTGATTCAATTGTGTTCCGATAATATAAACATATTGTAGCGAAAAGGCGTCCAATAAAGCGCAATCATTATTGTCCAACACGCTAGTTGCCATGCCGCACGCGCGTTCCCGATTTTGAATCACAATTCCACTCCACAACAGCCCTCTGGTTTATGCTCACACGTCGTGCGCACTTCTTCCCGGTTTATGTGTGATCGGCGCCTTCTATCCGAGGGTTTTCCGCCTGCCAGTCTCCGTCCGTTGGTCCGATTTCGTTGAGCGATGTCTTGTCCGGTCCCTCGTGTTGTCCTCCGTCCATCCACTGTGGGCTTTGACCAAACTCCATGACCGTGTTGAGATATTCCTCTGAGTGTTGGAATAATCGCGCCTCCGACTGGGTCGTCTAGTCTAGTTTACCTCCACGTCTCGTCCGTTGGTCCGGTCCGGTAGGGCGATGACTCATCCGGTCGCCCAAGTCGTCCCCGATCCGATCGCTATGGGTTTTCGAACGCACCTCCCCTTGCGTTGAGATATTCCGCCGAGAGTTTGGAATACTCGCACCTCCTGCCTGACAGTCCATCACAATATGACCCAACTATGATTCATTTGGTTCATCTACGTGTTGTTTTCAGATGAGACCCAACTGTTGAAATTTACGGCTTCAAATGGATTAGAACCAGCGACAGAAACACCATAGTTAAACGAGGAATACGTTCTACCAACTGAGCTACGAAGCCAAGCCAGGAGCTCGGAAATTCACACTTGGACTTGGTTACCCACTTGCCTCACTGTGTCATGTGGAATCCACCATATGATTCAGGGGATCGATTGCCTAGGCAGGATTCATCGAACGGTTCACACTGGAATCCACCAACGCCACTGTTCTGCATAGAAGTTGTATTACTAATACTTGAGCATGGTGTTTCTGTCGCTTGTTCGAATCCAGCCAAATCCCTGACTTTCAAAATTGGGTCTTTAAATCTACAAATCCGCTACACTGCTTATTAATAATATGTATTATTGTCAAAAAAACTTAAATTTTAAGTTGACCAAGATTTTATAGAACCGCAATTGTCCTTACACGTAATTTTGTCATTATTTTTCACTGAAGTTAATGTAGAAGAATGTCACTACGTCATTGCCCTAACAATGTGATATTTTTGGTGATTCTGCTTACTAGTGAACATTTCACAAAACCGCTGAAAAGTTTATACAATTGTGGCAACCGGTTACACCGATCTGAAATTCAACTTCAACTGTGTCCCTAGGAAGCTAATTTGACTATAGTCCAATATACTTCATGACATAGTATAGTAGTGACTCAATCACCTGTCTGATAGATGAAATTGGCGTTGGAACAAAATGTACGTTCAATATAATTAGAAAATATTGTGATTGGGCCCAAAAAAGCCTGACCGGAAATGTGCCAATAAATTTCAAATATGTATAATAAATGAGAGATTAACTGGCCAACAAGATTACCGTTGATGACACTACAAAAGAAATCGTTTACTTAATAATGAACGCATAAATTGGTCCACGTGTTACATGTGGCGCAGTGGCGGGAAGCAGTCTTTCTCAACGTCCATAATTTTGACCAAAGCCATTTTAGCACAAGTTGTTCGGATGAAAGCTGTCTTAATGTCGGATACGAATTGAAGGTAAGCCAAGTCTGTCAAACGATATTTCGGAGAGTTGGCGGTCACTATTCCTGGTTGAGACTTTCCTCCTACCATGATTCAGATAGGATATTTTGTGTGTTTAATTTTGACACTATCAGTAGACCGGTGAACTGGTGCGAATGTGTATTTGTATATGTTAACTCTTTAGTGGATTATCGCACAGAAAAATCTGTTGCTGTCTGTGTTTTCATGTCCGATTTTATTTAACTTCTTTGAAGGCGCCAGTGAAAATAACAGTAATGGACTGATAAATCAGTTGACCAAAAGTTACATTCTGCTGAACCAATTACGTTAATTGGTTTGCTGTCCAAAATGTTATTAAGCACCGATTTTAATTTGCCAACTTTGTGATGATAACCAGTTCACACAACTGATTGAGTGTGTGAACAATTTGCAAACCAATGAATGATTAGTGCGAAAACAACGGTTTTGAATTCCGTAGATCGATATTCCTAAACTTCAGTTCATTCTTTATAGTTTGAACTTAGCAAAACAAAATAACATTATCATGTGGTATATGTGAAAGAAGTGATATTTTTGGAAGTGGCTTTTACACACCTAGAAAACTCAGAAAGAAGTAGAAAGCTAGTATGGGTATGTGAGAAGTCTGTATCACAAAACAGACTTAAAATGATTCATTATTTGGCAAATTTCGTTGCATCTCATGAGGTAGCAGAGTCAAACAAAATTGGTGGAAACAATTTTCGGAATAAACACATTCACATTCACATAACCCACACGTACATATAGTAAGAAGGAATTTGGTTATTCAACAATGCAGATTCAGAATGATGAATACGCCTTCCTGTTGGCAAAGAAGTGACTGTCATCTGAGATGGGCAACAATCTCAGTGAGCTGAAGCAGTTCTCGATTGTTGGTCAAGTAATTGACTTTCTAAGCACTAGTCATGACTACCTTGTGTCAGGAGGTTAACGAGTGAAATGCGATTAAAGATGTCAGCTTTTTGCTTAGCACGGATTCCATTGAAGCATGTCCAAATGCTTAATTGCGCAATTGTCGTTCAGTTCTCCTCTAGTAGATAGCCTGATAACCGGATTTGAGCCGGTAATTATTTATCCAAAATACATTGAGATTTGGCATAGAAGTTGGCGGCGCCTTCACTGGAGTGGTTGATATTCGACAGGTTAAATACGTCTTAATGCAAGCCGTGTAGATTGTTCGATTGACCGCTGATTGAATTGATTCACCACTTCCCCACCGTTTTAGGCTAGCTCTCAGATGACGCTCATCTCAAGACCACTTGTGTTCTGTTTTAGAAGTGTTAGGCCCGCTTTGCTGCCCACTGAATGCACAGGGACAACCGAACGAGAGCTGCACTGATTGCTGGTATTATGGCTTACTGTTTCACTTTTGTGACATGCATATGCTCCGGTATGATGAAATAAATTACAAACAAGAGCAGATCTGCATAAAACTGGTTTAAAGCTGCTGAAGTTCAAATACTGACCAGTCCCAAAAATCTTTCGGTAAACATATCCATCGAGTTGTTTATGCATCATTAACTGCAAATTACCCGCGCCTTCTCTACTGATTATGAATATACGGTTCGCATGTCAACGATATTCGGACATCAATTAGACAAACAGACGTTCTTACGAAAGAGGTCGCTCTGTAGTAGACACTTCCAGTGCTTATGAGCCCTAGGCCGGTAAGTCACAAACAGCTGCAATCAATTGTGGGTGATGTTCAACTTGAAATTCAACTTGAAGTCACAAACAATTTAGAAATAGTTATTCGTGTTCCGTCAGGAGAATTTTAGATTTACTGAGTTCATCAACAGCTATCACTTGCACTATAACTGGGCCACGGTTGGTTCACATATTGCGTAACATGTGAGAACCAGATGCTTGACCATGTTATGATATTTATTTCAGATTTCGCTTGAAGCTGAGCTCTTTATCGTGAAACCGGTGTTTGAGACTGATGACAATGAACCCGCTCGGGTTCAGTATACATGACTTGTTCGACTAAACCGTATCACCATATCACTGGCGTGTACTTTAAAGATTTAACAGTATATAATCATTAAAACCAGCAATTTCGTCACTCATGTTATTTACAGAGAATCAACAACGCGGAATTGCTTCGTTTCAGCTACCGAAGCAGTGTAAGTGGGAGTATCTCAGTTGCAAAACCACAGGAGGATCACCATGGTTATTAGGTGGCTATAATGTTCCCAGTAGTGTCACAATAAATGAAAGTTACATTACTTATCAAGATACAGCAGCTGACGTTACTCCATTCTTTTCATAGGGGAAACTAGCTAGAAAAATTGCATGTTGGTCCACCACGTTGTAGGATAGAAAGAGCACATGAGATATGTCACAGGTTTTAGACCATGACTATTAAATGGTTAAAAATCCCCCAAGATAGTCATCAGAATAAAATAGTGTAGCGAACACACTCGCTTTCGGTTATTCATCATCAGGCTAATTACAAAATGTTTAGAAGAAACAGAGTTGTCAGGGCGAAACGATCAAACACAGGTAGCAAGTTCGACTGAGGTCAGACACGTCGTAGGCAAACCTACACTATATTATAGCGCCATGGTTTTATTTGTGTCATAACTGTGACGTAGTCGTATCGAAACGTTGTCTCCTTGTCTGTCTATGACGTGTGCTGGAATTGCTACCAGTTTTTCTTCGTTTTGCCCTGACAACCCTGACTTTTGTAAGTTGACGTCCTTATGGTTACATTGATTATTTTTCAACATATCTTGGAGGGTGGTAAACTACTACTGTTCCTCGAGCAGTGCAGAGGCCCGTGTCTAGGGTAACGCTTCATATTTAACTGGGCTCAGCTTTATGCTTCAAGCTTAAGTTAATTACACTTGTCTTAGCTTTTATGTCCACAGCCATGTCACAACTTACGTCACATGTCAGTTGGTCGTGGAGTTACTAAATATAGAGGATAGCGGCTGTGGAAACCGGATTTAGATTGCACGACCGTGTGGATGCTGACAGACGGTCGAAAATCACTCATATTTAGTCGCAGCTTCTGTAGTCACGTAGACTTTCTCGCAATTAGCATGCGAGAGTGATTGAACTTCCATAAGTGATAATTCAATGTCACAGTTTTCAACACCGTCTCGTCAGAAAACGTGATCGGAGATTTGGTTCCGGAGGTGATAAAGATACGCACTACTGACGAGTTTCAACAACGATGTAGCCCGACTACGGTGACTTTTTTTTGAAAGATTTCTTCAGTTAGTGGACTGTGTCGTTACCACTACGATTAGCCCAGCTTACCGATATCACGAAAATGAAGGAACCATGATTTCATGCAGTGAGTAAGTTTAGTTCGCAGAACAAACATACTAAGTACTTCAGTGAACCAAAACTCAACTGCCAAATTTATCAAACTCGCCAAACCTTCCAAACCAATTTCACTATAGTGATGCCACAAGAAAAAAATCCGACACGGTGGCTTTCGTGTTTTGAGTTGACCACGTCCGCTGAGTTGTTGCACTATAGTTGTTCACTATAGGAGCAACTCAGTGTAAAATTACAATGTGTGACTTCTGTTTACAATTATTTTCTCTGCATTCGTTTACCGTGCTTTGTTGTCAGCCAGGAGTGCGCGCCGGTGCTCGTATATCTGTTCATTGGCTTGTTTATGAAGTGTTTACTCTGTTCTATAGAGATGTGATTTGCAATATGCTCTTTTAATAATACTCGGAACATCACGTGCCACGATGTTTAACACTTTCTGTTTACGTTATTCTCTGTGGTTGGCTTCTGACGTAATTAGTGATTACTTTTTCATGTTCACTAATGTTTGAATTTCCTGTTTCATATTTTGCGAGCCTAACATTGGTGTCCTGTTACAGTACGTAGACTAAGAGTGGGAGTATACGGATAGTTGTCAAACATGTCTAGTTTTCATATTAACAATCCCCATGCAATGTTGTGAGAATATTGTTACTCGCTTCATTCTTATTGATAGGTTGATATGTCCTGATTTGACCAAGGGTAGCGATCACCAGGTTTCAATGCTGGAACAGCATAGTTGAAGTAAGATGATATCGTGACTTTTGCTGTGTGCTTCGAGATGAACGTTGCGTTTTCATTGTGCTAAGTTTTTACTACCCACTTGTCTTAATCGCTACAGATGGTTTTTAAAGATTGTTTATTAGCCCAAATGATTACGAGACAGTTTCAGTTACGGCGGGACATACGGCAGTAAAGATAATCTCCTGAATCCAGTCTACTGGAGATCTTCGTCACACTATGTTATCTGGGGCGTTGATGAACTTTAAAACGTACTGATAGGAGACGGCACTCAGTTTAACAAAGCACAATGTGATAGAATATGCAAATGGTCTTCAGCTATTCCATCATCAATGCGTGTGCTCAGTCCCACACCTCAGATGAGATCAGCGGCGGCCGAATTGCGATTTTGTTTCACGGTCAACTGGAGTAATTTTGGAAGTTCCTAGATAACTGACAACTGATAATTAACACATACGATTAGATGAAAGTTTCGTACGTTGAGCCCCTTCAATCTTGACACTTACTTACCAATTAGTGTCTGCCATTCGTTTGGTTTTGTGCACCTATGTGTTCGCACTGGTATGTTTTGAATGTCACAGGGAGTTTTAATGCACTGTTCAGCAAAAACCCTTACAAACGTTTTTTTCTGTCAGACCAAATAAACAGATCTTTGATCGTCAAAATTATCAGAAATCCACCTCACTAAAACTATCACTATCTTCATAAACTGCATGATGGACATCCTCATATTGATCGCTTTTGTCAGTTGCGATGTAATTACCATTCTCTTCCATGCTTTTCGACTGCGACAACTTAGGTACTCTAACCTTGTTCAAAAGCGGCATTCATAAGTCATCCTAAGCGAACGTTGCGCTCGCATAAACAGTCCAACCATTTTATGGATCGCACACGTACGCATTCGCACTTTCCTATTGACCAAGGTCGGCCCGATAAACACTGTACGGTCTTTCCGTAAATATGTTGTGGAAGATATGTGTCATGTGCACTGAAGACGCCGCTTGTACCGTGAGGCAAAACGCGTTTGATTACAACTTGTTTTTAATGGCTCTGTTCACCTTCTACCCACAGTCAACAAAATTATACTTATGGAGAGAAGTACAAATCAGTATGGCTCAACAGAAATTAAGTGACACATTTCTGCTAAAACGACAGCCGACTCCTAACGTGGAACTAAAGGGTGGGGCAAGCTTATCCATCACAGACCGCAAGTGAATGAAACCGATTTTCAAGGTTGCACATTTTCAAGTTGTAAACGTACATAAGACGCCGTGGAAAAAGATATTTATGTTTAGAAATAAAACAAACATAAAACCAAAGGTAGTTTTATTAGACAGTGACGTTAACGAACAGCCCTCGAATCTAGACAGACTTTTAACTAATGCGTTTTAGAAAGCAATGACACACTCGGGTGTCACTTTAGTTACACGTTTTATTAGCACGTACGCATACCAAAAATCAGATTGGAACCTCGGGATAAAATCTTACAAGGTAACTGTCTTGAACACTAATCAATTAACTTCCTCGATAGATGCGATCAAGATGTACAATCTAAGCACTTACCTACTACTGACGAACTCTAATCAGAGAAGAAATGGAACCTGGTGTCTATTTTGAAGTGCACTGGTTATATGGAAGCGAAAACAAGAAACAGATTTGAGTAGCTTTCATTTCGTATCAAATTTATCCTGTAACCATGGCATTTACCGGTGATTAAACAGTCTTTTGTAAGAGCTGTAGGAAATAGTCTAAAGAATGTGTCATAGATAGCGAGATACTGAGTCTTTGTGGCTCTAAGTTTTACCCAAGATAATTAACTAACCATCTACTTGATGAATTCGGTTACCAACTCAACAGATTTGTGAACACTGAAGAAGCAACTTCAACATATACCTCTCCAATATGCATAAGCATTCTATTGTCATGGAAATAACATTAATGCAGAAGATGAACATCAGAATAACGCGACTCTTTAAAGATGGACCTTATATAACTCCACAATATTTAAAAGTGTTTTATGTACAAAATCTGCTTGAATAACCAGTAAGAGAAACAGTATTATCAAGGCTAAAAATGTAGGTGTATGCTTAATTCATAACCTACTCCTAACATATTCGAAAGGAAGCATTAGACCATCGCCATACGCTTGTTAGAGCAAATTAGTAATGCATGTTCAATTTTTGATAAAGAATTCTTACTACGGCCTTCTTAGTTTGGAGATGTGAATATACTGACCTTCTTTATGATAACCCTACAAACAACTTGACTGAATAACAACATCTAAATACACAATCATAATCTTTTATTGATAATGTACATCCTTTCAGAATGTACACGTTTTCACTTGTTTGGCCGAACAGTTAACTACGTGTTCAAGACTTCTTGGCTAAATGAAAGTTTCTGACTTCGATGTCTACTTATCTACTGAGGTTTAAATGGTTCAAATCCTAACAATCGACAGCTGCGTTCTATGACGAAAGAGGCAAAGAAGTTCATCATAGTGAGACATTTCCTCCAATTACTCTCATTATAATGCACAACAAAAGCGAAGTTCATATGAATAAATACCGTAGTAGTACACTGCTACAACCACATATTCGAGAATGGTGGAATCGTAATTTGACCAAGTGAACCTAATGAAAACAACAATATGCGTACAACTCAACGTGAATACTCGAGTTGAATCCGAGGCTCACCTGTCCTGTTGTTTTTTGTATGAAATACTTGTCCATTCCTCATTTTGTTTCATTCAACACAGAATCAAATTATTGCTAGTATCGACAGCATGCGCAACTTGATCGAATATTGATTTATACAAAATGAATGAAGTAAGCATATTCGTTGTTTGATATGATGTTTGGAAGCTTTGGATTTAAACTGTGCCGACAGAATGTATCATATCCATTTAGTTTCACTTAACTCCTCTGCTTAATATTCAATTTTTATATATACACTGTTTACCTTATAGGCGCGTTGGTTGAAAATGTTTTAGATTACTGATGAGTAGTCGGGAATTTGGCTTATTTCAAGCTGAACATCACCCGCAACTGATCACAGCCTATGCATTCCCATAGACTTTCCTAATCGCATGGTTATCAGTTGGAGTTAACAGGCAGTAACTGTGTCTCCTATCAGGACGATCGGGCAATCAGATCATTATTCACAAACAAAAGTGGTTGAGGGTTCACACATGATAATTCGGTCATGCCTAATGTGAGGCCAGTAACGCAGTGATCAACACGGTTGCCTCATGAAAGCGTGGTCGGAGTTCTAGTCCCGGCCTTGGCAAGGATATGCACTGTTAACGAGCTCTAATGAGAGAGAAACTCGAGTCTAGTGCTTACTTTTGAAAGGGGCCGACTGGGGAGTGTATGGGAATGCGAAGGCTGCGATCAATTGTGGGTGATGTTCAACTTAAAAATTGTGTTAAACAACATATCCAGGTGAAATTGTGGTCAAAGTTAGCGAACAGATTTTGCATAAATCTGGTCATGGAAAATAAGTCGAAGGGCAGAATTCATTGGTGCTTCCAGTCAGTGACTTTTGCGTTAAACAACCTCACCTCACGTTTTAAGAATCCGTCCAAAACCAATGTGGAATGAAACGATATCAAGCTGACCTGAAAGCAGTGGAGTAGCTGCCAAACAGAAATTGCATGCAGCCTGTTAGAGTGTGGTTAATCGATCGATCAGTCATACTTCCTGAAAGCTTGTAAACTGTCCTTTCTCTAATAGACTGGTGACGTCTTGCTTCACACCTGCTGGTTTCGAAGTCGCTGATTGCATTTCGGATAGAATTTAGACAAATGAGTTGAAAAGTAAACGAACAAAGAGATCACAGTCAAGAACCTCGCTCAGACGGTTGATCTGAGAGACCATCGGAATTAAAAACTCAAATTCATGTGTAGACAGAGTACCGACATCTGCTATCTCTAACAAATGGCAGTCAGCCCTGTCCCCGATCGAACTGACATACTTCTGACTGAACGCACAGATATTTTTACCCAGTAGAACAACTTTTTTTATCTCCCCCAAAATCAATGTTTTCTGGAAGATTGTATCAGTTTATCTTTTTTGTTTTTCACGCGTCCCCAACCAACTATACTGGGGTACTTGGACCTTGCATTTAATCCCGTCGTTCCACACTTGGGGCATGACCTATCACGCCCGAAATCACTCAGTTACTTAAGTCTATTCTGCCTTAATAAACCACACAATATATCGCACGTTCTGACAAAGTCTGCGTGCCATAAGTGAAACGTTATCAAAAATCTACTAACAAATTTTTCCAAAAATTCTTGTCAATACAGCAACTCAACTTTATTTAAGCTTTCAGTTGACTAACCAAGCAAATGTAACGTTTGTGTTGTCTGTCGCTTAGCGTGCATACTTTTCCATCATACACAACCACGTTCGACGTAACTAATGACAAACTAGTCGATCGATGAACTTGCGTAAAAAGTAATTCGTCCGCCTAATTGCATTGCTACAATTTGCAGCAAAATTAAAACATACTTTCAAAACGATTTTCTGTTTTACTTCAGAAGAAATGAAATATCTGACTGAATTGGTACAACCAGACTTGAGGGTTCATTTATTTCTAGTCCCAGCATACTACCAGAAGGAAGTAACTGTCCGGACAAAACTGCATGTCAAATCATTTTTTCGAAGCTTTGCCATGATGAATCACGTTAAATTAGGAACATAACGAGTATGTGGTACAACTGGAGATCTTTGACTGTGCAAATCTAAAATCGCCAGTGCTTAACCAACTAAGAAGATTAGAGTATTCACCTCTGACGTCAGAGATTAACAGCTGCTTCAACGATTCTTTTTCATGGCGCCTTTTTTGTATACCTACGTAATTATGCGTCCCTAGCTTGCACCGGTTCAATGACCAATGTTTGTATACACTGACCTGTAGCTGATTTACCGATAATCAGACTTAGCTGATAACTCTGAACACCACAGCAAACTTTATCTTCGAACAGTAACAAAAACTATAAACCATCAGTGTACGGTAAACGGTCGATCTTGGAGTTCAAACAAATTCCCTGTGTCGGACCACCCATCATAACGAAGTTTGTAAAAGCTTATTCAAACCGTTCCATAAATCCTTTCAGTTAGTTGTGTACCAGCATGCAGTAATGTATATCATAAGAGATGTAGACTTTAGTATACTTTTCTACATCTTCAATGATTCATATAATCCCACAGATTGGTCTTTTTCTATTTACCGCAGGTGGATATGATCGTAAAATATTTAACTCAATTGGTACTCAATGAAAACAAGCGTGTTCATTAGACTGCGCTTCTTAAGGCTACCTTGAAATTTATTAGGCAAATATCGATTAGGTTGAAGTATTCAAATAATCAACTGTCTTTTTTGTTTTCCATTTGAAGGATGTTTTGTCGGAAATACAAAATTAGGAATAGCAACTGAACGATCGGACTATGAAAGCGGATCAATAAACTGTCAGCATCAAAACGGCCAAGAAACAACGACTATGCATAAATGTTGCTTGTAATGCGGGTAAAATTCAAAGTGACCTGTTGATGAGATGGTCCATTAAACTGCCGAAA
This sequence comes from Paragonimus heterotremus, assembly GCA_013368495.1. Classification (NCBI taxonomy): domain Eukaryota; kingdom Metazoa; phylum Platyhelminthes; class Trematoda; order Plagiorchiida; family Troglotrematidae; genus Paragonimus; species Paragonimus heterotremus. The sequence continues at coordinate 158,254 of LUCH01000072.1, forward strand.
TGTTGGTGAATAATTGACGTTTATGAATTAAAGACGAGAAGCAACGGTAGAGTAAACACGCAAGTTTGATATGGCACATTTAACACGTACGATTTTGGAATGTAACGCGCAGCACGTTGTTGTACGGGTTTGGCGATTTCAGCTTCCGATGATGCAGGTCGTGTGGGTATTTTACTCAATCTTTCTCTTAGGCGTGTTTGGGTCGTCTCATTTTACAGGACTGTCACCGGAGCGTTTAATTCGGGAAAACGCTGTTTCCCGAAGTTCCTCATCTGCACATAGTTGGTTTTCTATTATAACCGATAACTGAAGCTAGAACGTTCGGCTTGCTCCTCATAAAAATATTATGTACATCGAAAGATGGAAGTAAAACACAGTGTCCTCGACTGTGTAAAGCGTGACAAAAGTAGTAGAATTACAAAAGTGGCCAGAAAGCAAAACGAGACAGTAAACTGAAATCAATTTCTACTGAGGCTTAACTTTTAACAGACGTAAGAGCAAAATATTCTAAATCTATGGAAGCTTTGCAAAATTTCCACAAATACGTTCGTTTGAAAGTACTCTTCTATCGAGCTCAAATCGTTTGCGTTACGAGCACTAGAGATGAGGCAAAAGGTATTCTGACGAAAACACTGACTCTAAACAACTATTCATCCAAAAGTAGGGTGTTAACAGGTTATATTTCTTAGCCCCACTTGCGTTAAAGGAAAACCGCTGTGCTGTTAAAGCATAGAAACCTTTTGCAGCTGCAACAAAGATTACATTGAAAGAAATGAATTAAGAAAGTGTGGCTCGAGTTAAAAAGATTCGCTTCCCTTCCTGTTCTTTGTTGCAAATAATACTTGTTTTACATCCCAATACAGGTGAAATTGTACAGAAAATACCGATGAGAAGCTTTACAATAGAACTACTTGAAATATTCATGAGTGACTGTTTTAATCGATGCAAACTCTGAGGGTGGTTATGCATGGATTAACAGCAACAGTGTGAATTCAAGATCACCGTACACTGACAGTATACTTAGTAGAAATTATCGATCACGAAAATTTAAGGATACCACTCTAAATAACAATAATCGGGTTTTGAGTCTGTTAACGGGGACAGTTGATCAGCTGCGACCTGGAAGGAAATTGCATGGTTGTGTTTTCATTTCTTGATTTTATAATTTTTTCTGTATGAATATATCACGCTAATGAAAGGTTATGGAAAGTTGATAGTTGTGTCTAACAAAATAGACTAGCAAGGAACTGGTGCATAATGCAAAACATATACCGCTATTTAACACCCTAATGAGGGTTATTTTAGTTTAATTCGTGTTTGTGGTCGTTCAGTTAGTAGTATGATGAGAATTTCGATAATT
>LUCH01000072.1:160217-199351 GCA_013368495.1 Paragonimus heterotremus
TGCTAATGCTCACCTTCTCAACGTGCATTAACAAAATGATTCTAACAGGAACTCGTTTATTCATCTAATTTGGATCAACCGATCTGAAGGTTTGTTAGAATAGGATAACCCTGAAAAAGCAACATTCTGTAGGGATAATTTAGTCTACATCTAAAAACAAAACATTTATCTGTGATGTTTATGAGTTTTATGTATTTATTTTAAGTCGTGTACGCATTTCAATGTCGTGAAACAGTTGCTTGAATTATCTACTTCACAAGCAGGTTAATAACAGTCTTACTTTGAATGAGAGATATTTTTAGTGTAAAATGATGTTTTCGCTCAACTCCGCTCTTTTTTAAAACAGAATCGGTGTGACAGCAATTTCATATTCAGTCCGAATCACAAACAAACATGCCATCAATAGTACTGCACTTCACCAATATAAGCGAACAAGAATCACGTGATCCATTACAACCTATTAATCAGTTAATACAGTGAGAGTTACCTACATGAATTAATTAGAAAGCACTTAAGTTCCCATACAAAATGCTAATATAATGAAACACAAATACCTGACAGTGTCTTCAATTTTGCTTTCATGTATAAGCGATGGAACTGGATTCGGTATATCAACGGAATAGTAACAGCTATTGATTCGTCGTAATTCTGCACGACAATTCTTAAAACTTGTTTTAGATTTACACTTCAGAAAGGAATCGTTGTTGGTGATGCTCAAAGAGAAGCTAAAATGTCCAATAAAAAATTAAGCTTGATCATCCGTAGAGAAAAATCGTGTTTGTAATTGTCTTGCGTCAAATTTTAAGGTATTGAAGTAAGTTAACTTACCGAAAGTAACACACTTTAGTTCTGTTTGACTCGAACTCAACATTTGAGTAAGGCTAAACTTCATTTCCGAAACTTCACACTCCTGTTAACCAACGGTACGATTCAACCGCTTGTTACAATACATTCGTGCTCAGTTCTATCATGCAGACATACACTGCAATAGCGGCTTAACGTCTTATGAGTGGTTTCCATTTTAGCGCGATTAGGAAGGTTAGTTGTAACGTGGATATCAAAGATCACCCACTTCGTTTATTAAAAGAATCAAAACACGGAACAGTTGGGTTGTGTAAATTAAAATAGTTTTTTGTTTTTACGTCCATTAAAACGTCAGGTGTATTTTGGGCAAGAAAATGGAAAGCGGTTAATGACTTTAGTCGTAATATTTTGTTTCACAACTTACACAATACGTACATTTTAGAGACTTGCTTTAGTGACCGATAGCAAGGCTTCCTACCTGATGAAGTGAGCAAACTGTTCTCAGTCTTCTTATCGTATACGGATTTTATGCACGATGCTGTTCTTACAGTTAACGTCTTAATGATGCTACTGCTTGTAGAATCGGTTATTACCTGAACAACTCAGTGATTTTCTCACTCGTTGTGTATCGACAGTATTGAGATTTGTATTGTGTCCACCTGTATATCGATGACCTTCTCGCATACATGGTGGGCTATGTCGTTCCTATCAAAGTTTCTCCGTACCGTTCTATGCACAATACAAAGATTAGATTTCAGACACGGTGAGTCAACGGTTATCACATTTAGAGGAAGGCAACAGCAATCCCCAAGGATGAACTGCGGGTCATATTAGCGATGCTTGACATATTTTGGTTGCGATAAGAAGGCGATGTCTTTGTTTCAAAATTGGGAGTGACTATATAAATCTTGTGGAACTTTATTGGAAAAGTGACGTTCTGTTGGGTGTATTTGATGCAACGGTTAACTTCATTATAAGATAGATTCACAAGGCGGCAACATTTAGTTTGGTCTGACAGTTCCCTATGTTTTATCGGCTCTCTTTCAAGAAAGCAAACTCCCACGTTTTATATAGTTCATCGCACCAGCGATTGTTTTTGAAACGGCAGGTATATTATCTTTGAACTGGTATTAGAAACCAAGCGAGCAAAAATGCTTTGTGCATTTAAACAAGGTTGACTGTCACAGAATATCACCAACATCATTACGTTACTGTCTGTTACACAGACGAGTACGCATAAGTGTGATGGAGTTTAAGTGAGCACATGAACAGTTGGCGCCTAAGGCTTAGAAGTAATTGAGGTTTGATTTTAAGTTATCGTGGATGGAATTGCGAGTTCTAAGTGAAACTCTGCTAATAAGTAAGTTTAGAACTTGCTCATCAGAGGGTGGCCTTCATATGTACATTACCTACATGATCGCAAGCATATGCAGTGTGACGCAATAAAACAATTTACATAAACAAACCGTTCGGAAGCCAAGAAATAATAAACTAATTTATTTCACACACACACTCATCAGTTGCAAACTTGCGACTAGCATGAACAAAGAAAAACAAGACTTAAATGTAAGGGGTTGGAGAAAAATCCAGCAGGACTGGAAGTGTTACTCAAAACTAAACCCACGCTTGAGGAAAGAGTTCATGCACCAGTAACAGTTTATTCGCGACCAGAACAAAAATCATGGTCAAAATCAGACAATAGTATTTTCAATGAAACTGCGTTTACAGGTGTCCTAAAAGCACACAAGTGAAACCCTAACTGGTTTTCAGTTTGAGAATCTCTTTGCTCAGTTAGACAATGTGGATCACGCAACTGCCGATAATGATACTTGAACAAACAATTTGTTAATCTGTAGCACAGCTTCCTACAACAAAAATGATATTTAACTAGCAAATATCTAGAAATTCTCCAACGATGGGAGAGAGCTGAAAATACCATAAATCTGAAGCTTGAAAAGTAACCGGCGTACTTGTAGTGAATCATCAAGACTGAGCTAACAAGGTGAAAGAAATTCTCACAGACTCTAGCAAGGTCAGACCTACATACAAGCGGGATAACACGATTTAAGTAAAAAGCTTGTGTCGTGAATTACAGATAATTTGTTACACGGCTTTGTCAGTAAATGACAGTATCATAGTTCAAAGTTTATAGGTACCAAAACTTCACGACCGTACGGTTCACCTCGAACCCACAAACCGAGTATTCTCATGCGGTACATTATAGCAATGAATGATTTTCCCTACCATAAGCCAGCTAAATGGTTGTTTGACATTTTGAAGCCTGTTTGCCGAAAGTCATTTTCGCACAACTTCGAAGACACTTTTATTCTGATACTAGCAGCTAAATATCTGGATATTACTTTGTTGCATTAAGTTTTTTATTCACAAACGTATCATTGAGTAAAACGATAAATTTCCTTTGTGATTTCTTTTTGTCATCTTCCAATCCTTGTTGATTATTCGAAACGTTCGCCTTTTCTTTGCACGGAAAGCATGAGGTTCCGCTTTTGTATGATAGTTTTCAATAAATGGATGCAGTAGTCATATCGAGATAACTCAACCCTGTTTTAGCTGGTATGCTCACGAGTGAAGTTTAGAAATTAATAGTTTCAATCGTGAACAAGCGTCATAAACAGGCTCTCATGATAGACCACAGGTTGAACAAACAGTATTACGTAAAGTTTTATTGTTAACAATTCCTCAAAACCTTTCAGCCGGAAGTGCAGTAAACTTACTCTTTCGAAGAGTCACTGTTTCTGTCAACTTTCCTACAGTTGCGAAAACACTGGCGTCAGTGGGACAAAAGGACGGCTTAAAAACGGAACCAAAGATCACAACACCAATTGATCGAGATGCCTAAATTCACACGCTATTGCTGAACACTCAGCGTAAACAAAATATCGCCTCATCCAAAGCAAAACACATTGACAACAGGTCACAACAGCGATACGGCATCTTTGTTTACTGTCTTGATGAGTGCTCACAACTGTCAAATCCTTAAGTATGTAGAAGCCTTTTTGGTAAAACATCGGCAGCCCTTTACAAATGAACACAAACAACTGCTTGTCAACCTCCGTTTATTGTGCGTTTAGCTGTGAGTGATCTTTACGATCTACCACAAGTAGCATTCTCAACTTCTGCTTTTGTTTACTGATAAGTAGTGGAGGATTTTGGTTATCATATAAATTGAACATCACTCACGATTGACCCTAGCCGTCGTGTTCTCATAGACTTTCCAGTTAACAGACAGTAACTGTCTCCTCTCGAGGCCATCGGACAACCAGGTAATTACTCACGAACGAAAGTGGTTGAGCGTTCACGCATGATAATTTGGTCATGCATAATGTGAGGTCAATGACGCAGTGGTCAACACGGTTGACTCATGAAAACGTGGTCGGAGTTCTAGTCCCGGCCGTGGCAAGGATATGTACTATTGATGAGCTCCAGTGAGAGAAAAACTCGAGGTTAGTGCTTCTGAAGTTCGAAAGGGACCGACTGGGGAGTCTATGAGAATTCGACAACTAAAATACACTGTGGGTGATGTACAGTCTGTGTGAAAACCAAAATCCCCTACTGCCTACCATTTGTCTTGTTGTTTTCTGTTTTCCAGCCAATCACACGCTTACGACTGATAAGTTTGTGTGAATTGAATTCGCATAGTATTTTCTGGCTTCCGAATAATTTATTCAAACGCCTTATTGTCATTCGTGGTTTCAAATGAGCATTCATGTCACCTGAGAACGTTTGCTTCAGGCGAAATAGAACTAGTGTATGGATTTAAGCTATTTTCGTATTTCAGTTTGTTAATTATTCTGGACTTGTCATCGAATACTCGACAATATAGTAATACTCGCTAGATTCTCAGTGGCTTAATCTAGGCTGCTTCACGCCATTTGATCAGTAACCGGTAGGCAGATACAGACGTACCGACGGACATTGACTAGCACACATACACACGACATGCAGATGATTCTATGTGGGTTTTCGATTAAACTTATATGTTTTGCTACAAGTTTGATTAATTGACAAGCCATTGCGTCAAGTCCACTACAAATCGGTCTGGGTCATGTGACAAAAAGACATTGTTTTAATACATTTTCACTAACTGTCAGTTCACAGCTGGGTTTACCGTTTTTATGACGCATTACGAACAGTTATACTGGTTTAGCCAAATCGGGTCGAGCCATGGTAGGGTTGAGTTAACCACAGATTAAAAGTTTGCCATAACAGAATGGTTGGAAGACAATTTAGTTCATCTAGATCTGTAGCTCAAACGAACATCACACGGTACCAAATTTTTGGTTGACTGGTGCTAAGTTATGCATTGTAACGCTTTCGTTGGTGGACCAAATGCTGTCACTGAATGACTACTATTTCGAACATTGTGGACATTGGATTTATGGTTGTGTTCTCATGTATTTCCCGCCTTCTGCCTTTAGTTTCCGAAACCTTGCGGCACACAGTAATCTTCGGGAGAAACCTCGCGGGTTATTTGGTAAACCTCTTCCCTACCGAAAGGTTGCCGTTTCGCAAAACTATGGTCCGTACCATGCTTACTAAGTTTTTGACCATCATCCTAGTTCGATTCCCGGTTCATGGTTAAGATTAGAAATACTGTTCAAAACTTAAGAAAATGTCATTATGAAAACTTTGTGCAAGGTTTTTATTACAATGTTATGAACCATGTGTTGGTTACACATATTTTTTCTGAAGAACTTGCTGGAGAACAAAATTGGCTGAAGGCTTATTATGTAGTCGCACAAACGTAAAAGTCCTTGAATAATATACTTTTCTCACATAAAAGCGTATAGACAAATGCACACACGAATGTAACCAATGACTGCCTAACTTACCAACCCATTTCAACTGGTCACTACTTTCCAATTACATAATTTTTGTTTGAATGAAAAGTCTGACCACAAACCGTACTATTTGAAACTTCGTGATTTGAGGTAAACTGTCAATATAGATTGTTTCCGCCTTGAAGTCAACTACAAAATTGACCTCATAAATAAAAAAATTCTTACCTTCTGAATAACTGTAGCGTCTTACTTGACCATGGTTTACAAAAGTAATGCGTACGTGCAATAAATCAATAAAAATGTGAAATTTGGCGGCCAGTAGAAACCACTTTTTTTGGTTTGTGTTTCAATTTCCTTCCTTAAATGAATAAATTGAAAATCAGAGGAAGTAGGGTATTTCTTTAGATTCCTATCAATCCGTCGTCGGGATAAGTGTGCAACTAAACGGTTTCGCGGCATGTCAAAGGTCTGATATAAAGTATCGTCACAGTTGTCAATGGTTCTGTATTCAGGAGACGTGATGAACCTTTTTCAGTTAACCAGGTAGTTCACGTCAACGGACACTAGATGTCGTTGTCTTTTGTAGGAAAAAACTGAGGGTCGTTATATTGACAACAACAGATACCTCAGTTGTGCTCGTAACTGTAGGATTGCAAGTTCCAATTCTAACCTAGTTATTACTACCAGGTGTGCATGAGTTGTTCGGACTAGTAACGACGCTTTTACGGTAAGTACATGATATTAGTAGGACTGGTAAGGCACTCTAATCATCATATTAATGAAGGTTGTCAACTTCTCAAAAGATTGGCACTATTCAAGCAAGAACTGCGTTACCACAAATGACAGAATTGATTGCGTAAGTTTAAACGTGAACTGAATACCACTTATTCCTTCCTATTTATTACGAACGCTATATGATTTATTTGTTGGAATAGAATTTTCCTTTTATGGCTGGCAACCTGTTACACGTTACGAGTCCGTTCACTTACGATCAAGTTAGTGGAACAATGTCAAATCAGCCTGCCCATCCAATCAAAAGGGCTGGACGAGGGAAAATCACATTGGAATGCTGGTCAGGCCTATTGCTTCTTTCAGGAGAAGATGCCGATCCCATTTTTTACTTACAGCACTGTTTCATATATGATCACGTATTCGAAGAAATGTTCCATAGTGGTCCAAATTCAATGTAGATTATTGCAAAAGGTGCTAGTAACCACCGAATTTCAAAGCAATTATGCAAGAATTTTTATTTGGGTCTTTCGCAAAAAGAAGTCTAAATAAAAGATCTCTGTTCAAAATTATAAATTCTGAGTTCACAACATCCACTCAGGAAACACGATCAATGACTTCTGAGGGGTACTTTTTGACATTTCTTGGCAGATTTTCCCAATTGGTTTCAATAGATCAGCCAACCAGTCTGTGCTTTTTCGTGCGCTTTGTACACAGACTACAGCACAGATAAGTAGTCCAAGATTTCTGTTAAATTGGTGTAGACACTGTTTGCCTTCAAGCACAGCCTTCACATTCAGACGGACTGTTTAATAAACATCCTTCGGAAGTACGTAATAGGATGGAAAGTTTGTTGGTGTTAAAATTCATTGTTTTTTCATCCCTTCGCAACAACCTGGTGAACTGAGGGTTCCACAGTTTGATGAAAAGCGCAATGTGCTGCTTTGTTATGGGCTCGATGACTCGGCAGTAATCATAATCGCTCCAAAACGGTATGTGACAAGGTTCTAACCGCAATCACAGGAAGGATTCGAGGTATTACCGAAGAGAAAGCCTCTAGTCTGATACTCCACCTGAAAGGAATCAGTAAAGAAAACATCTAGAGGCAGTAGCCGAGATTAAATTTGAGCGAAGTAAGGCATATGTGAGGCGCGTATGCGATGTCGCCGTGAAACACGCTCCGACATGTTGTGACAACAATTGATGGTGGTTACTTTATTTAGTGAGGACGAGCGATCGCACTGTACTACTCACACTGCCACTCAGTAGTGAGGCATCAACGTGTATTTGTATAGTTAGGTAACCGCTGGAAAATCACAAGAAACATTGGATTGCAGTTCAGCATGAAGTGGCTCGCTGTACATACGTGAACTTGACACTGGCAACTGTTACAGCAGTGATCTTCTGGGATCAATGTTAAACGCAAATGAATTTTCTTGTTCTTTTAATGCCCATACCTCATGTGTTGGTTTCCCGAATAAAAATCCCGACGCCATCTGCGTTTTTCGCTCACAACACTAGTCTTACCGGGGACGGTGAACGTAAAGCTGGATCTTACCTCATCTCCGGTTTTACGTCCAGCTGGTTGTCCCACTTGTGGCGCAGTGTAACTATGTCACATGATTAAACGGAGGTTGACGACAGATGTGTGAAGGCTGAACTGATCAAACTGTCCGATACACACGAGCCAGATGTGTAGAGGGAACACGCCGTTTTATCGATTTATAAAAAGTAGCTAACTGGCGCTCTAAAGACCAAATTTCTCTCTTCAGTATCACCTCTCATTAGCACAGATAGACATAGCCCTGTCCTGATCGGCACCTCATAACCGTCTCTAATGTTGAGTATTGCTGATTGGTCTATGAGTATACGTTTCGCTTGGGAACACCGAAGAAAGTCTATTTTAATCTGTCTGAAGCTCAATATAGACAGTTGAAACCAGTCGGTACGAAAACACCCCGATTGAGAGGAGCACCAAAAGTACACAAAGATGGTACACCTCTACGTCCTATCTTGTGCATGAACAATTCCGCTTATCACAAAGTTGCACGTTGGCTAGTAGATATTTTGGATCCCATCCGCAAAGTCTTATCCCCACATTGTTTGAAGGACTCTTTCGAACTAGCTGAAATCTTAGAAAACATTTCGGTGAGTACTCAATTAATGTATTCCATGGATATTGATTCTCTTTTTACAAATGTTCCCCTTCGTGAGACAGTTGATTTTTTATGTGACTTTATTTCAAGCCAGAACTGTGATATGGGTGTTCCACTAGAATACCTCAAAGATCTTATTTTGTTATGCACAGAAAACATTCGTTTCGATTTTGAAGGAGTGGCATACAAACAGATAGATGGCGTTGCTATGGGTAGTCCGTTAGGCCCAACACTAGCGGACATCTTTCTAGGAATGATTGAGCGGCAAATCCCGGATTATATAGCTCAATCGTTATTGTACAAACGATACGTTGATGACATTTTAATTTTTACTGATGTTACTCATTTTGATTTATTCTTCAACTTTCTTAATAATATTCACCCTAACCTATCTTTATCTCACGAAGTTGAATCGAACAATAGTTTACCCTTTTTGGATGTATACATAACAAGACGTGCGAATGGCACGTTACAGCGCTCAGTTCACCGCAAAGCGACATGGGGAGGCCAATATCTTCAGTTTTCCAGTTTTGCTCCCATTGCATACAAACGGGGTCTAATTAAGACACTGTTTCACAGAGCCAGGCGTATTTGCACCCCGGATACTCTGCGGGCAGAGCAGGAGTTGCTGAGACAAACCTTACTAGCGAATGGATACCCCGATAAATTCATAGAGGCGCATAATACGGCGAAGAAAAGCACTGACCCCATACTGACGGCTCAAAAGAAGGAAGTTTTCCTATTCTTACCATTCAAGGGTGACCACTTAGCCAATGATATAAAGCACAAATTGAAGTCTGCCCTGGCGCGAACATATGCGGCTGCTCAGTTGCGCTTATTTCAAACCACCAGAGGACTAGTTCTCCACAATCGCGAAAGTAGTTTGTCAAGTTGTTCTGTCTCCCATGTTGTGTACCAGTTCACTTGCAGTTGCAGTGACGTTTACATAGGCAGAACAGATCGACAACTATCACAACGAGTCGCCGAACACATCCCGAAGTGGTTGAAACAGCAGATGACTCATCACTCTCAATTAGGTGCACTGACGGCTCGCAATCCAACCTCATCGATTGCTAAACATCTCATGACAACAGGTCACCAAGTTGACCCAGTTAACTCATTCAAAATATTGTTGCGCAATCGAAACCCGAAGTTGTTAGCTTTCTGTGAAGCGATGCTAATCCGAACTTGCCAGCCGACACTGTGTGCACAAAAGTGGTTGAGACAACCTATTGGGTTGCCATGGTCGTGATTACATAATAATTGGTTTGTTTGTATGCGTGTCTAATCCCTGTCTACCCTTATCTGTATGATGTATATAACTGAATGTTTTACGTTTGCGACTGATGAGAGTAAACGAAATGTTAACATATCGCAACATATGTCTTCTTTCTGCTCTGATGAAGATGTCGTTACGTGTTGAAACCTAAACAGTACGTTGTGCCTTTGTTAATAAGCAGAATGAAATAATTTCAAATGTAACGTTTTCCAAATTACCCGTACGTTTGATGGTGTACCATTAAAATAGAAATATAACGTTATACTTTTTATGGAGGTTACATTACATCGCAGTTTCTACTTTTTAAGCTGATATTCAGCAAGGCAGAGACTGCTGAGTCTTCATCAGTCAAGAGTAATTACGCGATACCACAACTAAATTGCTACAAATTAGTGTACTTTTAAAATGCCGACCCCGTCGAGAAGTCCCATTACAACGGGCTAATTGTAGAAAAATCATCGCTTCAGGTGGTTTCAACCCAGCGATAAGAACAGCATTTCAAATTGAGCATTATAAACATTCGACCACAGATTTTGAGGCCACATTAGCGTCTTCGAACACGCGAACTTTCCGACCAACATGACCAAGAACTCAAGCCAAGAGATCAGAAATTACACGTCAGAACTCAGCCACTACTATCCTGAATGGGAATCCATCTAACGCTCTTTGAGATCGACTGACTAAGCAAAAACTCACAACTGGTTCCTGGTAGAATCCCTTACCGCCAACAAAAAGTATTGGAATTGTATCATTGATACTTTTTAACTAGATGTTATTGTCAAGTCGAGCTAATAAACCGGCGGTGAGTAGGGTCTTTATGATGCAGAAATCCAGTCTCGTCAAGAACTTTCGAAACAAAAGCGATTTTTTCACCAGTTTGCTTTTTTGTCCAGATACATGTAACCCCCGTCACAGTTGTAAGGGTTGTGAAGTTTTTACACATTAAAACTAATCCAGCATTTTATACAAAACTTCTAACTTATGAATTGATTCCCTGAGGTTTATGTTATATTGTTTCAGCATTTGCAGCTAAACACTTCTGTTCTTGAAAATCCTAAGAATGAACACGTTGGAAACGTTAATGACTGGATCAGATATTTCATGTTCTTTGTTCACATTCAGTAATCATCTTCCCGTATGCACAACAGAGAATCTGGTCTGGACGGCAATCCTTCTGATCCTGGATATAAACCGTGATCCAAAAAAGAGAGATCAATTACATGAATTAAAAAACTATAGTAAAACCACTGATTGCAATCAGAACAGCCACAAAAACGCTGGTCAGGGTTGCGGTACAACTAGCTTTCTCTCGCCTAGTCGGCTTGCTGAACCACCTCCTCGTGGTGCCGACTGGGCGGTCTCGGTGTAAACCTTGACTGACTTAGAGTTCAGCAACTCCAGATAGGGCCAGCCACTCTTCCTGGTTTTAATCGTACTGGTAACATTCGATCAAGACACTGAAATTACCACCAGCACCTTCGTGTAGGCAATCACCAGTATACAAGATAGGCGAGTGGAGTACACCTGTTCACAATGTGGCCAGATTTGCAAGTCGAATGCTGGCTTGTCGGCGCATCTTCGTATGCATCGATGTACGAATGGTCCAGAGCAGGAAATGGACACCCAGCCTGCCACAATCTTTGACCTTGCCAACTATGACCGCAGCTTTCCCACCAAAATTAGTCTAAGTCAATACAGAAGGCATGCACATCCCGTCGAAAGCAACCATGAGAAGCTCATGTCCAGGAAAACCGCCGGATGCAATTGGTCTCAGCAAGAATCGGCTTTTCCTATCAGATGTGCTGATGCACTAGGTCCGTTGTGTCCTATTCGATGCGAACTTCATCATCGGCTCCTGTCACATTTCCCAGGTCGTACTTTGGAGAGCATTCGGACTCGTTTGTATGCGCTGAATTTGCAGAGGAATACTGTCTCCGCTGTCGATCCAACCACCGTCTCACAGGCTAACACGACATCGGACATTGTGTCCCAAACTGCTGATCCCTCCGAATGGTTCCAATAGCGAGGTTTTCTTACACAACGATGAATTACTGGTTACTGACCGCGGTCTTCAGGCAGGCATTTTAATAATGGTACAAACTAAATTGCCGCCGAACGTGCAAGCCTCACTAGCTTTTCCGTACACCTGGCGACTTTTCACTCGACGATGTGATCGTGTTAACGTGAGAACCCACGTGACCACGAAGCAGATACAGAGGGCTAATTATGCAGCGATCCAAACTCTGTACCACCAGCGTAAGAAAGACGCTGCGTTTGCACTTTTTTCTGGCAACTGGAGAACTGCCTACAAGATGAACCGCGGCCTCCCAGATAATTCCAACGAATACTGGTCCGAAGTACTATCGGTTCAACCACACGTTGGTGAACGACCATCTCGCACGATTCTGTCTCCGGAGTGGTCTCTGATTGACCCGATCACTGGATAAGAAGTATCACGCACCTTAAAGCATATGGGAAACACCGCTCCAGATGTGGATAAACTGTTGCCTAAACATTTGAAGCGTATGAAAGCTGATGCCTTGACCGGATACTTTGACTTGTTCCTGCTAACCCAAGGTTGTCGAATCCGTTTATGGTGTTCTCGTATCACGCTTGTACCCAAAGTAATCAACTCTTAATCCACAACCGACCTCAGACCTATCCCCGTATATTCAACGTTGATACGTTGTTTCTATAAACTATTAGCGGATCGTTGGAATACGTGCTTGCAACTGCCCGCTCTCCAGTTTGCATTCCTACATCGTGATGGTTGCCTTGAGGCGACCTCCCTGCTTCATGCGTTGCTTCGGAACTCATGTACCACGTCTTCAAGTCTGTGTGCGGCTTTCATTGACGTGTCCAAAGCGTTTGATTCTATCTCACAAGATTCGATTATCAGATCGGCCCCAGCCTTCAGTGTTCCTCCACCTCTACTGCATTACATTACCGACTCCTACAGGACTGCTTCCGCCATGCACAATGGCTACGTTCTCCAATCCCAGAGTGGTGTTCGCCAGGGTGACCCACTGTCCCCGCTGCTATTCATCATGACAATGGATGAGGTGTTGGCATTATCTCGACCGCAACTTGGCTATCAGTTCCACGACACACTGGTTAGCGGTTTTGCCTAAGCCGACGATCTGATCCTTCTAGCTGAGAATCTTACGCGCTTCTATGAGAAGCTTACAGCCGCCGCTAGTGCTCTGGAACTGTCCGGACTGAAGATCATCAAACGGAAGACTAAGCTCGTGGTCATCCGCGGTGACCATAAAAATAACGCAACTGTCACTTTTGATGAGTCTATCCAATTCGGCCCGGAGATTATCCATTCACTAAGCGCCTCTAACACGGTGACCTATCAAGGTATCCCGTTCACCTAGAAGAATAAAGCATTTATCAATCACCGTCTGAAAATTCGTACTATGCTGGATGAAACTACCAAAGCGCCTTTGAAGCCATACCAACGTCTTGAACACCTGAGACAGCACCTGATCCTGAAGATGAATCACTCATTAGTGTTAAGTCTAGTTCATCGTAACACGCTCAAGGATATCGAGTGTACAATTATCTAGTTTGTTCAGCAGTGGCTTCGCCTTCCTAAGGACTCACCAATCAGCTACATCCATACCCCAATTCGTTTGAGCGGTTTGGGCATCCCGAGTTTGTCTACCACCACTCTAATCTCGCCCAAATCTCAATTGGAGGGACTTCTCTCCAGCCAATGTCCAGTTCTGCGGAATGTGGTCGAAGATAATCCGTTTGGCCCTATCTTGAGGGAATTGAACGTCCCGGTACGCGTTCAGGGTGTAGTGGTGACGAACAGGGAGGAAGCCTATGTGGCGTGAATGGATAAACTATACCATTCGCTTGACAGCCATGGTCTTCAGGATGTGTCACGTTTTCCATTCTAATCGTTGACTGTTTAACTCAGATCCCAACCTCCCCACAATCTTTATTCGTGCCATCCAGCTCAGATGTAGTCTCTTGCGGATTAAAGCCCGAACTTCACGAGGTGGCCGAATTGACCACTCAGTTCTCTGTCGTGGCAACTGCGGTCAACCGGAAAGCCTTGCTCATATTCTACAATCATACTGGATCACCCATGACATGCGTTGTGCCCGACACAACCGTGTGGCCAAAGACCTAAAGAAACGACTGTGCAAGTTGGGATATTCAGTCTTCGAGGAGCGTGCGAGTACCAACGGCGAGCTCGTTCATCAAACCCGATGTGATTGTGGTTCGTGGTGGCGCTGCTGTGATGCATGAGGTCAGCATAGCCGATGATTGTCGAAGCCAATTTGCCTGGACAGACAAGATTGTGAAGTACGGGACCGATTTTCATAATGCCGCAATTCAATCGATTCTCCATACTTCGGGCTGTGATGTGAATTGTGTTTCTCATTCACCTTTACTCATCTCTTTTCGCGGTATTATATTTCCCTCCTCAAGTAACGCTATTCTTCGACTGAGGCTGCCCTCCTACACAGTCACGCATTTATGTCTACTGACTGATGTAGGTTCCCTAAAAACCTACGACTCATTTATGCGGGGAACCTAGCGTTAACCTTTGCCACCTCTCTGATAGTTGTCTCATTATGAAGGACATTCTTCTCTCTCGATGCGTGAGCCTTGACTGTGATAGCACTTCCGTGCCCTGAAGAGCTGTCGATTTTGTCTGACTGACCGTTCACCCATTTTCTCTTCACTATTTTCTGTGTATTTTTTTTAAAATTCTAAACACGTTTGATATATACAGCACAGATAACATTTTATTTGATGACTGGCCCATTAACGCTTGCTATTCTTGTGAGAGGACCTACCACCTGTTCAACGTTGGTAACTACGCAGCGTCTCACATCTGACAGACAGCTTGTTTTCAAATTCACCTTTTTACATATCTGTTGCATAATTTTGGTGTCACCGTTTGTTCTTCCCTTGAACGAAGATGTGTATACTGCTCTTCGAAGTAAACGATAAGTGAGTGCAGGGTTCGGATAATAGTTCACAACGGACGCTTTGAGCAAAAAATGTGCATTTGAACGGTTTTCTGGTAATCACAAGTAATGGCTATGGCAACTGTGTTAGGCCAACACAAAATCTTGCTCCTGGACGTGCATATTGTAAGTTAGGACGAAGTTCAACGTTTAGTGCGTTCAAAAGCGCACGCACATGGACGTAATAAAAAATCCATTTAACGTGCATGTTTTTTCGGCTGAAGATCATTGTTAAGAGAAACCACACGCCTATTTACCCCTAGTGCGTACAGTAAGCTGTCTTTTGGGGTGAACTCGTTTATCAGTCGTGAGAGATGGAAACACGGCCACTATTAGTCTGCATATAATGGTAGTACAACTGAATGTGATAAATAATGAAATAGATTCATTGTATCGCGACCGAGATTGAGAAATTGATCAATCCGTTAGATATTCATTAAACGGAGAGGTCATGTAAATCAAAGCACATTTACTGACACTATGAGTGTCCCTATAGGCCCTGTCAAGACACAGCACCCATGAGCCATTTTACAACAGGATATCTCAACAGGAAACGGAGTACTTCTCGTTCGATTAACACAAGCTAATGCTAATCATCCTGACGACTATCTGGATCCACCGTCAGTTCAATTGCCAGATATGAGTAATCTTCAATATTGTAACTTATCAGTAAGAGCATAGCTAACACTCTTCTGTAATATTCCTACTGGAATAATCGTTTGAGGAGATTACTTGGAAAAAATTTATACACTCCAACTTGGCTCATGTCAGGGCTAATCGGTGGTGCATTTCATTATCCACTCGGGGTTTTAGTTTCAGTTAACTGACCAGCACCCCAATGACATCATAATGGATGTAACTGCATAGTCGTACACACGTCTTAAGTTAGGATAGCTTGTGGGCATTGCCAGATTATTTAAAAGATAACGACGTTCCTTCTATTCTCATGAAACTGTCCACCTTACTGGCTCATTACACCAGGGTTATGGAGATGAGATGCAGAGGCCTGCCGATTTTTCCCAGACTGGACACCTCGAAGATCATTCCGAATGTAGTAGCTTGTAAATTTCCGGACTGTGCCATGAAAACAAATTCCGTTTAGTAGGGTGTGTTCATTTGTTAAACATTTGACTGTTATAGTTTAAAGCACCTGCTAAACTCCAGTTTTTTTATATTTTCCTTTCAGTCAGGTATGCTGTGTTGCTACTTACCACACATTTCGTTGCACCCTAGTCGATCCACCGTGTACACGGTAGACTAACTCGTTCGTGGATTTTTTGGTAGTTTGCATGAAGTAACAACTTGGGTTTTTTTTTAGGCTGAACTCTACCTCACTTGTTTGCAGCCCTCGAATTCAGGTGAGCAATTCAGCTAGCCCACTTCGTAAAGAAGCACTGGACCCAATTTATACTCTTATTGAAGCTCATCGCTGGTGTATATCGTCGTCCGAATAGGAATTTACACTTCGGCTCGAATTCTTGTGAAACTAGCGTGTCAACAAGAGCACTAACAAGCCCACAGTGGGCACGACCGAAAGACAGTATCCAAACGTTGAACCACAGCATTGTCCGAATAGTGTTCAGCTTTCTGAATCATGAAAAATAAACAGAGTTGCTCTGTTCAACCCAATCGATAACCCTATCATCAGAACTTCCTGCTACAAACATCTGTTGCCCAATTTCTTTAATGTCAGTTCATAACTCGAAAAACTGGTCATCCTCATATGTCAGCACTTACAAGATTGAGGTTTTTCCATTAATTTTCCGGCTCGAGTTGAGTGCGACGTGTAACTTGCTGAAGAGTACTGACTATTAGGAAAAAAAATAAGCAATGTTGTTGTGGATATTAGGTAAAATCCTGGTGGTTTCTATGAATTTGTTATTCTTTCCTGACATTCCCACAGTCTCAGCTGAAATTCAAATAAGTTTACATGAAATTATCCTAAAATATACGGCTTTCTGTTTTCCCTTCACATATGTGTGTAAGTAACGCGAGTTGATTAGATCCTGGAGTTTTGACGGTTGTTAATCCTAAGAAGTATTGGGCAATGAACTGTGGGCAGATTCACTCTTTTTTTACAGTAAAAATAACCCTTGACGAGCAGATTAGTTATTTGGATTCGGAAATTCTATCATGAAACGATAATACTGTAAACAGACGGTTGAATCATATTCCAGGAAGAGTTACCTAAAATGAAAATTGTTCATTTACTGAGGCTTAGAGATTTAAACCGTTAGAATCTGAACCTCATATACCTTGGATAAAGAACTTCCCATCCTTCTAAGCCCTTTGGCTGGCCCACTTCGGAACTAATAACCAGAATCAAGTTTTGCTGTTGTTGAAGCTCACCAGTGATGTATATCATTGTCTGGATTGGACTTTAGTCTTCTGCTCCCGTGATTTTTGGAGAAAGTTATTATCAAATAAGCCAATTGCCACAAGATAACCAAGGTCGAATAACCGGACCAAAGCGTCGTGTGATTAGTGTTCAACTTACCCAATCATTCTGAACAAAGAATAAACAAAACCACTTGACCCAGTCAAGTCGAATGTTTAAGTCACACTTGAAAATCAGAAAGGACCACCGGAGAAGAAACACTCCTATCTGATCAACAGTTTTAAGAGTTATGAAACAGTTGTGTACTGGGTACATCATTTGAAGGAATGAACTTCCCGTAATGGTGTGGGAAATAATTTTTGAAGCGGACAGAAGAATTAGTACAGTCCTGTCCAACCAAAATTAAGTAGCTTGGGCAGTGACTGCGGGACAGATAGATGATTTATACACATATTTCCGTGTGTGATGCTTTTAAATGACAGCATTTTACATTTGATTCAGTCATTCGCAGTTGTGTTGGTTCCGCAACTAGTGACGCTACTAACTCCTGGATATAGGATGAAGACGAATCATTGAAATAAAGACGATGAATCTTGTCGCCATGTTGTACGGGTTACTGGAACTAGCCGTATCGCCACGTTTGGTTTTGAATTTGAGACAAAGGGGAGGTCAAAACGTTAGTGACGCCATGGAATCCACTCTCTGAGGAAATTGATTAACCAACCAGTTTTGTAGTCGTTCTTGACTTTACGAGATCGTTCGTCGGTACTTAGTCTCAGCTCACGAAGGGAACCAGACAACATGCAAAATAATTTGTTGAGGGCAAGCGGAACAACGTTTTTCCAAACTTAATTAGGAAACCTTCATAACGAAGATGCATTGGTTGTTCAAAACTAACTAGTGACTTTTTAGAGAGAAGCGATTTGTCAGTTGACTTAGGCTTGCAGAAAGCCTCAGAGTTCCATGGTGGACACAATGGATGATGATCAGATAGTGATCACATTGGGAAGCTGTGGTATAGTAGTTGAACTGCTGTAAAGCAACTTCTGCTGGAGGATGTGAAACTGACTAAACATCGTTTGTCTCTTGTCTATTAGTCGAACTTCCGGATGTGCGGCTTCATCTGTGTATAATGGATGTGTAGACTTCATGGGAAAAGTGCATGTGATAACATGCCTTCTTTGGGAATTTTCATAATATTTTAAGTTACCAAGATAGTCATGATAAGAACTCGGCATTAACCAGCATAGCGTTTGATATGATAATCCAATTAATGAAATACTATTTCACTCATTATATCTTGATCACATGATTTGAAATTATTACGAACTCCAAAAACACATACTTGCCCCCAGCTCAGAAGAGTGTCTCTTGTTTACGAAATTTAGGGTATTACCGGACTCTGTTACATTATGTTAAAAATCGCGAGAATAAGAACCAGAAACTGGAATTTCTTTGGTTTGTTTACTGACGACTTCTTCTGGTAATGTATTACACTTGAAGGGTGTAACATTTGATTATTCTGCCAAGCAAGTGATTGAGTTTGTTTCACTATCGTTTACTCATGTTGACACAGGGTTGACACTATCCGTTTGTCAGCCATACAATCGAACATTCTGATCTAGTTTCGTTGAATGCTGCCTAGATTTGGTCAACCTGACGGCATACAACTAACATATGACTTTCTCACATGGCTCGAAGACATTGCATTACAGAGATCAGAGGTGCAACTTCTATGCACACAAGACTATCGACCCAATAAACCAACATTTCTCATCTTGCAAGCAAAATGTGTATTTACCGTGTACCAGAATTTGATATTACCCTGAGAAACCAATCCACTCATTCCCACTTTCGTCCACTCTTCAAGTCAAGACAGCCAGTAAACAGTAACATTTTTACTGTCCGCACCGTCTTACAAGTAGATCATCTGGCTGTTATTAAAACCGTTTCTTGAGCCTGGAATTGGTTGTGTGCTGCCAACAGAACCAGCATTTACGATTCCAACTTTGTTCTGCACCTGAATAAGCTCTTCTGTAACGCCAGAGGTTGGCGGTGCTCTCTTAAGATATCCGACGGTGTCGTAGTTAAATCTCCTTTCAAGCTGAGGGGAGAATTGCACTGAGGTTTGAAGCAGAGTAACGGATAATCCCTTGTGACCCATCAGGATAAATAGTTCTATCAAATTCGGTCGATACTGACTAGAAAGAGGTTGTTTATTCGCCATATCTGCAAATGCTCCGACAGACAGTAGTTCGGATACTATCATAATTGTCTTCCGCAATTCCTTCCTTGACCTTCTGAGACAAACTAAGCATACAGACGTAATTGTGTTTGCTGGTAAAATGAACATAATTTAGGCCTTTTCACTTGATTGAAGATACTGTTGATGATATGTTCGATGTGCAGGCGAAAAGTGCTGACAGCAGCAATCAGCTGTTGCAATTATGCTGATCTCAAAGGTTATGTATATTGAGTTGTGCACTTTAGCACAAACGACGATAGTTCACCACGTGGAGACCACCCTATGCAACCCGGCCATGAATGTGGCTATCGGTGGCTCCACAACGTCGTTGATTTGGGAATGACCACCTAGACAAAGTGCATGCCGTTGTTCGTGCCTGCTCTGTTTTATTATTCAATCAAACCTCACCTACTTAGTAGTCTGTTGAAATCTGAGCGACAAGAACATACGAAAAGTTCATAACACAACACGTATTTAAACATTTCAAGAGTGCTGGAAATGAGCACCGACCTAAAACTTGTACCTTTTGTGAAGAGGTGTATTCTAAAGATGCACCGTAGATGAAACAGAAGTAGATTTTCACTGATTTAACAGAACTTATGGACAAACACTGAGTGATTACTCTGGCATCGATCAAAATGAAGACAGTGGTGAAATTAAGCGGAAAGTTACAAGAGGTCCGCGTAAGGGCAGTGGCGCTGACTTGTCTGAGAAGGCTAATCGCGATGGGAATGTATTTTTTTAACAGAAAATAGCCAGGTATTGTTCTGTCAGATTCATAATTACACCAGTCGACGGCGAAGTTTTAATAGAACTTTGTATGGAAAAGATGGCTGAATATGCCACAACAGTTTGACCTATGGACTACACAGTTTGAGGATTTGGCCTTAGTTAGCTCATCCTATTGCGAATGATGGTCTGCATGCGGTTGACTGTGACATTTCCTATATGTATCTGCTGGAATTTGAAGTGGCTTTGAGAGTTATAAGTAAATAAAGCCCTAGCTTCTCACCTATTTCTCTACCTGCTTCCAGTTGTGGTGAAGACAGATTGGTGTTTGAACTGACCACTTCCACCGTTTCAGATGATTTACCGAAGAAACTCACCTATGAGTCCTTCAACAAATTTTGCGATTTGTCTGACACCCAGTTACGAAAAATCAATGATACACCTGAATTCGAACTGGTGACAGAAAGAACAATCTCAAAAGCAGGAAGCTGTATAACTGCTGAGCTACGCTGCACGCTTGGAGATTTTATACCTGGAGTCTGTTGCCCACAAATCTCATTAACTCATGTGAAATCCACCAAACGACCTAGAGAATCGACTGCGCCGGTAGGGTTTCACAAAGATTTCACGCTAGAATCCACCAACACCACTGATAATCAATGAAGTTATATTACTTATATGAAGTATGGCAGATTTGATGAGTAAGATGAGGCCCAGTTGTGGATATCAGGGTTTCCGATGGACTCGAACAAACGAGAAAACCACGTGCATCTCGTGGCTCATAAATTGTCACTCCTATCTTAAAAAATTGTTCCAGATCACCTTATAAAGACCACAGAGGTTTTAGCCTTGTTTTTAACATATCCAAGATACGCACGGGTTTTATAATGTAATGGCTTCTAAAACACAGACAGAATCCAATAAAATAAGAACTCATGGGGTCCCGCTTTGATGGCGTGTCTATCGATTACATCCTCACTTGGCAACAGACGCTGGAACAATTGTACTCCTTCCGTTAACGGACGGTCAGGGCATTTTCAGACTTGAAGACTGCTGTAGACACGGTTTGCCGACATACTGTTTAGCGCTACCTCCATCACAAAAAAGTCCCAGTGAAGTGCCAATTTGAGGAAGTTGTCATTTGCTACCTCTGAGTACAAAGAGCAAGGTGTGCGGTCTCTTTCCTTCTTTTCAATCGTGTGAAGGACAATATTCCAAAGGGATGTTCA
Organism: Paragonimus heterotremus; assembly: GCA_013368495.1. Lineage (NCBI taxonomy): Eukaryota > Metazoa > Platyhelminthes > Trematoda > Plagiorchiida > Troglotrematidae > Paragonimus > Paragonimus heterotremus. The sequence goes on from LUCH01000072.1 coordinate 181,523, forward strand.
GAGTTACAACAACCACAGAATTCGAAACAGTTCCTTCCCTTCAGAATTTCAAAAAACAGTCAGAAAACGAAAACTGGTAGATGCAAACATTTCGTATTGATTCATCAGTACCAAATTTACAATAACATGAAACGGTTATTTTTAATATCAAATAGATAGGGGGTAGAGTGGGTAGTCAATCAGTGGGTTAAGAAAGGTCGATATCCATATCAATTCTTGCGCACCGGTTTGTAAGTGTTATCTGTACAGATGGAAAACTGTTGACTACCTTAGCTGTTGGTGGGAAATGGTGTCGGATACAACTGTACCGCAGTCGACAGCAAGACGGTATCCGCAAGATTTTTGGCTCTTCTTTTCCCCTTTCTAAAGCTTCAAGTTTTCTCTTCTTTTTGCCCATTTTTTTCTCCTGTTCATCTACACGGAGCTGCACTTATTTATTAAACTGTCATTTTTCGCACCATTTTCTGGAGAGCCAACAGACCAAGCCAAACTGCTCACGTTGACTGCCCAAGGTTGAAATTGATGATGAAGTCTATTATTCTTCTTTATCTTGTGGTCCACATCTCAATCCTGTAAGAAAAAGGACCGTCTTACGGACCAGTTACCGGACGGCTGTTTCAGCTGGCCGATTTCGATGCTGAATTTTGTCATGACATCAGGTGAATCAGTTTAATAGGATTTATTCTGCTCCGTTTCTTTGCTATCCATTAGTTGGCTGCCATAGACTGTAGAAGTTAGGTGGATGAGAGTTACATTAAGGCCTGAACTTATCCACAAATCGGTCATCACCATTACCTTGTTCACGTGATCGTATGACAGCGTGACATTTGTAAGGAACATACCACCAAATTGATAAACAATGCAGACCGTTGCATATGTGGTAGGTTGTCCGTGACCAAGACGTTTATTTACGCCTGCAATTCAATCTATCCTGTATCAACTGATCAATGGCGAAAGGTTGATGGTTGACGACTGGATAACTCAAGGACCGGGGACGATTTCCCAAACTCCAGTAGACGATTAGTTAAAAAGTGCTTCGAAGTTCACAACCCCTGGAGATACATGGCAAAATTTTAAGGAGTAAATTATAGAAGCAGCCAGAAGCGTCTATACTAGTTCGGCAACAGGTGTATCGTCTCTTCACATATGTTAAGAAAGACGATTGAAATCAATATTGTCTCCATAATTGACTCAAGCAACAAAATCGGTGCTTGCAGTCTCAGTGCTTGCAAACTACTCAGTGGTTAGCCACATGAAATTAAGAGTGACTGCTCGATAAAGCAACATGAACGAATGCTAGACCATATTGACAGCTAGTGCCATAATGAGTACCTGGATTCACTCAGTTATGTCTTCAGTTAAGTCGTTTATTCTGTTGAACCACTAGTTGATGTGTACAATGGAGTTTTATGCATATAACAGAAACAGGTTATATGGATTCACAGCAGGTGGTTTAGCAACTTAATGAGTTGACTGACAGTAAGTAACAGAGAGGCCACGGACAGCCGGTCAAAGAAAACCAGCAAGTCATAAGTTCCTCTCTCTCTACCCCCGTGAAGATTGGCTTCTAGGGGGAAACTCAAAAACCCGACTACCTAGTTTACATCGCGATATGCTTCAATTCAGAACCTTTGACTGAGTAAAAGAAATAATCTTGTGAGTCTCCAAAACTATCTTCCCTCCAATTTTGTTTGAAAGGATTTAAGCGGGTAAAGCCTGAACGGTTATTAAGTCACCCATGTAGTGAGCTGGGCTAGAAGGTTCTAACAAGTATTCTGCCTAGTCATATTCAGTCCAATATTTTGGAAAACAATGTCCCCAAGAAACAATGCATAGCATGGCAAGTATCATTGAAATTTATATGGTGTTTGCCAAGAAAGTAACCTACTGATTTATGCCTTCTATGTGGGTTTCATTTAAATTGATCACAAGACACTGTGAAAGCTATTGGTAAAATTGGTTTGTCCGGGTAAGTTCGATACTTGAAAAATGGTGCACACTTCTGTGAAGACGAACGAGAACTCCCATGAATCGGTCTAGGAGAAGTTAGATGGAAAAAGGCAGTATTATATTTCAACTCCAACTTTCGTTAGTTCCTAATTGATTACATGGTTTATTTATTCCAGCAAAAGCGATGAACAGGGTCATCTACTGAATAGCTGTCGTTTTATCACTTCAGGCTTGTTACCTAACTCGGTCATCCGCATATCAGCTATCCCAGATGACAGTACCCTGTATTCGCACGGTGATGTAAAACTTCAGCTGATGGATACCATTTTCGCAAATATGACAACCAAATATCAACTGCAGATCAAACGTGTTAGCTTTCGTCTTTCTACTAATCACTTTCCTGATGAGATTAGTTACACTGATGACTGGAATGCCCATTAATAGGGGCAATGAAAATGATTTTCCAGACTTTCGTTACTTGGGTAATTACCTGTAGCCTGAACTATTCACATATACTTGATCTTGCTTATATTTAAATATATGCCTGCAAAGAAGGCAACAATGACTGACCGTTTTTCGTTAGCGCAAAACGTTCCCCGTAAATCTTAAATTCTTGAGCAATTGCATGCTCATCCTAACTAATGTAGGCTGCTTCCTAGAATGGAAAAGTCGTCGGAGCAGTAAATCGGTCAGTCTTGGATTGTATCAGTTAGCATTAAATAACATTACTGTTGTTGATAGTCCACTCAAAAATTACACAGATATCGTAGGCTTTACACGTGAAACCTGTCGATTGTTGGCTGTCAGATACATGAGATTACAATGTATGTTCACCTCCATGATAAGGAACGAAAAGAAGTATAGTAAACGTTTGATAGAATCGATTTACATTAATTTGTAAAAGTTGATGTGTGTATACCACATATATTAGCTTTCAATAAAAAATAGACGAAATACTACTTGTTACAAGCCGAACTACCGAATTAATTTGTGTACATACACCAGCTCACCCAAATTGAACAACAACATATTCCCTTCAAAAACTAGCTCGGAGTTTGGCCCATGTATGATTTCATTATACACACAGTTTGGATTCTGTAAGCAATTTGTTCGTACTACAAGTTTTATACTTGTAACCGGTTAGAACGAATGCAGGCAACCGGAATAGAACACCACCATGAGTAAGTCATCCGTGGTCGAGCAGACTTAAGTGAAAAAGGATTTTACAGCTACTTGGGGGCCACAGTCAGAGTAGACTCAGTTGTAACACTCTGGGTCTCCGCTGGACTCAAGCCAATAACAGAAGCAGAATGCCCATAATTAGTAATTGCCCTATCAGCTCAGCTAAAAGCTCAAAACCTTCAGATTTTGCATCAGTTATCTATCGACCCACCATTTCGCATGAACTCTTCTAGAAGCATCCAAGGAATCAACCGTTTCGACAGGGTTTTCTGATCAATTCGAGATGAGATCTTCTGATGCTACCGCTGAACACTGAAATTGCATTACTAACAATCAATGTAAAAGACTTGACATTTCGGGAGGGGGTGTCTTGTTAACCAGACTAAACCATTTGTAAGTTTACTCTCGAAAGAAATAAACCCTGTATATTTTGTCAGTGAATGCGTATTTCAACAACACAACTTAATAAGTTGCACATAGCGTTGTAAACACAACAGATCATGAAGCGACCACAAAACAGTACGGGAAGATTCAAATATTCGCAGAACGGTACACCTGAGGAATACAAGAACGATGGCGTTTGACATCTGTGCAAATCATGAAATGTTGAAAGTCCTTTATAGTTTGCGTAGGTGGTTCGGATACGACTCATATAGGCCTACCCACCTATGGCCTTAAATTACCTTGCTGTTGTCCTCTGAGTGTGACCGGCAATGATAACACGGTTAACACCACTTACTCTGAATTTGGCCTTGCTGAGATTTACCCGGCTTCTGGCTGCGTCAAAGAGAGTACCAGCTATCACTGAATAAAGACCTCGAGTGACATTGATTGCAAATGGAGATCAAGCGGGAGGACTACTGGTTTGTTCGTTGTTGTGATCGGCTTTAGCCATGATTATGCAAATTTCTTTCGGAAAAATATCAACAAACCAACTAGACCAAATTACTGTCGAATTGCTTTACCCGGCGAAATTGGCCTACTTAACCTCGACAATCAAGCGTTCGTTGTTTGAAATAGAGCAAATCAGCTAAGAAGATACCCCGAAAACCACTGTCAAATTGAAACTGTTTTTCATTGTCCACTATCTGATACCGTCAGCTATGCTGACAATTTATCAGAAACAAACAATTTGTGGCAATGACATAACGCTACGTCTCTGCATTTTCTAGAGGCAGTAAAACGTAGCAAAACGCACACCACACCACACTAACTTATTGAGTCGAAGTTATTGTCAATGACTGCCTCGTGAAAACAGTGATTGATAATAGCTTCGACTCAATAATATCAACTACTATAAATAAATGACAAGGTAGAATGGAGAGTATAACCGACACATAGATTGAACATCACCCATAATTGATCGCAGCTGTTGCATTCTCATAGATTTTCCAGTGGACATTCGTCGAAAATATTGACGTTCAAACGATGCCACATTTGGTGTGAGTTGACAAATGCGCTTCGTGTAGGATGTCAGATGAAAAAATGTTCAGCGCATCTTCTGTGCCCCTCGGAAATCAGAAGTCTTTTGCTAAGCCGTTGCTCATAAATCATCAACGCGGAAAGCTGTTGTCAAGATGGAAGTAAATGCCGTTTCTTCCTAGCTAACGTGAGTTGTACTTAAGGAAATTGGTTCTGTAAATTAAACGTTGTTGGTGTTCGAACATCAATTACTTAGAAAAGAAAAATGTTGGATACTACTGAACCCAACAGAAGTAGATCGGCAAACGTATGATACCGATAATCAGTTTTTTTTATACTGCATGAGAAAAATCACAAATCTTGGCTTAATACTGAAAATTTATCATCGTAAACAGGTTTGTCATGCTCACCAGTACCATCAAAATCAGTGTGTTCCTCTTCCTTCTTTTTCCAATCCTTATTATCACCACCATCTTGAATGATGTACATCCATTGGGTGACTGAACAAGTGATTTTTGTAAGCGTCAAAATACCTAAGTACATTTGAATAAAAACCTTACCTTTAATGCGTCAAGCAACGAGTAGTTTATTTAGATCCCACAGAACAAAAGGATTAGGATAAATTTGCATATTGTGATTCGTTTTTCTTATGTTTAACCTTGCTCGCAAATTCCATCGCTGTCAAGAATATGAGTGATATTCTGATGAAATAAAAGAAGCCCGGAGAAAGTAGATCCGAGCATTGTAAGTAATACTCCAAGACCAGATTTGTCTGTCTAGATTCAAGTGGAACTGACATGGATGATGCTCAAGCCCTCGACCCTTCGCGTTACAAGGCGAAACTTCCATCTGTTCTGTTATCATTAGTGTGAGGTTTGCTCGTTCACACCGTGCCGGTTCTTTATTGAAGGGCGGATTAGAATGTTGACCGTCACTTCTGTCGCTGTTATTAACTCATTTTTCAGCAGGACTTGGTCTAGTCTATTGAAGAATATTCATAGTGAGTCTCAGTTGAAAGCAGACACTTATTTAACAACCAGGGAACCGGCGTTCATTTAGGTAAGATAGCCGTTCAACGTGCGGCCTGAAGCTGAAGCGGTTCAATTAAACGCCATGCTAACGGTCACATGGGGGGTAATTAAACATCCTCAGAAATATGGATGGATATGGCTAAGTACATCGATGAACACGTATTTCATAGTCATCTGATAATTGACGGCTGATTATTGGTTGCTTCCAGTGAAATGTCGCTGGCTCTAAATCATATTGGGAATGGACAACAGCGCGGCAGCCTGCACGTATTCTCAGCCACGACAATATAAGCTGTATGCAGAGAGCCGAATGACGTTACTCAAAACTGTCGCCGATAAGCGTAGACAGTTGGCAGTTACAATACTCTGAGGGTTTTTCTTTCGAGGTTTTAAAACATCGTGCGACGAACGATATCCAAAATAGATTTTAATACAAGGCGTTTTTGACAACAACAGCATTTTTGAAATATCTCTCTGCTTTTGCCCACATCGGCTGGTTGCTACTCATCTGTTTTTGTTACTGCAGACCAGTTCAACACACCTCATTATCCGAAACATTTGAAACAGCCAACTTACCCCATTCCGAGCAGTAAGTGCCATGACTAGGCTTTTCTGAACAGCAAGTCGTTTTGTGATGTTCTAGTCCAGTAGGTCTTCTGAAGGAGACTGTATAGTTATGAAGGTTTTATCGTTCCTATAACTAACTTAGATTTGCGGTCTCTAAGAGTTTCATCATCTAATAAGTTTTGCTATCTTGATGTGAGTGCTAGGTGTGAGCTTTGTAAGGCTCTGTATAATTACGCCGACTATGACTCTTGACTTACTAACGGCAACCAGGTTATACAGATTGGAGGGAACTGTCAGACGAGAAATAAGCCCATTCACAGAGAAGCATGCTGAATTATGGATTACGTATTGAGGCTAAGACAGTTAGTGATGAATGGATCGAGATAGTTAGACTCAAATTTATGGGTAACTCCGAAACCGACTTCTACAGTTGCAACACCACTGAATTTCGACCAAAGGGGAAGGGCGTTCGAGAATGTATCAATCAACGAAGGCTACCCTGATAGTCTAACGGTTGCTGGCGATCGCCAGTGTGTTATTCTATGAGGTTGTAATACTTCTATGCATTTTGATGGTTCAGTGTTATTCTGCTTATATTAACAGCGCACTGGGGTACCCAGAACTAGACTATCCTATTTTATTCAGTGAGTCCTCAGGAGAAGCAAGCTTCCATTCTCAGTGGCACTGAGCCTTTGGATTTCCGACTTGGGATAAGTATTCCAAAAATCGTCCCAGATTGTCATGCAACTTATACTTTTGAAACAATGACTGTAGTATAAACGACTTGGAATTGTCGGTGGTCACCATTTTCCAGACTTTGAAAGTATTCAGTTGTTGTCTGTCTTGTTTTACTCACAAGCTAAGCTTTCTCATATTCTATCTAAACACACACACTCCACATTTCAAAACGTATGTCAACAAGATACTTTGGCTTAAACTCTTATGAATTAGGAGCTTATTGTACTCTTTCTGTTGCAGTGGCTTCTCGGGTTCCAGCACCGTTTTTCGTCCGAGCTTACCTCTAGCTGATTATCGATCCGAGTGTTTCCTCATAAGAATTCCAGCTGATGCCAAGATTGATTCATGCGGTTCAGATCAAAAATAGGAATCGTATTGAGTTTCGGGGTAGAGCAGTGTCACATTCCTTGAGTTCTAGTATGCGCTGTCAGCTTTATTACGCTGGTCAGTCGGTTAGTACAGACCAGAAAAGCTTTGTTGGTTCGGTATACTGCTGTACTGACCGGGATACAGTAGGTAGGAGGCATCCAAGAATGTATCTTATGAATTCCTCATAGACTACCTAAGATGCACCAAATTCTTAAACATCCTGACCGTGAAAGCGATTCGAGTGCTCAACTTTATCCTCTTTCTCCAGAATGGAAGCAATCTTGCGGCATATTTGATGTCCAAGCATAACTCACCGTATAATGTGGCAGACGGTTTTCAACAGGTGATTCTCAAGGTTTATATACCCCAAGTACTTCGGTTCAGCACATGCGGAGACATTATGTGGCGTGAAAACCACCATTCGCACCGCAGTATTGAGTATAGACCAACTATATAACAGTTTTGTAAACGGTTGGTCCCAATAACCACCAGCAAAGTGGTGGCAGCTGTTTTGACCTAGTTGGGTCTCACCAGCACCGAAACAACAGCTGATCGATTTCAGCTTACGAGTAAAAGGAAGCGCAACGGCCATGGAAACTAGTTCACATACCTTCCTGCAACCTCAGTTGCCATGACCTCGTGGTCTCTTGAATAAGTGCTTGGACTACAACCTGCTACTTATTCACGGGTTGTGGGTTCGGCTCTTCGGCGTTTCTCGACCTAATCTGAGGCTGTGGTGGGTACTTATTCGTTTGCAGGTCAACCACAAAATCGGCTGATCGATTTCAGCCTATGAACGAAAAGAAGCACAGCTATGGAGGAAAAAGATATATCAGTTTGTTAAGGACTGTGCCACTCTGCCAAAGACTGTTGTGTTTTATGATAAGTCATATCATCTTGTTCATGCTCATATTGTTGTTTTATATGATCAAAGATCATACGATTATAACTGTTAGGCAACTAACTGCTACCCGTGCAAGAAAGACGTAAAGGTTTTCACGTTATCACGTGGTAAGCGGGCCAGACGAACTCAAGTGTGGTCACCCAACAGCCAATGGAAACAAGTCGTAGTAGAAACGAAAATATACCACACAGAAGTCACCTCCGCAGTAGCTGGCTGCTGTGACTATGAATGATAACGTCGATAGCTTGTACATGAACGGTAGGAAGCTTGCATACATATCATGGACAGTATGTAGGGGGGAATGTTATTTTCTCTGGTTCATGGTTAGGTTGACCGTCGAGTAGATCTCAGTAGGAAGACATCTCTTAAAGGCGGCTTAGTTGTAACAAACTAATCGCGCCGATTTGTTACGTAAACTGAACGTTTTGGTGGACAGTTAGGCCAACTGTATAGACGACGGGACTCAGCTGATGGGTTGTCGTACAATTGGCTGCTCACCGTTGAAAGAAGCAAAGATGTTAGAACTCGAATTGTTTCAGCGCACCATAGCTTTGGGACTAGAATCTATTCATTCCTGTATGTTTGAAGATGGTAATGGACGGTTGACTTCAGAATAGACAACACTTTTTCGATAGCTTGAAGAGATGAAGAGGTACTTCGTGCTTTGTGTTGATTCATGGCTGTCTTCTTCTTTCCTAAAAGAAGATTGGTTAATTTGACTATTAATGAAATATCTGTCATGTCTTTCGATATTTAACCATCCACTGACTCATTTTTATTCCGTCCTAAAAAAACCTTTGAAAGTCAGGGCCCTGGAAGAAAAAGCGGAATGGTAAAATGCAGTTAAGGCACTAATGACGCTCCAGCTTACCGTAGATCAGGGATTACTGTCACACCAATTAACAGTTCAAGCCTAAAAGTTGTCTCCTCCGGTTGCTTGTCAGTTTCTTCGAAACCGTTTCCTACAAAAATTGTCCCAAACGAATAGAACAGTTGATTAATATCAGCATATTATCAGGTTTTGAGAGAGGGAAAAATGCGTTCGCCGACCATTGACTCAGTGATTCGGCGCTGTAAATGATGTTTTCCAGTTGTATCAGATTACATCCTGATTATTTGTCAGTGGTATAAAGGATTTTTCAATAAGCGTGCTTAAAGAATCTGACAACTTTGGTTCCGAGTTCCCTCCCAGCTTAAGTCTATGATCATGAACCAGTGGAAGCAATGTTTTACTTATCCACGCTGATGAGAACGTGCAGATTATGTTGAAGATTACGAGCATCCGATCAGGTCTGTGTAAAATGTTGTACAAGTTTTCAGGCTGCAGTGTTGCTTCAGTAGCTGGGTATTCCTAATGCCAAGTTATTTGTTGCCGGTAGACTGCTGGAGACGGTGGACAGTTTAATCTATCTGGCCAGCAAAATGTTATCGCCCTGCACTACTGTGTGCAAAGGTTTGAACGAAATAGCGAAGGTTATTCCGAGTAATCGGTGACATTGTAAATACCTCTAGCTACAGCTGAGAGGAATGACTGGAATATCAGTTTATCGTCTATTTTCTCTCCGTGGTTCGGAATCGCTGTCTGCAGACTTATAACCGTTCGACATTGTCCTATCCGCACAACACAGTACGAGTACTTTAGCGAGGATGAAGGTAGCTTGAGAAAATCATGGGTAATCATCCATTCATTTCCAGTTAACCTCTTCTTTAATTTAGTTTTGATAGTTCTACTTTTGTGAGTAAATGTAATACACGACATGGACTCATCTATCGAGATTCCAGCCCTGTATTTAAATTGGTAAAGGGGACAAATTGCTTAACAATGTTCTATATACTCATCAGCCTGCATGAAGCTGGATGACTGCACGAACGACGTGGCTGTCCTGAGACATGGTTTTCCGAAAGCTCCAGATAGGCGATCAGCCTACCAGTTGACAGAAATTCATCATTTATACTGATTCAGTCACTTGAGTGTTTGTCACACCGAATTCTGTTTACACAATCCAACAGACCTTGGTTAGAGCCAGGAAATGATCTGGCAAAGACGTTGCAATAAATTACGATCTCCATGACCATTCTGTTGAGTAAAGTGTTTTCGCTTGTCATGCCCCTTTGAGAACTCCATGATCACTCAAACTATGTGGACAAAACTTTATCACTTTTGACAACATTTTGTAGTCAGCATCATGTTCTCATTACGAACACTATTTCCAGTAATTTTGTTTTTTACATAGCTGTTCCTTTCCGTATAAAATTCTTTCTTCTCTGTAACATTCTGACACTGGTGATATAAACGACATAACGAAGCACTGCGCCACCTGGCCAGGGTCAGGATCGTTTCATTCAGATACGAATGTTAACGCATAGAAAGATAAGTAAATCCACAAAATTCAGCTGACTGAAACATACCTCCTACTAGTGACCTTGATAGTAATTCTTTTCCATTATTAATGTTGTCTATTTGCGAGAAATTCAACAACTTCCTTTGTCTTTTATATTTGGTGGTATGCAAACCAACTGATTTGGTCAGAAAGACTTTTCACAAACACACTCCTTTCTGCTACTTGGCCCGCTTCATACTGACTAATAATACACTTGATTTAATGGGTGGTATATATCTTCGATTTTGAAGCTGATTTATTAAACGCCAATTGAGATACACAGCTACGAACAAACCGTTTGGAAGATTGTCCAACATGATGAAGTTATATTCTGACCGACTTACAAGACATGAGGCTTTTATCTGGGATCTATCTGAAATTCAGGTCAAAAAAATAAGTTGTTTTAGTCATTTCTGGATTTTCACATACGATGGCTTGTTCAAACATGCTGTATTGAATCCACATGAAACATGTCCTAGATATTTGCTTGTAGAATGTTTTAACATACTATTCGGGTGAAATTACAATACAAGCAACATGATCTGCGAAACAATTACTTATTATATTCCTGACCTGCACTGAAGGTGAGAATAAGTGTGTTCCTCCAGAAAACAGATGTATCGTGCTTGATGGGGTGCACACAGTTCCCGATTGCACATGTGAGTGAATCAAACTGAGTCAAGTTGCACCTTAAATGTGCGGGACCTCTGAAACCTTCACAAGTGTAAACATCAACATGATGTTTGAATTCACCGTTCTATTTATTTCTACCCAATATCCAGTGGCGTCATTCAAGTTACCGATCAGCGCAGTTATTTCTTTTCATCACATTCAAACAAGCAATGTTAAATCTTGTAGAGGAAATTAGCCGCGTTGACGTTTTACTACGTAAGGGGAAAAATAAATGTTTATTTCCACATTCACAAAGAGAGTTCGCCGTCTAGCTGGGTTTTGTAAACTTAAGAGACAGCTGGCACTTCAGTTCGATTGACTAGTTGCAAATCCATACGCGTTTTGCTGTATATATATTCCACGTAAACATAATCCTCAGTTTGTTTGATATCCCATCAGTGCTTCTGGTGAAGCACGCTTCATAAATAAGAGAAAAAACAGTGATTGAAGATACCTGCTTCAGGAGAAAATAGTTATTCTGACTGTTTTGTAACCCATGCAATTGACGCAATGGAGTTACATGTTCTGGTCCCCATTGTAGTGCGTATATCCCCATTCATCATCCAGTACTTATGAGAAATACCGAGACAAATCATTTCAACGGTGGTTTCGAGTAGACTGCAGGGCCGACATTTATGAATGCAATAGCACTCGACTGAATTACCATACATTTCTGGGTATATTCAGCCTGAAGGACAACTGGACCCTCCTTGGCATTAGTATTCCGTTGTGCAACAGAATAACTGGTTAAAACGTCTAAGATTTGCCTAAATTTCCTAACATCTTGGTATGGTTTTGTATCATAACAGGCGACACGTTTATTACTCAAGGATATTTTAGTTCTGTCGCTGGTTCCATTCTAACCGAAAGATAAAGGCATTGCGGTCGAGTCTATTTCACACTTAAGTTTTGTCCAAAATAATCATAGGACAACACTCAACGTTGTTCAAAACGTGCCTGTTTAAAATTCCCGACAGAACAACAGTTTAATGGCCTTCGTGGATGGTCAGCCACATTGACCCCCAACAGGTTTTTCGCGCTATTCAAATAATCCCGGCCAACCACCAACCTTGACATCACACACCACATTTAAGTATGGTGTGTTAATAATCCATTCGGAACCTCCTTAACGGAACTGGATATGGTCTCAGAATACACTATGTCACCTTCAGACAGTGCTTAATCGCTGACTAGTCATAGGAAAATGAAGGTAAGTAGTAATAAATTGGAAACACAGGCGGTGATTTTTGTGTGAGGTAACGTCTTCGTGACCCACCTGATCGTCGTTTGACTTAGCAGTCGGTGAAGTAATGACAACTGATGACAAGAGGCAATGGAAACTGCGGCGGTCTTCTGATGCAACCTTGGAGTTGCAGCGAACAACAAGGACTATAGCAAGTTTCACTAAAGCGGTCAAAATGTTAGTACAAACGATTTGTGACCTGGCAAACTTCCCTGCATATAAACAAATGCGTACTGTAGAACAGGACGTTGTGAATCGATAAACACGGGTCAAAGTTGAAACTAAACATACCAGAGACAAATATAATGGAGCTATTCGTTAATCCGTCGATGGCGTTGTGACCATGATAGTGCTAAAATAACAAAAGAATCTCTGCACACAGAGAGGTATGCATTAACGTCTTAGAGCAAAGGCCTCAGCATCCAGAATTAATCAATCGGGTTCTTTTAGACAGCATGTATCTGCAGTAACTGATCTCCAAGTTTTCTGAGAAAAAACCCCACCAGCAAACAGTTGTGGTGGTGGCAAACATAAAGGCATTTCCGTAACTATTGTTCAAAAAGAACGATGTCGATGCGCCGGTATAAGGTCGACTAAAGGCCACTGTATTAGGGACATATAATACCGCAGAGGTCACGTTAACCCACTCCACAAAACGGATTCCAGTTCCACCTCTAAAATTCCAGACGCTTCAGTTCGCCGAATTTCACGTCATTTATCGATTTCTTTGTAGTTGCCAGATCGATTACATTGACATGACGGAACGTCACTTTAATTTTCGGATGTTGAAACACATCGCAATATGGGTAAAGAAACATGACAGAGCGGATGCTGCCGCTTACGGATGTTAACACCATATTTGCACACAGGGGAGAGAAACTGTCGCTACTGACCACGGTTTTTGCTGCAATGACATCCAAATTTAGTTTGGGTGTTACCATGCGTTGGACACTTTCATTCATTCAGTTTTATCCGGACGGAGGTTCAGCTCCCACAAATGGCATCAACATCTATAGATATGCCGTTGATAGTTGCGCAGACTTATGTTACCTGGATAACAATCTGTCGTTAGGCTCATCTATAAACCTCGAGCTGCTAGCCAATGTGGTAGAGGCTAACGCCGCCTTCGACTATCTTGAAAGACGCGTTTGGACAAACTACGTTGAGTCGGCCAACATCAAGCAGCTTAACTACCGTTCAGTGGTACTATACACATCGCTGTGCGTCAGTGAAACCTGGACGGTGTATCAACGGAGTGCGCAGTATTTGAATCGCTTCCGTTTGAATGTTATAGACTCATCATGGCTAATGATCGGTTGGACGTGGTTCTAAAAACTAGGATAATTCAACATGCAGACACGTTTGGGACTGAAGGTGTGCCAACGCTCCATCAAGTTCATCGACCGGTACGCTTTTGTAGGGTTTACGACAAGCGGATCGTAACGTAACTTGTGATCAGAAACTGCGATACTAAGATATCAGTCAAGCGAACTGTTTGCGGTGACGTATGGTTCATAGTTTGAGGAACGATGTAGCCTTGGACTGGACCATGTGGAAGAATACGATGAGACCGTCGTCCGAGAGTCCAATGAGTGACAGTTATGCGACTATGAATTCGTGTGTGCGCTGCACAGAGGAAATATGGATATCATGGCTCGTGTTGGCTTGACCATATGGTGCTAAGGTGAACGCGGCCGTGAATGCGGAGTATCAGTTTGAGAGTGATCAGCATGAAATATTATAAACACCAGTTCTAGCCGTTGAAGCCATAACCATTGCATGCAGGCAATCGGAGACTGACTGTATCCGCCCACACTAAAAAGGTGAAAACGAGCTTCAACACAAATAACTGCTGTAGGTTCTGTTCGTATGAACCAACGATTCCCGTCGTTTCACAATGCAACGGTCTGCATTCCAGGAACTTGGATCTTGGTGACTTTCTATCGTTGTTTGTTCTTAGCAACTTTTGGTTCTCACTCCGTATTCATATGTTCTTCTTTTACTCGATCGAGGGTGCAATGAAATTTCACTTCATACTGGGCTACTTCTTGCCTTATGTGATCAATATATTCCCTCTCGCCTTAAATCTTACCACAGAAGTCCGTCTATTTTTTGTTTCCGAATAACACGGGCTCTACTTTCATAGTTTTTAATCTCTGGCTATTCATTTTCGGTCGGCTAGACTACAGCCACCTCCAGTAACACATATCCTAGTAATACTCCTTTAGATTTACACTGGATACATGTTTTGTAAGTGGAATCACAATTGTTAATGCGCAAGTCAACTGCGGTAAAGACTCTACGTAGGCGTTCATTGGCTCCGGCAAATACATTAGTTAAACGTGCGTATAACCAGGTAAACTTGTGTAAAAACTAACTGGCAAGCAGGGCAAACGGCTTATGCTTAAGATATTGAAATATAGATTAAAAAATGTTGCTTAATTTCAGCTGCTTTGGCGCCTCATTGGAAATTAACCTGCGATACACATGTAGCTTCTTCGAATTCTGATAGACTTAGGTGAGTTGTTTTGTTGGGTTGTTATCCACAGCTTTTTGCGTGATCTTTCAGTCTGTCACAGTAATAATGTAAATTAGAATGTATGCTCGACTGAAAGCAGTTTGCTCGATAACAATGTAACAGTAATTGACTTTGTATACCTTTACTCAATTCAAACTTCTAGCCTGAAGCCACTTAATTTTCGGCTAGCAAAATCCACTGACCAACGGACAGTTTTTATGAAACAAGTGCTTTCCCCTACGTAAGAATATGAACCGAATGAGAAAAACTGCACTGTCAAAATCCGTTTAAACCAAACCATTTTTTATTGCAAATGAACAGTTTATGCGATGTAGAGGCACGTGTAATAACGGCTGATAGCAAAATTCACAGACATAGTCTCGAAATCATGGAATTATTGTATAGCGTTCTGTGAGTGAATGAAATACTGTCTACAGGTGTGTTTCAAAATCTTAACTCTCACAACGTTAATCTATACACTTGTATGTGTAAAATCTCATGGGTTCCAGTGAATAGATTCAATTGGTGGATAGTCTGTAGGGTTTTCATAAGTATGAAATATGTCCGTTCTTGGTATACTGTAAACGCTTATTAGCGCATCAGTAGCTGGAGCAGATAAATAGTAATAGCCAGGAATATCTTCGACGAAAAACGCCTAGTTTGTAGTTATTAGCGACAAGGCAGGTATCACCTTCCTCCATATTTGTGAATATACTGAGTACTGTCGGCGTGTCAGACGAGCAATTAACTCCGTAGTACGACTGTTAGCATACTGAGAGTGTATTAGTTAATGTCGGCTGCTCGGGTAGCGTAAATTTCCAGTGGGAATCAAAGTTTGTACGGAAATACTTGTCTAGAAAAGTCAAAAGCTGCTGATAACTCGTGATGCAACTAGATAACGAATCAGTTGACTGTCCTTATGATTGCAGTATCAGAAAATGTGTCCCAATTCAATCGTAAAATGCAAATACGAGTGACAAGTAGTCTAAAGAAATTCCGAAGGTTTCGTCTGGATATTGACACTTCCAGCACAATGGTTTTAAAAACGTTTACACGATTGGAGGTTTTTACTAATTACTGCATATTACGAGTGTCTATTCTCATCCAACCTGGTGGTGGACTTTGTTCTCACTGGTTTTATCTGGGAGTGTTCAGCAGTATACCAGACGCCTTATATTAGCTGTAGTAGAACGACCACACCTAAAAGTAGGCCTCAGGGTGTTTACGAGAGCTGCGAGCAAAGAAGTGTCGTCTAGCTGATACATAAAAATCGTGACTACTCATCTGCAGTCCAGTAGTCTATTGTATAATTTTTCCCATTATTTACATTTTTTATGTAACCGTTTTAGTTAGCATACAGATTAACCCTGTCGCTTACCTTCATAACTCGGCCATGAACCCCCTATTTCATGAGACCTCGGATAGCGACTTATGAGAGTGATAATTTGATTGTACTGACTTATATAACTGCAGTAAGAGGACATAGACTAAGTGAAGGTTACCATTAATTAACCAAAAGCACTGTTGAGTAGCTTGCAATGAAGCAAATATAACACTGTGTCCTGATCTTAATCTATCTTGACGTAAACATACTTATATTTACAACGGTCATCTAACTCGACCGATCATCCGGTTTCATCGTATTGACTTGTTGATGGCTTGTTAGGTACCGCTGGATACATGTTATTCATCTTGTGTCTGCAATGGTGAGTCTGTGCAAACGGTGTTGCCAGGTGTCTTGGTTGCTTTTGTTGCCTGTCCAACGGGCTGGATACAGACGGTTGTCGTGTTCAAGTGCACTAATCGATGCACATCATCTTTTGCTCGCCACATCACATGATTATTCGCTCTGCTGATCGGGTTGACGTTGCGTCTGTACTAGCTAGTAAACAATTTTGTCTGCCATTAAAAAACGGTACATTTGAACAAAACCGAATAATATTTTTATGGTATCGGTTACTGTTGGAGAACGTTACCCAAAACGATCTGCCACACATATAAACGTTGAATAGTATGCAGGTTTGTCTGCTGAGTCCGTAGTTCTAATTGAACGTAGGACAGGGTCCATGCGTTGTCGTATGAACGACATTAACGGTCGCCGTTACAGGTTTGCGACAAGACGGTGAAGCTAACCTGCAAATAACACTACAGGATCAGAAGGGCAAGGAACAGACTGGCGCACGTTGTGTGAAAATGTTAGTTTTTTGATCCATGAACATTATCATGAGCATTATCAGTCATCATTTTTCCAAGAATAAGACCGAACGAAAATTGTTTACGAAATAGGGAACAATTGAAGGGAACCTTCGAAAAAATTAAACGAATTGCTTATAAATAGATTGGTTACTGAAAATGTTATACACAAGCTAATATTGACACCTTTGTTCATGTAATTTTAAACGTACCAGCTGCGTCAAGGGAAATATCAAACCGGAAATAAAGTCTTCATTGAGAAAGTATTGCATACTTACGCCCTGATTGGTGACTTCGCTCAACCTGGTGTCGTCGCTATGTGAGTTCTGCTTGCACACTGCTTACGGGTCACTGTAGTTGACAGATTGTTCTCAAAACAAAATCAATTATTAGGGTATACTGTTTGGATTTCTTGCAATTGAGTAAAATTTACCTAATGACCCAATCTTCGTTAAAATGGGACAACTATTACATACAGCTTTTGATGAAGGGTTTAATAGGGGTAGATAAAAGTGCCGAACAGCAGCTGAATGAGACTGTTTAGTACATCTAGCCTCGAGAATTTTTCACTCAGAATTCATCTTGAACAGTACAACTCGAATCTAGAAAGATATTGATTCAAGGTATCTTGTGGAGCCCCGACCTATACTGCTACCTTG
>LUCH01000072.1:203039-213121 GCA_013368495.1 Paragonimus heterotremus
GTTCATATGTGACAATTCGGTCGTGCCTAATGCTAGGTCAATGGCGCAGTGATCATCACGGAGTTCTAGTCCAGGCAGTGGCAAGGATATGTAATAGTGACGAGCTCTAGTGAGAGCGAAACTCGAGTCTAGTGGTTCTGCTGTTCAAAAGGAGTCGACTGGAAAGTCTACTGGGATATTCCACGTCACTGTTGAGGTGAGCGGCGGCCCGAGCCACAGTACCTTTTGGTCAGGCTCATGGCTGTTATGATGATGATGATGATGATCTTGTGGAGGAGAATGCTTCGTCTATGTACACATACCCACCGGTCAACGAACGAACAAGGGGATGACGATTTTTCCACTATTCCACGAGACAATGGGATATATCTGTGAAACTGTTGAGTTTCTTAAAACAGTAGATTAGATATGGACATTTCCTCATTACTCTACTACGTTACTACTCTACTCCACATGCTCGCCGTAGGAAGCATGTGGTGGTCGCTGTGTGAAGGAGTTTCGACAAATAACTAAGATATACCCATACGTTATCAGCCAAACACTAAATAAAACATCACTTCTGGTTGGAATGTTTGCCAGTAACATATTAGTCTAGTGTGTGTTGCCGTCGGAAGTGGACGCTTAAACTCACCTGTGGACCATACTAGTATGAAATTACAATGAGATGCGACTTCAAATTACGTTTCCAAGTATACAGTCAAATGCGTGGTGATCGTAACTTAACAGGTCAGTCCTAATCAAGATGACTGCAACAAATGGTACATTCCGTTGATCGCCGTTTTGCGTGAATCATGATGCTCATTTTTCAAGAACTCATGAACATAGTATTAGGTTTCATGAACAGATAATGTATATTTTAACTGGGCACCAACGTCGCTACATGATTAAACTTGGCCGGTATTTGAACGTTAAAACTGATCTTGGTGAGTGCTACGTTAAAGTTGTATCTACTTTCCAAAACATTTACAAATCACTAAAGCATTTTAACTATTCACTAGTGGCGTTATCGCATCTATTCGTGAACCGCGTGAGAATTCTCGCTTTACAGTTATTCTGCTGAATGATATGGTGCACTTCAGGTGACATAATGGCATGGGCAGGTAGCTCAGTCTCAGAGTGGAGGTTCCAGATCTTCCGGGTGGCTCCGCAACTCGGCTGGTACAGTATTTGGCGTGTCTGGACATGAATGGTCTTGCTAGTAAATGAATCCAGTCCAGACACTGATTTTGTGCTTGGATCTTCGCTAACAATCCTGTTGTTTTTAAGAGGTAATATGCTAGTCATTCTAAGCATGCGGAAAAACTGATTCGGCAGTAACCGTTTACAAAGAAGAGTCACGTTTCCTCCTCTAAATCAGATGTTTCAGAATATATCAACCGCACATTTAATATGAGTCGCTTTCTGACTTGAAGGTAAAGAAAAACTGCGAAACTCTGTATTTTATAAAATTCACAATTATGTCCGATGTACAGGAAGATGTTTCAGTGATAAAGAGACTTATTGAAATGTAGCAAGTTCAGCTAACTCAGGTTTCATTGTGGAGCGAATAATTCGTGGACGTTTCGCTCACAGAGGAAATCGATCATTAGGAAACAACGTAGGCTTGAGAATGCTAATCATCGAACTATGGCAATCGATATGCTGTCACACTTACAACGTTCGGTTTTCTGTTATATCATGCTGGAAAAAGAACAAGAATGTATGTGTGTCACCAGCAGACCTATCACTAACTAATACACTTGTGACAAAACTGTGAGCAGTTCATTTGTTACGCAGGTTATATCTTTCACTTGTCTTAGGCAAAAATTAGACGATTGTATGTGTATAACGGTTGAATCAGCACAATCAAGCGGGATAGCTGTGCACATTAGTTTAATCACTCATTAAAGCAACTGATTGAACACATTCACAGACGTCATCTGGCATGGTTACTTCGAGGCTGGCCGAAGGTTTGCATATCTAGCATAGCTGCTCGCTTAAGACAGTCAGACAAATCAGTCAACACTGCTTTAAATCAGCGGTGCAAAATCCAGGCGGATCAACTATAGCATTGTGACAGTGATAGGGCCCAGATCCGTTTTAATGCGCGGAATCTTGCAGGTCTTGAGTTCACACCTCCAGCGGAACATATCACAGGACAGTGATCATGATCTTTGCTTTCAGCCTCATTCTGGGATATAGAATTCCTAATAGGTACTCGGCCAGGACTCGAAACTCAAAATAACGATAGTCACTGGCTGATCATTTCTGGGGGGTGGATGGGTGGTTGGGGGGTGGATATTCAGCTCTTGTACTAAGCAAGAAACGGTAAACAAGATTGTGGCGTCTTTTCAGTTGCAAAAGTATATTCTTTCACCCTTCATCTTAGCGCGATAATGCAACTTCTAAGCTCGATAGAACGGAGCTTGATTAATTCTTCCAGGACAATGAGATTCCACCTGGTCAACTTGTAGTCCTATTCCTCATTGTTTGGCAGTTAGTTGGACGACACGAGGGGCTAAATATACATAAATGCTGTGCTTCAAACATCGTCTCCAAAATTGGAGTCCGAAACAAATAAGACAGAATTCGAATGTTAAGACACTCGTGACTGTTTTTCGTCGGAAGTGAACCAAGTGGGTGTATCGAACCACCAGTTCGTTTCGTAATCACCACATTTTTTGTGGTTTTTCTCAATTTTGCGTTCAATTGGATTTTTTCCAAACAGCATCCAGCCAATTGCTTTCAAGTAAGATTAGCTAGTTTATTGCGAAACGTCATTACCTAACGCTCGTAAACGAGAAAGATATAGTTAAACAACAAGATGACGATACAATTGCAGCTAATCATGATTGATTTCTGGACTATTCTTGTTGGTTGTTAACGACAGAGAGCAAAATACACAATATTATCTAAATTCGCAAACTTCAGTGGCAGCACCACTTCACGGTTCAGGCTAAACAAACAAATGAACGGAATGGTTCCGTTCGATAGTTGACTAACAATTTAACCAAATCCATTAGGAATCGCCATTCTAGGTAGGAGTCTAAATAGAGCAGAAGTTAGTTGTAGACTATGAACTGTAAAACAATGAATAATATGTTCATTTTTTAGACGATTAAACGATTTATAGCTTTTTCCTATCTTGTTATTGTGGTGAGACCCACCTAATCTTGTGATTCCAGCCTGTACCAGCTAAGGTCGCCATGCCCCAGAACGATAAGTTTAACGCTTTTTGATAATGATGAACAAAATTACACTTGAGGGGGGAATTTTAATTCAAGTTTTAACTCCCAGGTAGAAATCATATGCATACGAGATCGAACTGACAACCCAGCATAACGGTGAGCATTTCGAAACATTGTAGATTATGCATTCTACATAGCGGAACAGCGAGGTGATAAGTTCATTTCTAGTGCATTTGTTATTCATTCGACAAAATCTAATCGTTACGTCCTTGAGGAAGATGACTTTTAGATTGTCTACCGAGTGCCAACAATTCGACTCTAAGTGGGCTGAATCCGAATGTGTTTTTCCCTGCATAAACTGTCAATGTCCGACTGAACGATCCAGGCCCCGTGCTCGCAAGAAGTTCGTGCAGACACTTAACCTCATGTGACCCACAATCATCAAATTCACATTCGGGGCAATGATCGAAAAACTATCTAGTAAACAAGCAGTCATCAATCGGTACTGATCAATAGTTTATTATCCAACATGGCCAATGTTTTCACATTTATTGTGTTACAGTCAGCCTGATGGTTGGACATTTAAAAAAAAAGTTTGTTTCATTACTGTGTTGTTTTCAAGAACTCAATGGGTAAATTCGAACGAGTTAATTTATTGTAATTTATGAACAGAATAAAAAATGCTAAGCATATTTTTGCTTAAGATAATGTGCTCAACTGGTTTTACTGGTTGTTATTCAGTTGCGAAGACACAGCTTTACTTAGCCAGGTTGTTCATTACACATGTTGCAGTAGACCTTTAAGGCTAACCCTATCCATCCATCAACGTACCGGATGTGTTCACCAATCATTGTAGAATACAAGCTTGAATGAAAACAAAACTTCAGAAATCCTTTTCAGATCCGATACTCAGCACTTAACGCTGTAGAGTTATTTGATTCATTCTTGATTTGTTGAGTAGGTTTTCGCTGGTCGGTTAAACGATCCACTTATGTCATATGTTGGAAGGATTACTGTTTACCCCACAGTCGAGAGCAACCTTGTATTTGAGGACCACCTGCTGCGAACCGTTCCTGATTGTCGCATTATTATTTTCCATAGTGGACCTGCTTGCTAACACAGAACATAAGGTTGATTTGTATGCGTTTAGCTGATGTTTACAGCATGGAAGTTGCCGTCATCTTACAATGATACTAATGGACGCTGTAGCTACTAATAGCCTGTACGTGAACCAAAGTGTTTTTCGAAATCCCTATTATGCACGCTTTGATTATGATACACACAGAGAACGTTTAGCAGTACAAAGAGAATCATCTGTGATGGTTGGTTGTGTATTCCGACTGAATGACTCACTATTTATTGACAACTTTGGCCTTCGTGTAGAAAAGGAGTGTTATTTCCCCAAAATTCATAAATTAACACTTATCTCACGGAAGTTCTGAAACATTTGTGATATTTGAAATATTAGACAGATGTGAACTACTCAAACTGAGTAACCTTTCTATTTTTTTACCCAGTGTTATCTAAATCAACCAAAAGGCCAACTCACACAAAGCCCTTAGCATTTGATAACATTATCAGATCAAATTAGACTGTAAGAGGATCGGTTGGTCTGATGCTAATATCAAACAAACGGTCCGGTTAGGAGTCTTTTGTGGACTTTCAGTCATGTGATACATAGCAGCCAAGTAACAACTGAGGAAGAAGCGTGCGTCCACATTAATGGGCCGTTTTGTTATACGGAGTTCACTTAATGACAAATCAAATTACAAATGAGACTGTAAGTGGTCAGCTACACAGAAGATACGAAGACAGATCAGTGCACAAACTTAAAACAAACGATTTAGAAAGAAGCCCTGGAAAACAAACTAACAAACACACTGATATGGTATAAACACAGATCGTCACCAAAGTAAACCACATCATTTCATACCTCATGGACTGGAACAGAACAACAGCGTAAGGATAATCACAGACTCACAGCGTGTTACCTGTGCGTTCTTACCTCCGTGTTGGTCGTTGAAAAAATGTGTTGAGTAGTTTATAAGTACAAAAAAATGGACAAAGGTAAACAAAAAATCGAAATCATGAAAAGTCCTGCGAACAATCACACCAGCAGCGATCAGCGAAACACGCGGAAACAACGCTCCGAAAATGGTGTTCAAATAAAACATACCACAAACTAAATCAAATGTACCGGCCGATCGAGTCAAGTTTCCGAACTCTTTAATAATTCATCAGTGACAAAGTAGGCAGCGTGTTACTCTGATAACAGACTTTAACTTGGAAGCAGTTTGGCGTGTAAAATAGGCAGAAACATCCAGAAAAACATTTCAGTGAGTAAAGACTTTTCCCTTCCTCCATGTACGAAAGAACGAAGTACATGAGAGAACGACACAAGGTGGGAATTCACTTCGTCTATGATAACAAACAATCTTCGACATACTGCAGGTAGTGGATAAAACGGGGGTTCACATTACATCTGGAGGCCAGTCCGTGAACACGTCGAATAAGTGCCAATTTATCTTGACATAATGAAGACAACACGCACGGATATACCACTCCAGGAGTGTGAGCATTATTGAAACGAATACAGTGGGAAGCATTTCAAAATGGAAGATTCAACAAATTATTCCCAAGATGTTAAGCATCAAGTGACCAAGATCAATCGATCTCGCTCAAAAATTGATACGAACAGTTTTGTGTCGCCAATTCAGTGGTCAGCACAACTCTGATGGCAAATGTGCATGACTTTACATTTGTCATCCCTGAACGGCAAGCCGCTGGGATGAAAAAATTAGACCGCCCTGTACAGTTTCTCTATCTTCCGGACACTATATCTCGCCAGTGTTTTACGCTATGGGCGAACAGCAATACTGGTAGTTTAACTGTGTTCTGAGTAGTTCATAAACGAGACTAATGAATAACATCAATTCTGAGACGTATGACTGCGGATGACCACCACAATTGCTAAAAAATCACTGTGATAACTGTGCAGTCAGCTTGACGCTGCACCCTGAGACATGTGAGCAAACTCTTATCGTATTTTCTGGATTGATCAGCCCTGTTAGAGGCTTTGGAAACGTCCAAATGAACTACCTCAATGGTCAGTCCTGTATCGATAGCTTCCGTCCAAACGTCTAAACCAACCAGCAAATAGGTGGAGTATGAAGTTCCCTTACGGAAGCAATGCTGCTTCGAGGTATTCAAGTTTTGCACGGAGAGAGCCGCATAGCGAACTCTATATTATTTTGATGATCAATGAAATCATTGGTGTCTAACAACAGCTTGTTGAGTAATCCCTGCATCTATCTCTATGGAAAGATGTGATTGTCAACCGTTTCGAAGCTTCTGATAGACGGTTAGTTAACAAGAATGATTAGGAAGTACTATAAATGGCCGTGCTGATTCAATGGCGCAGATTTTCAAGACGACAGGAAATGTAGAGATTATACCCAGTAAATTATTTGTTAGCAGGTACACAGGTGTCTATCGGACATCTGACTCTTGAAGTTTAAGTAATTCAGTTATATGGCCCCTTGTGTACCCAAGAGACGCCGGTAGTTTTACCTACGCACGCTTACGTACTTTTCTCATACCAATAGCCACCTCTGAATCTCTACTGGCAAACCCATCAGAGGTACACACTTACGAAATTTTGATATCAATCTTTTTGTGTGCTGTGAATGTGTTGTATAAAGCGTTATGATACACCTCCAGGCTCTGAGGCAGACCGCGTCGATTGCAAAATGAATCCCGACTGGCAGCAGACGTGGTACATTTGCATCTCATGATATACTCAACAAACACAACCTCAGTTTATTCCAATTAATATACGATGCAAGCGGAACATTCCAGTGTAATCACATATCTGGTTATATTCCTTAGGTCGCAAACACTTTATTGAAGCTCGATTGTCAACGGCATCAGAGACCTCCGCAACAATAACCTGCCATTGATCATCTAGATTGATTTTGTTAAAGGAGCCAGGCCTATACACTTTGCGAAGTTTTCTTTACCCCTGTGGAACTTCCTTTGCAGTAGGCACTCAGACGTGCATTTTGAGAAATATGTTGCTTATTTTCGTGTAGATGGCTGAAGTTAATCACCCCACGGTCATTAGACTCAAGTGGAGCTGTCATACATAGATTGCCTATCGTATCAACATGGTTGCTGTGATTGTCATTAAAATAAGACGGCGCTTGTCCAACTCGCCACATGGCATGATTTTGAACTTGCTGAAATAGACCAGCTTCCACTACAGCTTCGAAAGAGTCCTAGTATAATAAACTATTGCAGTAGTGACTAAGTGGTTTGTAAAGTCCTGAACTAGGCGATTAAAATCTTTCACTGCTATTGTTTGTGTAAAATATAAACTCGGTATTCACGCATAACGTTGTGTAAGACCGTTCCGGCATCCCCGTGCACAGAAGGCGATTTGTAAATTATACCAAGTAAACAATATTCGAGTTGAGATTGATGTTAACTGCTTATCATACTGCTTCCGGTTAATATATCATAGCACCCTGTCATGAATACTTGGAGTATTTATATGCCAGACCAGGTACAGAGCCACATCACTTCCGTTATGCCTATTATAATCTGGTTACACCAGGAACAGAGTTCTCAAACCTTGTCCAGTTTACCAACGTTTGGATCCACATCGGTGTAAACACAGTACAGTGAGACAGGTTTACTGCATACAGGGTGACTTCAGAATACAAAGTGATCAAGGTGTCTTCGGGCGTGCAACTGGTTTCAATTTTCTTTCTTGCTGTAGGTCGGCTCCAGGCTCGTTCCGAAAGACTCACTTTTGCTAAAATATGCACCTAATGTCGTCTTTAATGTCTACATTATGCGCAACAATATCCAATTGTTTGGCTCAGTGCACGGCCATCCTTGATCCCTTTGTTCCCCCACTGAAAGAGGTGTACCACTATCAACAATCAACTGTTTGTCCCCATTTATTCTTCGATAACTGGGCTGATATTATATCTCATAGGGTGAATATTTTTGAGTCACTTTAGGCAACAAATTACCGTTAGCCTTTATATGGGAACTAATATTTCATTAAAGTGGGAAAATTTACGTTTTATAATAAACGTCCACGTCCCTCCGATCACTCACTCAGTTTGTGAGTTCAGGCATGGAATCCCATGGTTTTAACTTGAAACAGTATTTAGTATCTCTTTGGAGAACGATTTCTAATCACTTTTTAGATGAGTGGGACGTATTTTTCTAGTGGTATTGCAATACTCATCGTATCATTGTCATTTCTAATTTTCCTCTTTTTCCCAACCCTTCGAATTACATGTCCGTATCGTTATCTATTGGCAGATACCGACACGTTTGTGCACCTACCTTGCTTTTAGTGCGTAAGGTTTTCGCGCTATCCGAGGAAGAGGTGCCCAACAGTCCCCAGTGGATGTAGTGCAAGCGATACTTTGCACAATTGTCCGATGATTGGTACTTTTTGATGGGAAAAGGGTGGTGTATTTGTCATCTTTGTCTGGTATGATGCGGAATGATAAATCCGTAGAGGTGTGTTTGGGTTGGTTGTAGAACGTCTATTCTTAATCTGCTTTTATTTCTTTGTTGTGTGCAGTAAACGATCATAACGAATTTTGTACAGTAGTTACACATAACATGTTTACTTTTTCTTCCTAAAAACTATCATTGTCTATCTGTTAAACCTCCCTCGTTGGTGTCGTTGACACGTTCTCCTCTTCATCTGTACCCGATTGCTTTATTGAGATCACTTCCCGTTAACTGGTGGCTGTTTGTGAACACGTGATTAGTTGCCCCGTTTTGAACTCCTTTGTTGGATAATTTGTCTACCCAGTTGATTCACATTCAAGGTGAGACAGTACCTTCGTTGTAATCTTATTAAACAGTACCGTATAAATTCCAATCCTTCCGGTCGTCTTTTCTGACCTTTTTTGGACTTGGAAGATAGTCCCGTTAACCCGACCGTCTGAATAAGTGTTATTGGAATTGTCGAATACGCGTTACTGAGTGAATTATTCTAAATCGCCAGGAACGATTATTTACTTCAGCCAACTCACACTGTCATCCATCTATGTGCTTGGTCTCGACACTCTCTTCCCAAATTAGCAGTTAACCCAGCGACCGGCTGAAGATACACTCGGTGCAATATTTTGACCAGATTTTTAATCTGATGCCTCAAGCAGCCGAATCAATGGAAAGCAAAGTCGGGTAGGTTGTTTCTGTAATCTGGTCCACCGTGTACACATGCAAAAACGATTTCCTAGATGGGTGCTTGTCCCACATCTGGCTGTTGATGACATAGAGCCAGGACAAAAGGTAACAAGTAGAACTTGGAATACGGCCGGTTTTGTAAACCACTGAATCCAATCACATCATTACCGGTTAGGCTCAAGTAGGTTGACACAAATTACAATCAGCTATCAGAAGAACGGAACGGTTTTTTCACAAGCGTTACAAATACGGCGTATACCGCGCCATACCTCTTTGACTTGACGTACTCCTTTTCATCCTTCTCCGTCAGCAAACGCCAGCCATAGAATTTATCTTAATTCTCATCTTAACTCCTAGTCAAACCTTTATCGCTCTCCCGGAAATGTTCGTGGAGAACGTGATCCAGCAGTGCAAAGAATTTCATTAGTTGCTTAGTAGTTACACAATACTTATCGACAGCTTAGGTAGAGACGGCCATGAATAACGAGTTGTTTGCAACAATATCGCGGTCCGGTTCATTGGTTACAGCACGGATGAAAACTACAAACTCGTTTCAAGGCTAAGGCCGCCACGTCCGGTCGCATAATTTAAAACCACTTAACAGACAGGATAAACACTCGGTGCGAACTCTGCGATCCCAATTTTGGACGGAAGCTATCGATACAGGACTGACCATTGAGGTAGTTCATTTAGACG
>LUCH01000072.1:213357-277419 GCA_013368495.1 Paragonimus heterotremus
GTCATACGTCTCAAAATTGATGTTATTCATTAGTCTCGTTTATGAACTACTCAGAACACAGTTAAACCACCAATACTGCTGTTCACCGATAGCATAAAACATCGGCGAGATGTAGAGTGTCCAGAGGAATTCGTCACAGATCACACAACGGCAGAACCATGGTATTGGTAAAATAATTATATTGTGTGAATAACACATTTTATCAGAACGTTATTTATTTTGTGAGGTTGAAAAGTAATAAGTAGAATTTTAGCCGTAATCTTTCCGGTCCGAAAGTCCCTTTTTCGTATTCAATGAACAGAATTGAAAACTCAGAAAACGTAGTTGTAGAACGAAAGTGCGTGATGCTATGCAATTATCTTCGTAATGTATTCACAAATTACACACAGGCATCTGGGGTGTGCAGATTTGCGTGGAAAAGTTGAAAGATAATGGTTCTATTTTTTCTGGTATTATTTTAAGTGACAAATAAGAAAATTTTATGCAAAGTTTCTGCAAAATTCTTTCATGAATTGACAGTCCAAGTAAAAAGTATATGGTGAAATATTATGGGATAAGTGATCCTTGGAATGAGGGATATTTGCATATTCTATTGAGTCAGTGTTTCATTGATCAGCAAGAGTGATGATGTTGACGGATATTTTATTCAGGTAGAATAACAGAGAATTAAATACACCGCGTTCAGTTTCAGCCATTTCCGCGATTTTTTGATGTGCACTGCTTCAACAGAATTCGACTATTGAAAGCATTCTTTAAACGCTGATGTGTAAACACAAGAAGGTGCGTCAAATGCAAGGTTTACGTGGACGACTAGTTGAAAAACTTGAAAATGTGAATTCTGCGACATTCTCTTGAACATGTTTATTTTGCATGACAGCTATACGGTATAATATTTCGCGGACAGTTCCGCTTGTTGATAGAGTAATCTAGTTTGTGAATCAGACTTGGCAAAATCTTGCTAGAGTTTCAGTAGTTTCCATCTAACACCCAAGTCCTCAAAGTAATACGTACGTCTTCAGTTTTAGATTGTAATATGATTTTGTTTGGCTCCTGATGGATGCAATGTTAACAATGTTAACTGTGGGCTTGGCACAGACAGTAATCATACACGAGAATGTTGACAAAAGGTTTATTTGACTCATTTCCGATGTATAAATTATTTCAGTAGTTCACAAACTGCACACAGTTGACTAGTATCTAGGCTACCCCATCATGCTATCCGGCTTCTCTTCCTTGGGCATTGAGACATTTTCATTAGCTATGTGAAATAAATAAGGAACAAGAGAATAAAGTTTGTGGTCGTTTAGTATATGAGTGGCAGCACAATGACAACATATTTTGATTGACCTCATCTCTTTTGATCAAAGTAGACCTATTCCACTGCCTCAGGTCAAACTCACGGCACAAGTTATTGAAAGTCGAATGAAGACTTGACGAATTTTTCGTAAAAAATGAATGGTTTGTCAACCGTACTCCTCTCTTAACGTGTCGTGCAGTTTAACTTGGATATGCATTATATGCTGATCATAGGTGCAGGATTCTATTTGGGTGAGTCTTACAGACTGAAAATTAAATTAAAGGATTTGGCGGGGAAAAAATCGATCTCTGAAGAATTAAAATTTAAACACCAATGTTCATCCTTCCGCTATACGCAACATTTAGAAAAAGATGATAGCAATCGAATTATGTGACGTGATCCAAACAACTCTTGACGTAAATTGGAGGTTGTCAGTCGGGAGAGTGATGGAAAAAGATGTTAACATGGGTCCCTTATAAGTTGGAGGATTGGATTTAGAAACCTATCATAATTATAGTTCTGAATGAAAAAGCCAACATTACCAAGAGATTAAATGCTTCGAAAGGCGGGGTGAAAATGTAGACTGCCAACTAAGACGTTTATATAGCGCCATCGAAGCTGGGATGTACACAATTACCAAAAACTATCAGAAACTTTAGTATAAACAAGAGATGCTAAAATCCGTCGTCACTAGTGAT
Organism: Paragonimus heterotremus; assembly: GCA_013368495.1. NCBI lineage: Eukaryota > Metazoa > Platyhelminthes > Trematoda > Plagiorchiida > Troglotrematidae > Paragonimus > Paragonimus heterotremus. Next base: position 215,353 of record LUCH01000072.1, read on the forward strand.
GTTGGGTGACAATTGATGTGGCAATTTTTATATCATGCAGCAAACGATTCACAATTTGAAATGACCTCTTGTGGGCGATTTGATATGGTGCGTTCGATAAAAAAGAGAACCTTTTAGGAACGAATCTGATGGTTTCTGGCTAATAACGTGAGTTTCTGTTAGTTATGAATTATTTTCCACATTGATTCATTTTTATCTTTCTATGCATAAACAATCGCTATCAGACAGTTATATGAATTTGCCCGCAATGAATAGACATTTATGAAGATTGCAGTCACATGATAAACTCATAGCTGAAGCCTTGATCTTACGATGGTAATTTTGCAACCGACCAAACAGACAAAAAAGCGTAGGTAATTGACAGTTCTTACGAACAGTGCTGTGAAGTCTGATCCGGCCGTATTGCCGCAAGTAACTTACCGTAGCCAGTTAGGTGGCAGATTACTGATTACTCGTGAAGTCTTCATTAAATACCTGAAACCTGGGGTCTGTCGCATACGTAACAGGTGTCTTAGTCAGTTATCCAGCCATTTCAAATAAATTTCATTCTCAGAGGACAGCAGCTGATGCGTCTTTTGTTCGCAGTCTCAATTCGTACACAAGATATCACGAATTTTATTTGAAGCTTTTCGCTAATTTCGATGGGCCCGGCTTATTTACCCTCATTTAAATGATAAGGTGAGAAATAATTTAGTGTGTTTACAATTTATGTTTGATTATCTGATTACGACCCACTTCGAGATTGAAATGCAATGTAAACACAATTTGTGCGCTTGTCAAAATCAGATTATTCGATTAAACTTGACTACAATCCAAAAAACGGTCTCGTTTTCCAATGAGATTCACACAACAACGATCAATAAATCAATAGTCAAAGCAAGGTGCACGCCTGTGTGATTGTCAAAAAATTATCTTCTATTTTTGCTCTAAACTGTTGCTTCAGCCGATGCGATAGCAGAATGGTAGTTCTGAAATCAAAATTGTAAAGCGTTTGACAAAATAATTTTTCTCCCGCCTCCTCAAACAATGCTGGAATGATAGTATGCTATACGAATATGCCCGAGTGACGATAGTTAATAAGTTATACTTACAAGAAAATTTCATGTCACGGAGAGAAACGTTTTTATAAGTAATTTTGCAAGGCTCACGAGTTACTGCTAAACTATGTTCAGACGGTGTGTATTAAACTGTGGAGCTGCAATTACAGTCTGTTTTGTTGTTCTAACAAGCAAGTGACCAAGCGCTTACACATGATAAGTTGAGCGTTCCTAATGTGAGATGAATGATATGGTGTTCAATACGGTTGCTTCAAGAAAAAGTGGACGGCGTTAAGATTCTGGTAGGCACGAGTACGCCAGCGTAACTCTGGTTTAATGTTTCTGTTCGAAAGGGATTGATTGTAGCCAACACGAGGATGAGAAAGCTGCTAGCAATTCTGAGTGCTATTCGATTCATATCAACTAAAATCCTTTACTGTTAGTCAGCTGTACATTAGAAAATTGAAAGCAAAATAACCATCCTGTTATTGTTTCTCAATACTCACCCACAGGCAATGACTTTGAGGTTGTTGGTTCTTCCGTGAACTTAGTGAATCAAAGTAATTTAAGTAGTGTGCAGATAGTAAACATTAGACTGAACGTTAACTAATATTTTGTTCACTGCGCTGCTGATCATATGAATATTACCTATGAATTTGTGATCCTTAGTCGAGTGACGCGTGATTTTTCCGTTGATGCAGATGCACACAGTCCACTTCACTTTGTCACTTGGAACTAACGTCTGCCGTAGCTTACAATTTGTTTCATTCGAATCGTCTCATTTCCTGGTTAGTTGCAACTTCAATAAGTACGAAATTCTCATACCATACATTTGCAAAACTGCTGTCAGAATATGAACCAGTAATGTCAAGAATGAAGTAGTGTTTTTCTTTATTTTTAAAATGGGTTTACGGCCTTGAAAATGAGAACCAAAATGATCATGCAAAATAACTGGAATGTGCGGCGGTTTATTTAAATTTAGTAGCCATTAAACTATAAGCAGAATACCACAGGCAAATATAGTGCGTTGTGCACTTCTGCTTAAGAGTGGTTACTTAAGAAGGCAATTGTTCTATCCCTTCCACTGAGTTCATGGCCTACTTGGGGTTCATCAGTTTGGACCGGTCGGTGACGTAGGGTTGAACAACAACATTTTTGAAGTCCAACGAATCAAGCTTTTCATTGATCAGATTTGCTACCTACTAGAACTTATAGCACACAGGTCAAATTACTTTAAAACTTGACATCTATTGAAATTCCACCGGTTCCATTCGGTTATATTACATAGTTTTTGGTGGGCAACAGGGCGTTTATCAAAAGGCATAGAGCTTAAACCTAAACGGATGGGTGATTCCGAAAAAGATTATCAACACGGACAAGTACAAACTAAGTAAGTTTTCCAGTAAATCACTCCATGACGCAACGCTCGGAAATTCTGGGTATGGCAGCAACATTGGAGACGTTATCGATTCCGAAGACGAAGTTTAAGTTGTGAAGACCAGCGGTTGCAGAGCATGAATACATACAGCCCAATAGTTGGAACAGATAATAACTTAGATTATAAACCGTCGCATATCAACTGCTAATACAACGGAAAATCTAGATTAGTTATCATGCAATCTTTCTACAGCTGCAAGCGAACGACGGTATATCCCAATTCATCTTGTAAAAGACAACGTGTGGTTACCGATTGCACAAAATGATCCTTGAGAAAATTATCCACCCACAACGTTGTCTTACAAACTGAACGGCAGAAAGCAGATCAGATTGTTCCTTCCTTATAAAAACCTCTATTTACTTGTCCTAAACTTATTCAAAGACGTATTTTTCAACGTTATCCCCATTTTTGTGCCAAGGTGCCGTTTTGAGCGAATTCAAATAGAAAACGTTTGGTTGGTCGTTTGGTATACATCCAAACGACAGATCATGGCCAGTGTACTATGTTACTACCTTAGGCCTCACAAGTAATCACACGTATGTATGATACCTTGATATAAACGGCCGATTACAACCGTTAAAAATTAAAGTTTCACATCTGAGCGCCAATCTTTTTTGAACCCCAGTTAGAACTCAAAACCACTTAGTGGATTTTTGTGTTTTCTACATAAACAGAGTAAAACCCCTCCGCCTGAATTCGCAGTTATGAGTCGTGACTTGACAGTGGAGCACCGTTCGTGAAAATCAAATATCTGCCACTTGATCTCATAGTGATAGAATCTTATCCAGCCGCAGTCTAACAATAATCTTGTCTGATTAAATCCATCACTAATTGGTTCCTTTAGTTATGATGGATTGACTCTTTTCTGCACAATTCTTAATCGCAGTTAGAAAGCCAGTTACTATCCCGAACGTTAACAATAATCCATTGATGCAAACACAACCCCATACTGTTTGTCGTGAAGGTGTTATAGTTGAGTACGGTTTAGGGAGTAGTGATTGAAAAACCTGATTCACAGGTATAAACACCAATGGTTTAAAAGGATGTTTAAAAGTTATATTGTAACGTGCAAGCCGGCTGTTTCTCCTGTGATTGTCCGTAACATTTATGGACCAACTGTGGGGCAATGTGGAGACACCGGAGGACAGCGTTCTTCCGACATAGAGGTTTCAGTAGCAGTCCTGTCAAAGGAAAAAGCAAGAACAAGCATGAGCCAAAGGCCCAGTAAGCCATACACACGAGTTACACAAACGACAACTAAGACGGCGCAGACAACACAGCAACACGTTCCGTCACCAAATCAAACTGAACTTGTGCGCACCTGTTGGTTTCGATCGCACATTACAGTAGTCATGGTGAACGAAAGTTCGTATGTGGATACTTTAGTGGGGATCAGTTAGCTAATACGCTCATCTTAAAGTGAACTCTGAAACCAAATTTAACTGATTTTGGCACATTGGCAAGTAGGTTCTTCCTTAGCTTACCAATGTTGCATAAACTAGAGCTACGCATGTGGATAGCGTAGCACAAATCGAAAACGTGAAAACGTCAAAGCAGCTCTCAACTCCAGTAAGAATGGAAGCTGTTTGGGAATCTTGAGTAGTCTGATCTCGCGCACCAAACATGAATTGTTCGCCGTCACTGGAGTCCTTTCACGATGTCCAGATTTTTAGGTACGATGGAGCTAACAATGCTCATTTACTCATGATTCTGGGCTGGGAGGCAGTAAATGTGTATATGTCATAAGTAAAGCATACAGTAAGAAAATATTGAGGCGTTTCTTCTCAGAATCGATATGGATCATGGGAACACGAATCGAATTACAATAGATTTGACTGGATTCAAAAAGGGAGGTTCAACTCGGGCAAAGAATGAAGCAGCCGCGGTTTTTTAGATACTGATCGGCTAACAGTAACACTGGAGGTGTTATACGGTGTGGATGTTGTCATGATGGTCTGATTGACTGGAGACTCAGATTAGAAACGTGATTGGATGCACCACCGCTTTGATTATAATTGCACATGTATTAATGATTCGATCTTGACAGGTTTTCGCAGTTTGCTACAGAGTGGACATTCTCGAACATTGTTAGCATTGTAAGCGACTTACCGGGTGTTGCTTCCTCAACGGGCAAAAACAGATAATAAGAGTCATGACTCACAAGACGACTTAGGTAACATCAGAAAAGTTACATTTGTCTGCGACGTGTCAAAAAGGTTGTTCCAGATTAAGTTATTATTTTTTATAACAAGATGAACACTCCGCTGTCCTAACTTGTACTCTCAGTACGTTTAAGAGCAGTCAGAAAGTGCGAACGATCAGCTAAATATGTAGATCCACAAGTAAGTTGAAATAAAGAGAAAGTACTCTGAATAGGAGGTCTCCAAAATAACCAGGTTTGCTCACCGAGGAACCAGATAGTTATCTTTTTGTCAACAAAGTACAGGTAGGTGACGAAGTTATATCTTCTGGAACTTTCGTACATAGATCTCCTCGGCGGATGTTAGTACCTAGGATTTTGTCTCTCAGACTAATCCTGGCTCGACGAATGGCGTACACATTAGCTTACATTAGAATGGTATACATGAGCGTTTTTGAGTTGTGACGCATTTAGGCAAATGGTCAAATCCTTTTTAAAAAATTTCCCTTCTGTTACCACTATTCACTGGTTAGCTCATTTCCATTTCGTCGTCGATGCACTAAAGTGCCTTGATAAATCGAGGACAAATGATAGAAGTGACCAACAGATTTAGAAGTGACAATCCGGGGTTACATCACTAATTGCAGTGCATCAGTCATAGAGTAAGTTATTGAACTGTTTACTGCAGGATAGGTCTCTCAGGTGATTTGTGAGTCACGGATGTATATATCGTCAGTATCATACTGGTCACTTTTATATGGAGATGTGTAGCTGGCTTTCCGGAAAACTGTTGAAAAGTCCGAAAACAAGTACTTATTGGTTAACCACCCTCGGTGGTTTTGGTCCATGGTTACCTAACCTCAAGTAATTTGATTAGACATAGGTTTTCAAAATGCATGCGGATTATCATCCAGTTGGTTGGGATGTACAACACAAGCCTTCAATTTGTCGCGAATTATACATTATCGATTTTATCGACTTTGCTTTCTGTGATAATGTAACTCGACTGTTTACGAAGTCTTACGATTTGTTGATGTTTTTAAGTGTAGAATTTATTTTCGTTAGGTCAACGTTAGATTTGATATACATAGTGAAACAAGGGACAAGGTAAACCTTGCTTATAGTGTTTGACTTTCACACTGATTATCGTGAAAGGAAGTTGGCTAGTGTGAAAGTAGAAATCAGTTGCACAATTGTTGCTTCAACTCCACAGTTCAGCTGTTTGTAGATTGAGAGGGTCCTAGTACTTGCGCAAACTTTTTATAGATGCATAGTTCAGGGTGATACAGACGAATACGATGCCTAGGCCACTGTCATCCTTTAGTGTCTCCTCACTTCTGTTATATTCAATGATATTCAAATCGCATGTTTTACAGAACAAATGAACCTAGTAGACTAACGTAGAAACAGAAGCATCTGAAACCTTTTAACTAACGGTCGATCGTGCAGGATGATTCTCAAGTATTATACCAAACATTCACCTTGTGCTAAAATCAATGTGGGGTGCTCGACACAGTGAGTCACAGGGATTACGTAAGAAGTATTCTGTTCAATAAAACATAGAATGTATCGGCGTCGACAGTCAAGGTGACAGGTTTTCAAGAGCTATTTACTATAAGTGCGAAGGCAAAAGTATTACGCAAAACTACCTTCATAATAGGAAATCATCTAAATGGTTACCAAACTCGAAAGAGATTCTGGTAGACAGTTCAAATAATGATCAACCATATGTAAGAGAACTTTCTCTCTCATTTATGTTTAGCTATTATGAGCTGTTTAACAAATTCCTGTCCAACTACTCGATCGACAATTTCTTAATAAACAATCGCATGCCTTAGATATGTTCGCGGGGAATTTTTCAGCAGTGTAGTAGTGTGGTCATGGAGTATGCACAAAAAATTGAAGTTTCGTTTGAAATTGTCTTCTGCAATTAAATTCCTATTTTTCTCCACTCATTGAACTGCTTGACGCATTCGTCTTTTAGTGCAGTTAATTGCACAAATTACCAAACGAGCATCTTGAAGGTGAGTAGAGATTGCAAGTAGAGCACATCACTTTGACGAACTTTGAGGAAAGCTGAGGTTTGTCTCAGTTTCATCAAATTGAAAATAATTACAAGTCACTAGTGAATAACTCTTCGACCTCATTTAAACATTTTATCCATTTATAATACTTTTTGTTATAACCCGAATGTAATTTTACAAGGCCTTAAAAAGGAACAACATGAGAAATCCTGGCATGTGTCAAGTGAGGTAACCATGTCTTTGTACAGAGAGAAGAGCTTGTTTTATTGAGTCGACAGCTGGACGGAATTTCTTAATGAGGCTGATTCAACACATAAACACGTTTCACAGTGCCACGTAAACGTTGTCAATTTTTGCTGAAAGTTCATCCTAATCAATCGGTAGACTACAGTGAATTGATATTTTGTTTAGACTCAGTATTTGATGTTGTAATTTTTGCTCACTTGACTCACTTTTCTCTTTAAATAAACAAAGGATATTTGTTTTTCTTTTCCGTGTGTTATGCAGGTAACTGGAATGAAATGTTGACTTGTTTGTCCAAAAAATGTTTGAATTACGGAATAAACATCTAGGTGTTACGCCATGCACAACTGTTGGGCCTATTCCAGACCAAGGTTGTTGAACGCGTCACCATAAAATGTAATGTGAATGTCAGTATTCATAGATAAGAAATCCTTAAGTCCATTTTGTATTGTTCAAAGTGGCATGCTAAATTATTAACTGCAAAGTGACAGCCCTAATTGTCTCACACAAACCACGGTACAAAGCGGACAAAGTGAAAATTCAACGTAAAACTCCGTTTTTTTGTACAGTGAAACCAATTGTCATTCCATTAGCATATAGAATACAGTTCACCCTCGATAGTCAGGTTGCATTGACTGTGGCCAAACGAGCACAACGTGCTGATTGCTATTATGTATGATTTCCACGATCGACTTGTAGCGGCACCATAAGTTTCCTCTTTGTCTGCACCCTTTACCCATAGACAGTACTGAGCCGTTCGGTTGAGAACGAATAGTAGGGAATACTATAAAAAGCGTATGTTTTGTGAAAGCGATTTCTGCTAACTCTGTAAAAGCATATCTGTGAAATGAAGCAAGTTTCTATTCTCATGAAGCACAAGAACATGTTTACAGTATGAACGCATACACTTGAACTGTACTGCATGAGTTTGCATTCTGGGCAACCAGAATTTATAGAGGGATGAAACAGATATGAATAAGTGTGAAAAGTCAACAATCCCAGGATACAGATACACTGTTAACCGCGGTACATCATTTCCGAACGGCATGCACAGTTGAGTTATTACAAACGTGGTCGTTTGCACATCAAAACCTCGCTCGGTGTACACCGACGGTTAGTTATTTCTTCAAAACAACCTCTGGCCTTCGAAAGACGTAAGACTACCACTTAAACGAGTCAAAGTTCACGAGTGCTTTAGCCCGCTGTTTTGAATTTTCCACATGGCAATGTTTGTTAGGTCACTTACCTCCAGTTGGAAAATGCTCACGAAAAAGGTAATAATTCAGAACCTGGTCACTTTGTTTCGTTCTCTGGATAGTGGTATTTGTATGCCGAAATTTTAGAACGAGAAGAGCAGAAAACCAATAGAATGGCACGCTCCTCACATCTTTATACCTTACGCTGTGTTGTATAGTTAGTAAAGTATTACTCAGCGGTGTGTAGTAGTATGATTAAAATATAAAATATCGAACAATCGATGTAGTCTTTGTACGAAGAGCAACCAGCTGCATTTGAAACGAAGTCGACAATCACATCCCGGAAATTAGTCCGCGAAGAAACTCACCCTGACTACTACTTGTTGTTGAGCCCCTATCAACCTTGAAAACGTCTCTTTACTAATAACGTCCTTTTCATGGTTTAAATTTTTTGTTTAGTATTAGGCAGTTTCCAGATCTGCAGGCCTCAGTAACACTACCACCCCCATGAAAGGATGGTCCCACGTGGTACACCGTTCCGAAAGCTTGCACAGGTCACTGATAAATGTGTTGAAAATAACACAAGGTTACGAGCAAGTTGTAATACTCTACGTTTCAACCCCCTCGGGTGACCTTCCTCAGTAGTGTTGTAAATGAAATCACACTAACAAAGGAACAGAGGTCACATGGGATTTGCCGTGGTTAGGTCATTCTGCGATGCATCTGAACTGATTGGTCTAATCCTTTGTCTATTAAATGGGGGTGGGACTGATGTACATAAGACGCGTCTGTATCTGGTGTTGTTTATCCATCCACGCCAAACTGCAGACGGGGGTTTGTTATCATTGCGATTAATGCAGACGTAGAATGACCTAACCACGGCAAATCCCATGTGACCTCTGTTCTTTTGTTAGTGTGACTTCGATTACAACACTACTGAGGAAGGCCACCCGAGGTGATTGGAACGTAGAGTATTGCAACTTACTGGCAACGTTGTGTTATTCTCAATACATTTATCAATAACATGTTAAACACGACGCCCAAATTATTTGGTTTTCACAGATAATCATTACATATGGTAGGTGTTAACAGAACTACTGAAAATATGAGATCCAGCATTATTGCACTCTTTCCTATGACTCATAGATATAGGCGCTTTCCCGTGATATATATGTGTTTTGTGCACTTGGATACCGTTATCCGTAAAAGGTTGACTAATAACCTGATCTGCATCGTATTTTGCAGTGGATGTTTTGGTTGTGGTGTAAATGAACCATCAGAAATAACTAGCAGTTTTTACTTTCCGCACATCCTTCTACTATCGTAATAAAGTATCAAGAAAATAGTTTCAGTGCAGTTTTACACAAAAAATAAGATGATATAGAAGTTTTTAAATCACGTTCCTTACGAAAAACGTGAAATCACCTAATAGCTATTTGGTTGTGAAGATAATTAACAAAATTCGATGGAGACAATTAGTCATTTGTGTCTATTAACAGGCTATAAGTAAATACCAAATTAACAACGTGATTCATATTCAATCCCTCTTCTCATCATCAGAGATGAATAGTACTTGGAGGTATGTGAATTATAGTGGAACTACGTAACCGACGGTAACCTCAGACGTCAACAGATTCGTAGATTTTGGTCAGGGTATGCTAGTGGTTTGAATATGGCCTACATAATCACAAATGTGACAAGGCTTGTCACCAAAAAGATCACTGTCCATCTGACTCATAGATAACACTCAATATACACATTTCGTATGTCATATACATTGAGAAAGTGCGTAAGCCATAATGCCGTGGAGTCTGCTCAACTTGGTTGTGGCTCAACGGTTACAAACAACTTTATTTTATCCCTCTGTTGTTGCTACCTAAACAAATCTCTTTCATGCTGCGATTCAAAACGGCTTTAGGACACACTCAATCTTTCCCAAATTGATTTTCCGTTAGCGGGAATAATTAATTCAACTGGGTCATGAAAAACTCGGAACAACACCATTACAGAAGAACCAAAAAAGTGGAGTAGCCCACGCGCAATATCTAATTTTGGATCGCAAAATCTACCATCTTAAATGAAACTTCAGTTTTTAATTGGCTTGACTTCAGTTCTCTGAAAATTCTACATCAATTCGTTATAATGCTAAGTGGTTGTTGCCGTCAACAGTTTCTACCTCGTGGATTTGTGTGATGAATTGGCAATTAAATCAGGTGAAGAAATTTTCAGAATTATCTCTGTTAGCATCAACCGAGATTGACCATGCTTTAAATCAACAAACCTCCCACCAAATCGTGAAAGATTTAAACACAAATGTTATTCAGAATTCCCTTGTGAAATCAATTACATTTTCCACAATTAATTGAATAATAGCCTACTGAACAAACCATATACACGAGATCAACCAGGTTTATGGTTAAATAAAAATTTTAAAACCTCGTGAATACAAATTCCGAAAGCTGATGCACAGTACCAGTGGACCATCTCAAGTATAACAAGCAATACTGTTAACCTTACAGTCGTATGTTTCCAGATTGAAAAAGGCATCCCAACCAAAATACTGTCGTAGCAACCAGTCGCAAGGGGGTAAAGTTTATTTCCGACTACATGTACACAAATTTATCAACAGAATGTGAAAACGTACTACTGCCATCAACTCACGGAAGTATTGGTTTACAAGGCAAGTATTGAATCACGTGAAACAAAATGATCCAGTTAGTCAAAATTTAGGGATGAGAATAGGTGAGTGGATAACATGTGTTGCAATTGCACCCTTGTGTCCACAGTACTCAATGCTTTACCTTGTGATGTTGAAGGTCAGTGAGTGGTGAATATACACATGCCACGTGCAAAACCTAAATGACACACTGGCAGTGCATGAACCAGAGTTTTATTCTTGATCGTGACAAGAGTGTGCATTTCTTACGAGGTCTAGTGCTTGTTTCAGAAAGGGGCTAACGGAAAAGCCAACAGGAGGGTAAGACATGGGTTCAACTGTGAGTGACGTTCAGTTCCAGTAAACCAAAAATCTTTAATATGTGCTTAAAAATAAGGCTTTACTGGAAGCTATTGCATTATGAGTTTGTTAGTAAGCATATGATTTAAGCCGTCACCGAGGGGATTCATAGATATCTATCGCAGTACCCAGCTAATAATGCTATTATATCAATGAAACTAACCACACATTTGACAATTAGCAAGCCTTGTCAAAACGATGCACTTGCTTGGTTTTGGCATTCATAATTAAGAGGCTGAAGTTTCAAGGCAATTAATTAACCGTGCACTGATAAGGTGATTTTGACTGACGCTATCCATGTCGTTGCCTAAATAACCTTCGCTCCTTCATTTCATAAAAAATGATTTCAAACAAGAATTGTTTTCTCACTTTCTATCAGCAGTAATGGAAGAAGGAATCCGATAGGCCGTTTGAAACTTCTGAAGGCTTAAGCTGATATTGGTCATGGTTTTAAATAGAGTACGCCGTCTGGCGCCTTTCGTCATGAAAATTTCATGTCGCCAACAGCCTACTGGAAGTAATATCTGGTAAACAATTTAAAACTTCAGAAGTTAGTGGGCGTAACATAGTCTCAATGCGATTCGAGGAGGGCTGCAAGTTGACATACCGAAGTTGACTTTTCGTAGTTGTCGTTCGTGAAAGAAAATTAAATCACAGAACTGTTAAGCTAAGAAGTACGATAGATTTATTTGCACAGCAAGCTTTTGCGAAGACAATATAAAACTCAGCAATCAAAAGTCAATGCACGTGCCTTTGGCGGGAACATTTTTTGCACTTGCCAACAATTGTGTACCACGAGGCAAGAGACTATGAGGCAGAAAGATTTGTTACTGAATCGCTAACGTTGTGGAAAGGCATTGTCTGAAAACCCCGGTGGATACATAACCAACATGCATACAGTGCGTAGTGAATTATCAGATTAAATGTACTCTCACATGAGTTCAGACCATATAGTCGGTAGAAAAGTACAGAAGCAATAAACTTAATGTTTGCCGACCTTCAAAAATTGGCTCCAACCCCGTCACAACGGTTAGCAGTTTGCAGTGAGACTAACTGATCCTTGTCATTCAATCAGTTCCAGATAGAAATAAGTGCACGAAACACGACAAAATCTTCGGAATAGTTCGTAAGACATGATGCATTGATTGTACTTTGTCGTTACCAAGATTCGGGGACAGTAGAATTTCATGAAGCGAATTATATTTGCAACATGCTGCCCAACATAAATGACCGTTTATTATGTGTGGTCAAAAACACCCTTGATGTTCTTAATGAGTTCAAACATAGAATAACGAAATTATTGAGCATTTCCTAAAAATTCACGTTAACCTACCTAATAACATCTGGAGCTTTGTGACCCATAGTCTCTCAAACTTCTCAGGTCTACGAAATGTCAAGTCTTTCTGTAGCCGGTTTTGGCAGCGCAAACGACTGTTTAAGATACTAGAGGCGATAGAACACTCCGTAAAGAGGGGCGGTTTTCTGCTAGTCAAACCCTAATCGTTTCCATCTTTGCAAACAATACACCAATAGTGTAGCTATTAACTCTCTCTCTGTTGATAAACCCTACACAACAGTAGTTGGATCACTTGTGATTGATATTCCATTGCCTGAGCTCAAATGCTCGCTACCTTGTTACACCCGAACTGTGAAATTTTGCCTCAATCAGAAAAATCATCTGTAAATTGATGATCCACCTATGGATACTCTCTTGAGAACTGTGCTGACAGACATTTTCGCGGATCGTCTAGAAAAGCGAGTATGGAAAGCTATGACTTGTCTTACCGATTCTTGTGACCGACAGCAACAATTAAAACAAAGGTTTTCTGACAGTAATAAACGGGCTACTTATCAATGATGCATCAATTCCAGAACAAGAATGCAAAAGTTCTCTTTCATATTTTTTAATTGTTTTACACAAAAGCTTTATGATTTGGTTCAACGTTCACCTCGTCTCGAATGTACTCAGGATGACTAATGCTGTTTTCTTAACACATCGTTCAATGGCATTATAAAAGGGACCAACTGAAATATAGTTCACTAGGGCCAGGAAGATTTAGCACGCAGGACAAAGTATAGAGTAAACTGCAGTTAAGCGAACATTATCGCTTGAGCAACCGGCATCCACAATCACCGACTCCCGCATACTTCTTGGTGAACTAGTGACTTTGGCACCAAAACAGTTTTTGCAATAGTCTAACAAAAAGGAAACGGTGGATACGACCCTACAAAGTGAGTAGAAGGTGCCGTACTACTATCGTAGTGTCGTAGATGGTTCTTTAAATCAGTTCACCAGCTGAGTTCTACTTCCACCTTTAAAATCTCAACTGTATTCGGTTGCCAAAACTCACAGTGTGTATTTATTTTTGTCTAGTTGCTGGGTCGTCGGCACTGTCACGCAGAGCGAAGGCTGAATTTTCAGACCTCGGGACATACCAGGCTGTGTTAGGAGGCGGATGTCGAAAGTAAAAGCCAACGTACATGTGGGCACGCAGCAACCAACGGTTATTTACCATTCATTTGAGAGACACCATCAGATGGGCTTGTAAAGTCGGATTTAATAAAAAGGGTACAGGTCCTCTAGGCCTTCAAAATCTTGGGCTGTAAGACAGTGAATGTATTATCTGAAGTAAACCTAAAACGTTTACATAGTGATTGCTTCTGGCTTGTATTAATGGGTCTTTCACAGATAACTCTGGTCCAATGTTTGCCCATCTCAAGATATAATGGACTACTCTGCACTTACGTTTGTGTGTTCACAAATACGATGGGTTCTGGATGAGCACTAACAGACTGTAGGTTATGGTTGGGTTGTTGCTTTTGTAGGCTCTTGACTTTATCCTAAATGCCTTCTCGCTTCCTTGTCCGAAATTCTCTTTGCTTGCTGTTTTTCTTTAGCAAGCAATTTCCTCTGATGCTATAACTGCTGGCTATCATCAAGTGTTCTAAACTGATGCATTACTCGCGGACGTCCTCGGTGTGCATGGATGATCTCACTTAAGCCATCGTAGGCAGACACTATCGTTGTGTCTGTCATTACCATTCGGATGTTGGGCAGTCCTCTGCGATGAGATTGGGCATACTTGCTTATGTGTTTGAACAATACGTACAACAACTCTACCCTCTGCATCGGTGAATACAACCACAGGTAATATCTTTTTAACTGATTTCCGGATTCAACATAAAGAAGCTACCATTATCGAAGTGGTGTCAATAGGCTAACAGCAGAAAGATTTTCATAAACGAGATTTCTTGTTCTTTTAGTTTAGACTTTTCGCATTGCAGGCTTTGTGTATTTGGTTATTGAAGTGTCAGCGGTTTGTCCACTAGTCCAAAATATTTGAATGTGTAATAAAGTGAACTCGAATAAGTGGGCAGTTTGAAGAAAGATTCGTTTTGTTTCTCAAACCAGCGGCTCTGTCGGAGAGATTGGGGTAGTTTCGTCTAAAATAGGTCTTATGGTTTCTTTGCTTTTCAGAAAAACTTGTGACGCTTGTTTTTGAGATAGGTGTTTTCAGGAATTCTGGTCTCCCACAGGATAAATTCAGTTACATAATTCCATGACTCCATAACATGCTACCTAAGTAGATACAGATTTAAAACCATATTTCACAACACAACATTGGTGCCATACTGTGTATAGCAAGCGCCTCGGAAAAATCTAAAGCGTGTTTGTTTAATAGATAACACGGAATTTTTTAACGGGCTGTACTCGGTGGCCAGCTTATTGTGACTGTTTTGTAAGTTCAACTTTCATTGTTCTACTTTTGGAACCCAGAAGCCGTTCGGAGAGGCAATCTGAGATCCGAGTGTAAACAGCCCTTAATGCGCCGCCAATGTACTGTACACTGAACAGTGATTGCTAATTTTAAACTTTTGCTTGTGGGCTCCCACACGTCCAATTGTTTGTATTTCATTTATGTGTATGTGACTGAATAGGTCGGACGAAATGATGCCTAGCCATACATCTCAAGTGACAACCTCTGCGTTCTTTCTATGTAACTGAGAGTTGATCAAGACCAGCGAGCGAAGACCGATGCGATTCTTTGAGGACCAATATTGACCGAGTGTATAATAAAAAGGCCATATTACATGCGCGATAGAAGTGTAAGTGTCTTTATAAAAATGTTTAAATTATTTTGAAACATGAAACATTTTTTTCACACATATCTTGCGTTCAAACAGACTGACTACTTGGCTGACTCCTTAGCGAAAATGATCAGTCGTGATCCATGAGAACCTCATTTCTCAGAAGAAGATTCAAAGTGAGTATAATTTTCGTTGGTGTGATGGCGTTTCTTCTCCCGACTTTCTTCTGTCCAAAACGTGGATGGTTGGTTCATCAAAGCTATCCAAGTTTCAAACAAATATAAAGCTTATATCGTCTATGCTTTGAATATGTGGACAAGTTCACTTATGAGATCTTACTGTTCGATTCCTCAAACTGCCACCTGTTGAGAAAAGGTTTCTGCGATTGTCATAACCAACTGTGTTGCGATAATAACCAGACGCTAGTGTTTGATTGTTAATGCTGAAGATGACTTCATAAGATAATGTTACTAACGTAATGCCAATCCAGTCTTTGATTATTGTGTCCTGTTCATGTATTTGTTGATTTTCCGAGTTTCCTTTTTAGAAACCACCGCACATACCACAGTTGTTTTCAGCGTTCACTGCAATCGTTGCTTGTTTCCCTAGTCCGATGGAATCATGGTCTCAAACCTTCCACATGGCAAACAAAATTATATAGACGGACGTACAAGGCTGTACACGTTACATAGGATTGCTGATGCAACATGCCACATTTTCGTGTGACACGAAAGTGTTTGACTTTTTTCAAACTGTTTCAAACAACCAATTCACTTCTCATCTTAACTTGCACAGGAATCCCATATGGACGCTTGGAGCATTCAACCACTCTTGGCTGAACAAAGCCAAAAGTCATCCGAAGCTAAAATAACCGAAAATATGACGATTTTAAAATCATGGTACAAACTACGGAGAGAGTATATCAGCCACAAACTCACCATTTCTTCAGCAGAATGCCAATCAGACAACAAAGGATGGACCTCCATACAAAGCACCAAGAACTTCGGTTGGAACAATAAATATCCTACTGTTACCAATCATAGCCACTGTGTCCCCTCACATCGAGGAACACGTAGATTAATTTTCACTGCTGATCCACGTACTACTAAACTTTCTCTCACAAGCTAAATCGTAGAGTGGTTCAGAAATGCTCATGATTGAGCAGGGGGTTGGCAGCATAAGCTACAGCAACTGTCTATCTGGAAAGAGAACACGTTATGATTGATGTTACACATAAGGCATACTATCAGGGTTTTTCACTCCTCTTATAATGCATCGTTTCCATGATTACTGTTATTCATTGAGCCGACATTATTTCAAATAGTTGGTTACCCTCAAACATTTGACACTAGCAAATGGTAGCATTTCCAATTGGCCCTTCACTATCAAGTAAAAATGACTAAGACTGTATAGAACACCCGGTGAGTGGAGTCAGTAGAAAGCTTAAAGCTGCTAATGGGGTATAGCATTACAGAATAAAACCATTAGGTATACAGGAATCTACGGTTTATATGTAATTGATTTTATGCATCTGAGACGGCCAATCGTAACCGCCTCAGCGAAGCACAAGAAATGTGGCTGTGCAGTTTACTTTCTTTGTTCCAGGTTCAGGCAAACTTCCAGTTCAATCTATCACCAGACACATTCTGGCCACGTGTCACCAGATTAATCTCGGATCGAAATTTAGAATTACAATACGCCACGCTTCACTGTGTTTCTTGCGTTTTACTGAGATAGTAGAGATTAGTAGTGTACAAAACGATCATATGTAAGCCTGACAGTTTTACTCATAGTTTTGCACTGTTATCATCTATCCCGTTTGCTGTTTTATTTCTTCACCCTTCCACCTCACTGGTGCTATACATATTTATACTCCTGGTTACCTTTGTTTGATGCTGAGGAGGCAATACGAAATGTTAACATTTGCCACTGTCCATCTTTTCATCTCATTATTCAAATCTACCATCATTTATTTTCCCTCCTCTGAGGTGATAGTCAGTCTGTGTACATTCAGAGGACCAGAACATGGACTAAGTACATGTACACACTATCTGAACAAGACAAACTTTGTACATTTGTTTACTGTTGAAATATATAACTCCTACATGATCACGATCGATTTGTACTACCTGTTATTGACCTGAAAGATAGGAACTTAACGATAACTTGTAGAAGATCCATGTAATTCACAGTGTTTTCACTGGCAAGTTAGAATAAATTGGCAAGTACGATGGAGGGTTTAATGTTGATAGTTGTAATTGTTGGTAATCACTTACTGTACACTGTTCGTGTGATCGGATACATCAGCCACCAAACATCACTGTGACATTTACAAGAGACGAATTAATTACGTGGAGTAAAACTTTGTGTGAAGCAAATTTTAATAATATTCGCCCGGCAAACATGATGTTAGTTTCCAAAATTTTGGATCGTCAGCGATTTCTTGAAAACCAATGCCATTTTTTATAAGCTTTCAGATGGACACAGTGTGTAGATCATGTTAGTTTTTGCCACTACGTTGTAAATAATTACAGCGCACTTGATTAAATCACAATTACATTCATAAACACGGAAAAGATTAGACAAGCTTCCACCATTTTTAGTCGCATAGCGTAGGCACACACCACTTACTATGAACAAATAGTGCTGAATTGTCCAGTCCAGCAGATCACAATGTAGATACAACGTTCCAGAAGCCACCGATAATTGGCTGTGATGTCTCAACATACCTTCGTTTAGGTGACAAATCAATATGCGCTCTTGGTAAAGTGACTGGTAATATGCCTCATAAAAATCTGTGCTTTCCAGGCAATAATATACATTTTCGAACGATTTCAAATTTCGGGCACCGACTGTTGAAATTCTTTTTTTTTGAAGTTATTTAATAATGGTACTCATCGTGAATTGTGGTTCCGTTTAGCTTGAGAGATAAACGCAGTATTCGCAATAAAGAATTTCACAAAATTAAGATTAATGGTCAGTAGTCATGAAAATCTTTTTGGGAAAATTCAATAAATGGATTTTAAACGGTGCAAACATTTGGGGTAAGAACGTAGGAAATTGATAAATTTTTCACTTAATTTTAGAAAATTATCAGCACCAAATAAGAAGAATTCGTTCGAATGCGAAAGTTAATAATCATGTGCAACAGATAGCTAAGTTCAAATACATATTCCAGTTTGGAGCATTCTGCTTTGAATTAGGCCACTCTTGATGTCAAAATACTGCCATTTAAAGACCTCACGAGTTTTGCTTTCTAAAAAACGTGTATCATTCCTCAATGAACGACTGGAACATATCCAACACCACTTAACATAGATTATGAGACAACGTTGCTGGTGTCCGATATGTCGTTACAGTATGATATTCCGAGCATTCAAAACATCCAAACATTGGAAACTCGAACAAATCTGAGATCTGATGTGTTTGTGTTCAAGAGTGAAAGTGAAGCACATTTGTCACCGTTGTCGGTTGCAACTGGTAAGGAAGTGGAAGCCTAATTTATAGAGCGTCATTTTCAAATTAAGTAGCTTGTTATAATTCTTGGAATGGAAGACTTTATATGGCGGCGGAACTTCAGTTTTAATCTAAGATTAAACTACTAACGTACCTACCGAATAAAACCTTTCTGACTGCGCACATTACGAACAGCAATACTATAACTATTGTTAACATGGAACGAGCATTAGTACTAAGTTGAATTTTCAGTTATATTTAACACGACAGGAAAGGTACATTCAGGTTGTTTGGAGACGGAAGTAGTACGTGTTTGACAGGACGGAAATGCAGATGACATCCGTTCACTCAACACTCCTAGACCGCTCTGAATTGGATATCGGATGGCCTAGTTCGCCATTTCCTAGCTTGTATGGCCACCGAATCGATTAAGTTCTAACTACACCACCATAAACCAATATAAAGCTGGTTTCGATTAATGCGAACAGCTTTCGGTTTCGAACGCATAACAACAAACTGGACAACGTTAATAAGTTAACCATGTTATATATGTCCAAGGTCTGTGGTGTTAAGGAAAATAACGGGCAGGAACAGTTCACAAGGATTAGGCGATACCAGTTGGATGTAAACGGTAGACACTGAATGATTCAAAACTACATGTATTCAGTTTTGAATAACCATGGACAACCGTATGCCTGTTCGCAATCACCATTCAGAACGTGACTGTATCGTGTGGCATGAGTGAGACATCGCAACTCAGAAGCATTGGAAAATGAGGAAGACTAACTCGCAAGTGTTTGATATTCACTAAATTTCATATGAAAAACGGCTATTGGGAAGTGACCATTAACACCATATTACATTATTCATTCTAAGGTTTAGCAAAGGCAAATGCAATTTACTCGAACAGTACACAGCCGGTCAGTAGGAGCTTACCATGAGCGTAAAAGTGTTCTGTGGATTTTCGTGACACGAAAGAAGACGTCAACACTTTCAATCCTACAGGATTTCCAAAAATATTCACGCGTCTTTCAATGATGTAGTCCAGTTTCTTTGACCACTCAACCATTCACAAAGTGTTATGTTTACAATAAAACCTAGTATATACTTATAAATTTTTTAATGTTCTAGTGACAATACTAATTTATGTTCCCTATAGACATGCTGAACTGTAATTTTTGGATTAGCCGATAAACCCGTTGAGGAATACCAAACTGAAGTCTACTTGAAAGAAGTTATCGTGTAATTGCCAATTTCCTTCCAAGTCCGTGACCTACAAATTGTGTCGCAGCTGAGTGATCAAAAGACTGGTCTCGATCTAACAATTTAGTCCGAGCTGCAACTAAAATCCGTGTAACTGTATACCAATTATTAGCTTACTATAGTTTTCGCAGTAAGCTAGAGCATTCTGAACTAAAGCACTCCACTTTAATGTTGCTGTTTTTAAATTTTATCGGTAGTGTGCATGGTTCTTAATAACCGGACTGAACTCGCTGATTTGGACTTACCAGAACAGTTCTGATGGGAAGCGATTAATCGGAGTCAGTAGAACAATAACGTTCTATTTTTGAGCCAGTAGATCGGAAATTACAAGCGAATGTATAAAAGCGTTTCGAGGGGGTATTTTAGTGCTGTTTTGCGTGAAGTTAATAACGCTGTTTTCTTCACAGCTTTATTAAGAGAAGTCAAGTGGATACTCAAAACCCAGCTGCAACAAGAATTTACACTTTTAGTGAACCTAAATCAAAACAAACATCAAGTGTAATGCATTTCTTAGAGGGTTTAAACTGGACTGATGAGTTGAATATAAACAATGCATTCAGATATAAGTACTGTTCAGCTCACATCAACCGGATCATTGATTACTAGTCTTCATTAAGAAGTCATTTGAATAAGTACTCAAAAGTAGTCACTGTCATCTGTTACAGAAATTTTACGTTAATAGATTTTAACACTTGTTAATCAAACTGACTACTAAGAACTTCTCTTACTAGTTTTGTGAAACCATTTCCTGTCTACTTGAACTAGGTTTTCTACTTCAAATGCTTTTATAAAAAATGAAGGCTAGAACCTTGTGACAATTAACACATTATCGGAAAAGTCCATATGGAAGTCATTTTTCTACTCTAATTTTGCGATATTGTCCTGGGTGTTTCTCAACTCCTATCCAGTAGCATTGAGCTCATTTCTAAACGTATCACCATATGACTTCCAAACATTATCCATATGTCTCAGCTAAGAAACTTATGTAGAAGTTTTGATCCGCATCTGTGGTCTTGCTTGTCACGTTGAGAAAAAACTGATCCTTTTATCTGCATGGGTTGCACAACCCAACGTGGTTTTTATAGTCATTCTTCGTCGATTTGCCTTTGGCGGTCATCTTCAGTCTGACATCCAGAAATATCTTGCGTGGGTGTCCCCTCTCCTCCAAGACCGACGGCATTATTGTTGTAAATCTAGTGCGCAAGTTGAATCATCTAATTTCGCTTTAACACCAAGTTGTCCATTTGGCACTCTTCATCGGCTGTCTTCACAGATTTGTCACCTGAACCAACAGACAGTTATTTCTTCACGCAAGTTTCCCTCATTCAGCCCATCTGTATATGCAAAACATAACAAGCAATCGAGGGCATCCTTTCCCCAAAGCATATGTAATTTCGAGCAAACGCCGAATTATTCAGCAGGTTTATCATGGTCAACTTGTTTCAGCCCTCCTAATATCACTTTATGTGTGGTTTTCATTTTCATGTTATAAAGACCAGAAGGATATTGCCAACATGTATAAGCATACTGGACATACCATTTTACAAGAAGTAGCTTGTTCTGTTTTTCAGCGTCAACACGTACTGTTCCGTACGATAAAACGACGGACTCCAAACAATGCAAACATTTTGCTTCTGGGAATCCGTTCAGGTTATCGAGGTACAACATTGCTTACCCGCGTGTCATTTAAGTGAATGTAAAAACAAGCTGGCAAAGTTAGCAGTAAGGGTCTACGAACTGTGGTATCTACGGTCCATGTTATCTACGCGGCAAATAATTCCAGCTAACTTAAATTCACTGATTGGTTGGCATCAAGAAACCTGCATCATTAACTCTGGGTAAATTGACAAGTTGGGTTGTAGACGTTTCAGAATTGAGTAAAAGTCGAACTGTAGTCTTATAACATCCGCACATAATAATAACACGAACACTACCGTAGTTAACCTGAAAATATAATTATGGCTTTGTTTGCTTTTGTATCTTATCAGCTCCGTTGGAAAGAAGTAGCCTGAAAACAGAGCACCACACAATCCACAAACTCTAGGGTTAGAAGTACGTCATAATCGTATTGCAAATTAAAAGCCTAGGAGTAATTTCCTTGAAATGGAAGGACGCCAACGGAACTCCTGAATACATTTGTCAAAAGCAGTATTCATTGCATATATCCCATACGAAGATTGTAAATCTTACACAGTCGTCTCAAGACCCGCATATCTCTGAGTCAACCAAGGGTTTAGGTCGCTGATGAGTGATTGCAAGCTTCCATAGGAAATTTAAACTCCAATATCTGGGGGTTCATGCATCTCATGCTAATTTTTGTGCACGAAAAAATATTATCCCATTACTATGTAATAAATAAAGGATATATATTAAAATATTTACAAGACTTTTCACCCACTCGGATCAACAGGACGTAAGTAATTGTGCCAACATTATTTGGAAACAGTGTACGTCTCAGTGACAGATTGTAGCATCACTGCTTTTACTTTCGATTCGCTTCGGTATATAAACGTTTCGGCTTTGTACTACTTCCCAAGTTGTCAGTAATCAGACGTAGTCTTTCGTAGATTGTTTACAGAGACAACGATGGTATTGCCATAAAACACCTTGTGATCAAAAGTCCAGTGACAGAACCGACGGTTTAGTCCACTTATCTGAATTACAAATTTACACCGTCTGACCTGTGTAAATACGAATATTATAGTGATTATCAACAGGACACAGTTCGCAGTTTATCTCAAATTTCGCAGTTACTTACATTTTCTCAGTCACTCCATTTAGAACACAATTATTTGTTTCGTGTTTTATTGTTTTAAGAGTTCATCAGCGATGGAAATTTCTTGTCATTGTTGTAGAAGTCCTGTGGTTCACTACATCACTGATCCTGCCGTAGGCATGACCAAATTTGCCCTTTTTCAAGTTCGGCTTTATTAGGTTTTGAGTAGCGCTCGGCTGTTGTTAAAACTGTCGCAACACTCAGTTGATCGTTCGTCGTACGATTAGAGTAATAACTAAAGTTTCAAGGAGAATGTTCTCAAGCATACTGTCACTCTGAAACTTCCATGACGAATGTTGTTATGAGGCTAAACCAAACTATAAATTATTGGTGAGACTTTTTAACGTTCCTCTGTACCCAATAAAGGGTACACAAAATTAAGTTTATTATTGTGCCTCACGACTCTAAACAGAATAGTATGTAAGGAACGATTGTATGTGAAAATCACTTACTTGCTTTCATATTTGTCGAAGAATGTGGAAAGGCAACGTGGCACCATTCGTTTGAGCCAAAGTTCTAGCGGCAAAAAGACATTATACAATCATTTTACTGAGTATACATCTGACGAACTATAATCTTGACTAATTTCTATAAATTTCTGGAAGCCTCAAAATGTAACATTTTTCACAAGTCGCTGCTCACGTGACTTGAAGGAATTAGTTTGATAGTGACTTAGCAGTCACCTGGCTGGTAGTCTCAACGACATTTGGAAACGCATTTAGCAGTCACATCTAGCATTCCCAAACGTTGTTCATGTCGTAACTGAAAAGAACTGAAGAAAAAGAAGATTTTTGTAAAACTGGTCTTCAACAATCCACAACTTGTCCTCAAGAATAGTCGAGACTCCCCAGAACAGTGAACCATCAATGAAATAATGGAAGAATCGAATTCAGCACACACCGATTGCGTATGATCCAACCCCATGTGTTAGGGTGCGCACACCCTAACAAAGTAAGCAAAACAGCTCGCGCAATATCGATCCACCTGGCTCCGGGAGTGTGATCATCTGCGATATTATGCGAGGCTGCGGACGGAATCGAATACCGGTTGTTTAAAATGGATTGACTGTGGTAAACTCATTGTCGGATGAGCAGATCTGTATTATTCCAATTAGGTAATTAGATTGTAGCCTCTTGATCGAACGTGTCCTTTCTAGTGAAACGTTTTTATCTCGTTTGCTTGTTGACAATGCAGTAGGAAGACTCGTTCCCACGCCACATAAACGTCAGGTTTCTTTCACTGCACATACGGTATAAATGTGTGTGACTAGGTCCAATTCCTGCTTCATAGAGTAAGACAAATATACAGTGATGGCAGCTCTAATAAAGTTTCAGGATGACCAAAAGAATTAAAACGTCAGTGGTCTGTGGGATACACTAGCAAGATGCAAGTGTTGAAGACACGTAAGCGCAATGTTGAGCGGAACTTTACCCATGAATCAAATAATGCTGAATTCTCCTTCCAGATGTGATCTTGTGACAACTGAAGTAGACAGAAAATTGGAGTCCATTAATACGTGGTACTAACCAAGTGGCTGAGATGTGACTGTTATATTCTGTTTGCTTTACCGCTTTCACGTTTCACCTTGCGACTTGCCAGGTTGTGCAAATTATCAGCTCATCTTGAGGTGGAATAACATGCACTCGTAGAACCAACGGACTGGTTGTACACATCCTCGAAACAGTTATCACCGGCGATGATACAACATGCTCAAGTAGTGTTGTATAACATGCAGCTTCGTTTGTGAGCAGTATGTCACTAACATTCGGGATTCAAAAGGCACGTCTTACCGACAGGAACAAGAGACCAGAAAAGAATATTAGAGCATTGTGCACGCACTACGGGGGACGTGTCAACAAGGTGAATGACATCTTACGGCCACCTAATATATGCGGATGCACATCAGTCGTGTAAATGGATGTATGCGTTCGTTGTCCAATGTTTTCACATAATCTGCTCAGGATAGCATGCAATAAACAACTTCGCTGACCTAGCGTCTTTTGCGATCTCTACAATGGCACAGTTCTTAAGCCGCGATGCTGCATCCTCGATGGGTGAATACGTCACCCATTCAAGTCTCTGTGTTAGCAAAATTGCATCATTTGCCCTGTTATCAAGCCATCAAAACCCGAAGTTATTTGTATTCATGGAATTCAGGCTGATAAAGCCTTACTCACAACGGCTGCTGATGCAATCGGTAACCTCCTCATGGAATGTAATCTGCTTTTGGGTAGTATGATTCATATTTCACTGCTGATGATTTCATGTGGCGATTTAATAATCTCACTGGTTGCAGATATGCGACCTACCTGAAGAAGCCCAAATCGTCATCAATATTACAGTGCATAGTCGAGACAGGAAGCACAGTTAAATTTTGTGATTCATTTTCCATGATTTTCATTATTTTGTTTTTAACTTTCCTCTCCACCCGTTTAACCCTTTAAGCAACGGCTTCTACTGTATGGGAATTTGTCTCTATGGTAACAGTTAGTTACATGTCCAGGTGTGATTTCAATGTACTGGTTTTCGTGGAACTTCTAATTAGAACGCGTAAACTTCGTTGTGTTTCACTGCTGGATATCATAGGAAAAAACAAATGGAAGATGTTTTCAAGGGTGTTTAAACCAAGTATGAATTATCATGGAGTTACACATAGTAACGTAGCTGCCAGACTTCCGACCATATGGCAGTTAGTCCTCTACTGTCTGAAGCTTAGTGTGGTAAGCTCTTATTTGATTTTGCTCAGTTTTACCAGTGGATTCTTTAGAAAGCTATACGCGTTTACTTTTTTCTTGTTGTTCTTTGGATTTATTACGAAGTCTGTGCGTAACTTTTGTCAAAAGTATAACATCTGTTCCCGGACTTGCCTGCATTTTTAATATACTTCTAATGCTCCGTTCAATTACGTGTAAACCATTAATATCTTGTGTGTTCCTTACATGGAAATTATTCTGAATCCATCTACCATTGACATACTGTGACATATTATTTTGCACTTTCTGTACAATAGTGTTTAAGAATCCTTTGGTTACTTTGACATTAATTAGGACGTACGTTACTTAGGTCTCACTCTTTGGGTCACAGTGATGTGTCCGCGTGATACATCGACTTTTCTACACACGTTTTGTGCGTGTCTATCGATCGATCAATAATCATTTGAATTGGCCATCTAATTGACCGTGAAAACCAATCGTACACATGTTCTTTGCTCACAGTGCGTACTGCTTTGCGTTGGATTGACTACTCTGTACCTGCTCATGTTGATCTTGAAATAAACCGTTTTATCATTCTACTATCATTGTATTTAGCGATAGAAGTATCATAGCATTTTATACGACATACTAATATAACTGCATAACTGATCCACTCCTTGTCGACTGAACTGTTCCGTCTGAACGCCATTTCTTATATACAGATCGCGTAGATAGTCACTAGTTTCAACACATGACTGGGTTGAGGTACTGTTCAACATTAGAAATACCTCTCAGACTACGTAACAACTGACGTGCTCACAACATTTCTGCGTTCCATTCCTCGCCTACGCAGCATTGAGTAATACGTTCTGAGGCCCCCTTACTCCGATAAGCAAATAACCCCTTCAGGAATTGACGATGAAGATGCACTCACGAACTATGTTCCATGAACGGCCTGTGGCTAAGGAGCATCCCTGTCTCTTTATGGTCCCCATCCGGGAATCGCCGGATGGCAATCTCGCCTGCTCTTTGACAACCACTAATGAAGCACTACCATCCCGTCTACGCACACGCCAGGTCAAACCATTCGGCGTATCAGACCTGCCTTCAGAATTATTGTAGCTTTCAAGCTTATGTAGACAGCTGTTAGCAAACGTCCGAAATCCGACATGTCACTAATCATCATCACACAGAACCTTCGGGTTCCGGTGCTTTCAGTGTCATGCTGAAGTTACCTCCCAGCGTAGCCTATCGTAAGAAAGGCGTCAAAACATTCGAGGAAATATAATGCACACCGTTTGTTCCTCCTTTTACCACTATCTTTTGGTGGTCAAAGTTCAAGAACGATATGCTGATTCGTTACGCAAATGACCTCTGCACACATGTATACGTTGAACTGTCTTTATTCACCCGTCTCCAATGGTATAATAGATCTACGAGCTGCAAAAATTGAGCAGCGATTACACTAGTTGTAATGGAAATTCCTCAGCACAGATGAAAGGCAGCAGTTTGTGGCACTTGACAATTTGATAGTCACAAGCACAAACACATCACAACTAGGCACCTGTAGCTCTTTCCTCTTCTCTGTTTTCTCCGAATCCCCAAACGTGCACCAGCATCAGTCACAAGTGACACAACGCACAAAATATAAGTCCGGCTGGACCCAACCATCCAGTTCTGAAGACATCCCACATGACTAGGAGCATGTCTTTCCAGACGTTGTTCTTCTGTCAAGCAGCTCTGTATATAAAAGCCGAACCTGCCAAATTGTGAGCTACTTCTGTCAACCACATTAACACAGCCGAGGCACTTGTACCCCACTATAAATGTAAGCAACTCTGTCGATAAGTGCTTCTGATGAGAAACCAGAAATTTCCGATATTTACATGGAACTGGTCAGCCAACTTTTTCTACTGAATTCACTTTTAAACGAAACTCATTTACTTACCAGGAAATTTCATTGACATCCGAACATTAATCACGACATGTGGCATTTGACAGGATCCTAGTTCCATTTGCGTCACCGTGCTCGGACTGACTAGATCGTCACACTGATGCAACTCGACCGTCAGTGGCAACCGGTGAACTATACATAGAAGTGAGAGTCGCTGGCTGGAGTTCCGGAAAGCCTACAACGCACGGAGCAAACTTAGGAATCTTAAGTCCTAGGCATCCATGTGCACTACACCTCTCCCTATCAGCTTCTGAAGCAGAGGCGTCTATCTTCCCTCTCATGAAGCTACCGCCTACAATGCCAGCGGATACAGTTTTGAAGCCTCTAACGACTACGATTCTGGACATCATTAACTGACCGACGCGATGTGAGCTAGATCCATTTGATAACCTTACAACAACATTATGCCCGTTAGAGCAGCAACAGGTCAGCCTCAAGGATGTTCTAAGAATGACCCAATTTAACTGTTATTCGTGCTTTTGGCAACTCTCTCAAAAATAATTAGCAGCCTATCTCCAATCTGACAAAAACCATCAATAAAATCTTCAAAAACCGCTTTCCCACCACACACAGACCATCAAGACGAACACCGTCTTGGGGGTCAAAAACAACCGTTACTGACGAGGAGGACAATTTGGACATACAAACCCTTCAAACGTGTAACAACAAAGAAAGGCAGCAACAACTACACTTGTCGACAAATGAAGAAATCCCCTTACTGATCAGGAATACAAGTTTCTCTGATTTACGGACTAATGAGGTAAGGTGATTAATGGTCCAGAGGTCTGTGATAACCGTCCTCTACGGAGTGATTTCATCTTATTGCAAACTCATCGTTCCCACCTCTAATGCTATAGACATCTAGGCAGTCCGTTCCCTGGAAAAATGTGCGCCAGGGCCCGACCACATCACATCTATTGAAGCGGATCATTTCCCAGCTAAATCACTACCAACATTTATAGATTAAGTTCTGATTAACGTACAACCTTCCCCACAGCTGAAATCTGTTCGCATAACAGTTGAACTTAAGGTCTTCCCTCCTGTTAAGCCATCTGACTTTCGACCTGTTTTCATTTGTTCGGTGGTTACAAGGTGCTTCCATAAGATCTGATTGAACTGTTGGGACCCTTCATTCCCATATGGCAATAACTTGGTTTCGTACGGCAAGATGGAACGTTCTAGATGATGACTATTCTTCATAGCTTGACTCGAAGTTGTCATACAAAGCACGACTGTTCGCTTGCTGACAAGGCTATCAACTGAATATACCACGACCCATTAATAAGAGTAATCACTACTCACAGTTCACCTGATATTCCAAGCAACCACTTACGATAAGTTTACATGTCTGGTAAATCTTACTTTTGAATCTGTAATGTTTGTCCAAAAGGGTGTTTGTTAAGCAGATTTTCTATCCAACTACTGCTTATACTATCTTTAGATGAACTTCTATACTTCTTCGATTTTTCTGTGGCCCTAAATACACCAGGTGGACAACTGGTCAATCCGGTCTATCCGATTGATATCATACTATCGGCTCAATTGAGATATACCCTGATAATCAGGCCGAAACAACTGCTGGGCAGTTTGCTTGAAATAGGTTCGTTCGTGAAACATTTGATAACCCAGTGCATCCGTATGACAGCAAAACGATATACCACTACTCCGGACGACCAACCTTTGGAAGTAAGTGGAAATGCCATAGTACTTGCTTTCCTTACCACAATATCTAGTGTCCTAGATATACCATTCAACTGAAGGAGGTATCTCACCAACAACTGTAGCTGCTGACCTATCATAAACGTTACATCAGGTGAGAGCAACGCTTCAAAAACTCCAGTAAAACATTGAAGTCTTGCAGATGAATCTACCGTCCACATAGAGTCCATCGATTGTATTTAAACGGCGTGCATGAAAGTCTAGGAAATCTTTAAATCGAATACAGGATGGACATTCAGAAACGGCTGCGGATATCCGAAGATATGTCCAATGTTTTCTTTTGCCTCCACCTCAATTCTGTCTGCCTCGAGATACCCACTTTAACTTAGTAAATCTCTGAGTAGATATGGTACCGATAAACATCTATCCTCAGGAAATGCGGTTCTACAATGTGCACTGCGCTCTCATTCATCTCACTCGTCTCGTCGCCTTGTCCTCAACCGGATGTCAGCAGTTGAGATGAACGTTACTTCCAAACAAAAGCAAACGCAACATTGCAGAAGGCCCTTCACAGTTTAAAAGATGGTACTATTTTGCGAAACTTCTCAATGACGATCACGTCACAACAACAGTAAAAACTTAACTGGCATCATTTCTCGCCCATAGGCCACAGCAGTGCAAATTAGAGCTGCTTTGTTGCCCACAAAAATCATTTGTTAAAGCGATTGTCTAACGTCATTAGAGAAACTGAAGTGCTCTAAAAATACTGTTGTATAACAGACAGTTTCGTTGTGAGTAGTATGCTACTCACAAGCGGCATACGGGACCAAAAAGGCAAGCTCAGATCCCAGGAAGACGGCAGATCATCGGGGACTATCGGAATAGTGTGCGTGCGCTACTGGCACCCAGTGTGTCTGAATGCACGTCAGACATGCAAACGTGATTGTGGTTGTATGTTTAACATAACCTGTACGAGAGTTCATGCAATAAACGAATTTGCTGGCCAAGCGTCTTTTGCATTCAGCCAGCCATGAAGCTTTGGTCGCATACTTCAGTCTTGCTTTTTTACTCATTCTGCGATATGCGGAAGAAACAGGATTGTTGCTGCATCATTGATGAGTACATTGAGAAATAATAAATTCTCAGGTTTTCCAGAACTCCATTTCTTAAAAGCTAACTAGTTTTTATGCCCCCTATAACCTTAGAATCAAAGGCGGTGCAATCTTTGTTGTCGGGTAAGCTATTCGGTTCTCAATAAATAGTTTAGTGCACTCCTACTTTTCCTCGTTCCTGGAGCCGCCCGTTCTCCAAAATATCGTGATATCGCGTTGTAGTCAATGCTGGACGTTTTGTGTACCCATCACCATACAAATTCCTTCAGTAACTAGGTCTCTCACAATGTGACACCCTAGAAATTTATGTAGCATTTGTCCAAAGCTCTCATAAAATATTCGATCCACATGTAATGGGCTACTAGTCCATTTATGATACAAACATTTGTGGACTTCGATAGGCATTTATTTCTGATACTACATCATTTATTTTGATGAGCATTGTATACGTCTTCGTTCAAAGGAAGAACAAACGGTGACACCAAAATTATGCAACAGATATGTAAAAAGGTAAATGTGAAAACAAGCTGTCTGTCAAGTGTGAGGTGCTGCGTAGTTAGCAACATAGAACAGTTGACAAGTCCTCTCACAAGAATAGCAAGTGTTAATGGGCCAGTCATCAAATAAAAAGTTATCTGTGCCGTATATAACAAACGGGTTTAGAATTTATGAAAAAAATACACGAAAAATGGTAAAAGGAAAATGAGTAAACGGTCAGTCAGACAAAATCAAAAAGTCTTCAGGGCACTAGAGTGCTGTGACAGTCAAGGCATCGGGACAGAAAAAAATCATTCATAATGAGACAACTGTCAGAGAGGTGGAAACAGTTAACGCCAGGTTCCCCGCATAAATGTGTCGTGGGTTTTTAGGAAACCTAGAACGGTCAGTAGACATAAATCCGTGACTGCGTTGGAGGGCAGCCCCAGTCGAGGAATAGCGTTACTTGAGGGAGGAAATATAATACCGCGAAAAGAGATGATCACATGTAACTGAGAAACAGAGTTCACATCACAGTCCAAAGTATGGAGGACTGATCGGATAACGGCATCATGAGAGTCGGCCCCGTACTTCGCAAACTTGTCTGTCCAAGCAACTGGGCTTCGATAATCATCCACTATACTGACGTCAAGCACCACAGCAGCGCCATCACGAACCACGATCACATCGGGTTTGATAAACGAGCTCGCCGTTGGTACTCGCAACTCCTCGAAGACTGTATAACCCAACTTGCACAGTCGTTTCGCTAGGTATTTGGCCACACGGTTGTGTCGGGCACAACGCACGTCATGGATGATCTAGCATGATTGTAGAATAGGAGCAAGGCTTTCCGGTTGACCGCAGTTGTCACGGCAGAGGGTTGAATGGTCGCTTCGGCCACCTCGTGAATTTGAAGCTTTTGTTCGCAAGAGACTACACCTGAGCTGGAGGGCACGAACCAAAACTGTGGGGAAGATGCGATCTGGGTTAAACTGCCAACGATTGGAATGGAGAACGTGACACTTCTTGAAGACCACGGCCGTCAAGCGAATGGTAGAGTTTATCCATCCACGCCACAGAGGCTTTCTCCCTGTTCGTCACCACTACACCCCGAACACATACCGGGACGTTCACTCTCATCAAGATAGGGTCAAACGAATTATCTTTGACCACATTTTGCAGAACTGGACATCGGCTGGAGAGAAGTCCCTCCACTTGAGATTTGTGAGATGGAAATAGCGGTAGGCAAACTTGGGATGCCCAAACCGCCCAAACGAATTGGGGTATGGATGTATCTGATTGGTAAGTCCTTAGGAAGGCAGCGCCACTGGTGAACAAACTAGAGGATTGTACACTCGATATCCTTGAGAGTGTTACGATGAACTGGACTTAACGCTATGGAGTGGCTCATCTTCGGGATCAGATGCTGTCTCAGGTGCTTAAGATGTTGGTGTGGCTTCAAAGGCGCTTTGGTAGTTTCACCCAGCATTGTACAAATTATCAGACGGTGATTAGTGAATGCTTCACCGTTCTGGGTGAACGGGATACCTAGATAGTTCACCGTGTCAGAGGCGCTCAGTGAATGAATAATGTCCGGGCAGCAGTGGATAGACTCATCAGAGATGGCGGCTGCGTTATGTGTATGGTCACCGCGGATGACCATGAGCTTAGTCTTGTGTGTGTTGATCTTCGGTCTGGATAGCTCCAGACATTTTCCTACATTTACCCATTTTTCATGTTGCATAAACAGCACAGCCCTCGCAAACTTCCATTTGATCTAAGGTAGTTTCCACAAAGCCTGGGTGGCATTACAGCGTTTTACCAGTCCATCTTCATTACTAGTAGTAACAGACTGTCCACGTCACGATGATGGCAGATTGGTTTTAATGCCCTGTATCGTTTTAATAAAAGCCATTACCAGTTCTGACTCAGTGTTTGTACTATCTACTCCAAAATGGTCAAACTATAAACCGATTTGCTGATAGAGTTGATGTTGATCGGAGTGTTACTTGCCATCTTCTTTCTCCTGTAAGCAATGTTAATTTTTCCGTGCTTGGTGACTTATCATTCTCAACACACAGCTGTTTTTCCATTGGATAATGTTTTAATTCGAACCGTTTTCAATGTTTTTAAGACGTTCCGTAACGCTTAGTCAAATGCCACTTGGTCACTTTTTGTCCGCAAAATCAGCCGGATATGCTGGTAGCAAGCTTTGGTTCTTGACCGTGCGTTTAAACAATCATTTGAGTGAATGTGTCAATCCAAAGTAAAGAGCGCTTCAGTTGTCAGTATGAGGAAAGTTACTTTGTAGCGAGGACATTCCAAGGGAATTAAAAAATGACATATTCAGGTCCACGTTTCAGTGATTTTGCTCAGAATGCTGGAAGCCACGGGCATTTAGGGAAACTTCCCGAGTAATTTTGTCCGAATGAGTACACGTCCGGAACTTCTTACGTGAGGACCACTGCTGTAACCCGGCGCTTCACAAAATGATAGCCATGTGTACATTTACGGTGTACACATTGTGTGCTGACACTATCACTCAGCACCATGTTGATATTATACTATGGTCATATTTGTCCATACGAAGTAGCGTCTCGCAGAAGGTCCAATTTTTTACAAGCATCAAGATACCAAATCAACTTGTTTCGCCTCTCGAATTGCTTACGTTCTGTTAAGGTGACTAGGCAAAGTGTGCTTCGGAGTACAGTTTGTTACAACTGTTGTTACAAGATGAAGAACTGTTTGATTTTGATGAAGTTGGCTATTAACTAGATACTCTCAACCGGTTTCTTTCTTGTTCAGACGAATTAGATAGTATAAGATAGGTTCGAGTCAACAACCAAATACTCTGTGTTGCAGCTCTTTTCAATAGGCTCGGCGATCAGTTCCATGTGTGTTGCTTATGATGGGGCAGTCAGTGAGGTTTATGTACAACTGCTTCACTCTGTGGTTGTGCGTGCGGACGCAGTCTGCCTGAGGATCAAGAGTGTGAAGCTAGCTAAATCTTTCATTATTTTTCAGTGCAATATTTGTATCGGTAATTTGGGAACTCATTGGTAAGTGACAATTATAAGTTGAAAATCACCGATAATTGATCGTAGCTGTCGCATTCTCATAGATCGGGCGACATGATCAATCCTCACACGAGAGAGTGGTTGAGCGTCCACATATGATAATTTGGTCGTGTTTAATGTGAGGTCAGTCGCGCAATGGTCAGCACGATTGCCTCATGAAAGCGTGACCGGAGTTCTAGTCCTAGCAAGGATATACACTACTGACGAGCTCTAATGAGAGAAAAACTCAAGTCTAGTGTTGTTTTTCGAAAGGAGTCGACTGAAAAGTCTATGGGAATGCAAAACTGCGATCAACTATGGGTGGCGTCCAATCAATACGAAAACCAAGATCCTTTACTACTCATTAGTAGCAGACAAATATATTTGCAACACCATGACAAGTTCGCCAGTTTTAATGAAAACGATGTATCATTTTGCTTTCTAACTTATCTTTTTGCTAACTTGCTTGCATTTGATAACTTTTGGACTATAAGTTCGAAATTGTTGGTACCAACTTTGTAAAAGTGGAAATCTAAATTTTCACCGTCGCATAAGAAACCACTGGTCTTGGCTTATTTTCCTCAATTATACCGCATATATTTTACTTATTTTAGCATGCGAAGATCAATCTGCATCAAAAATAGTCATTTTTTTAAATCAAAGGTCCCCACGTTCGATCACAATTTCAGCATCCATATGAATCTTTCTTCCAGGTTCTTTCAGAGGGGAGCACCAGACTCAAGTCTTCCCTATGTTTACGATCACCTGTAACTCATCCCTTTGACACTGCTTGGATCAGAATTCCGACAGAAAACCGTGTTTTTCAACCCATAAACGATCTCACATGGTTTACTCACAACCTCTAACAAAGCGAAACTCGGAAGTGAGGCTTCTTTCTACTGTATTATGCAACATTTTCATCTTCTATAGGCTATTTGATTAAAATAAAAGATGACCGCAATTCATCAACCGTTAGAAGCAATATAGGTTGGAAACGTCATATCTTCTGGACGTTTAGCACAATAAAATTTGTCGCAACTCTCGTAGCTCACACTCACCAATCAGTATACAAGGGCTATAGGTCAAGTTGACTGCATAATGTGTTACGTTTTGACCTCGAACCGGTTTGGTTGTATCAAAGTTCGATGAGTTTTCATACTGATCAACGAGGAGTTCATCTCGTAATGTTAAATATAACCACAAACAACGTTATGCGGTTACACATTGCATACCTGATGCTAACGAACATTTAGTGAAGACTGGTAAGCGTACTCACGAAGTGAATCAGTTTCTTTATTTGCTGCGTTTTAGAAATTTTGATGTAACTTGTAAACATGTTGATATTAGTTTTTTTCTGGTCTGTTTGTCTGTGCCTAGTGCTTGTGAAAAGCTTTAACGTCATGGGTCAGCCAACTTCCTGGTGCATGGTGTTCTTCAGCACCATATCAGTTGTGTCGACGAACAACCGTATGAGGCAAATGTTTTGCCTATTATATGATTGAAGATGCGCATACTCACACACTGGGACGATGAAAACGAACATTGTTACACTGGTGCAGAATGCACCTGTTTTCGTGAGTACTACTGGATTACTTAGAGCAGGTTTGCTCACACCAGCTAGGCAGCAACTTTCAAACTATCTACACAGAAAACCTCCGTTTACCATCTTGGTCACGGGATTTTCGTTTTTTTTGGTTGAGTTTCAGTGTTACAGAGACAGTGTATATCATCCTTCGAATGAATGTCTTGCGTCTGCGTTTGGCCGAATGCGGATGGACTATGTTCTTACGTACTCAAGCCTTTGAAGTGATCAGTATGGGTTAATCCGACAACATGAGATTTATTTAAGGAATATAATTATACAAAATCTGTTTTAACTGAATATGTGGTAACTCGAAAACGGCCAACACCTAGAGTGAAGTAACATACAGTTGCTTGAATCAGAGTTAGGTACTGATCTGTAAAGGTATAACTAGCTTTACATTAGTCTGCTGGATCGCGGACGTGCCTGTTAGGGCATACGTACACGTGCGCTATGATTTGTTACGAAATGCCTAAATTCGGTCAGAATTGAACACGGCAACGATATTTCAAAAAAACTTACACTAAAAGATGTAACTTACTGTTTCATTCGAAGCTGGTTAGTGAATCCGATCAATATCACTGCTTCCGACAGAGGTTACTGGATTAGGTTTTGTTTAACTCAAGGAAAGAAAGTCGTTTATGGCTGTATGTGTACTGCAGTGCCCCAAACTTCAAAGCTCCAACTGCCGAAGCCCAAACACAGACAGAAGGTGTCACAGTTACATGCTTTGTAAACCCGCTCTCAATGAAATGGAACGGCTAGTCCTTAGACAAATGAAGCAAAAGTTCATGGATTGTAGAAAGCGAAGGCTGTTGTTGATAAGAAGCATGTGTATGAACAATTTAATATCTTCCGGTCAAGGATTAAGGTCCAAACAAAGATCACATCAGCTGTGGAAAGTACTGAATCTATAGCGAGGAGGGCTTATGTATACGATACAGGATTGTGTGAAACTGTTGCACTCACTCTTACTTTCAGGAACTGCTTATGATCTAATTTATCAGATGAGCACACATGTGATATTGTTATAGACAAGTGTTAAAGTAATGTCTTTTAATCTGAACTGTTGCCTAAATTATGAATAGCAAACCAGGGTTTTGATTATTAAAGAATTGATTAACTGACACCGGTGGGCGAACAATGGTGACATTGACATTGATCACGAACTAGTCAGTGTACTAAAATTAGCATAGAAAACTATGAAAACATTAGTTCGAACTGGCTTTTTGCTTGAACGTTGTCAGTAAAGTTGGAAACTAAACGGATTCCTCCTGGTTTGTTAGATCGCTAGCTGGCAATTCATTTCAGCGACTTGGTAAACGAAGTCCATCAAACCTATTAGCAATATACTGCTGTATTCGTAAACAACACTCTTGGCTTTTTATCATAGGTTAACCGTTCCATTTGACAGTCGTTTGCTTTTTATTTACTGGTGCTCCGTTCAAACGAGTATATGATCAGATTTATGTTTCCCGTTTTCAATATGATCGGTGAATCGTTACTGAGCTTCAATCACGCAAGATATCTTAAACTTGTCTGTGGAGCATAATCGTTGCGAACTGTTGGAACCTAAGTGAACCGAAAACATTGTGATTACAACCACCACGTAATTTTTCCATTCGTTTATCATCTCCAAATCACACAAAAACCAATCAAGTGAACGTGATTCGGGTGTTTATCCGGTGCGAATAAGAAAGTGTGATTTTGTCTTCCTATTAAGCGCCCATTTGTCATCTACGTCAGTGAGAGTTAGGCAGACCCCATATATTATACTGACAGCATACAAAAAGCTCAACTGAACTGACCGACTTATTAGTTTCAGTCTCTAGAACATTGGTGATGCAATTGGTTTTGTGCCATGAGGGTTGGATGCGTTGGGGCTTTTTGTCCATACACAGGTGGTTATTGCTGATTGGCTGACAGTGTTTTACTAACTGCTGGCAGTTTCAGGTTATGACTCAGTATCAGCATCTTGAACCAATTCATCGGGTCAACTAAGTAGCCCGTTGCTAGGATTTGCTCAGTAAGCCAGGATTTCCGAGTTAATTACAGTCAGCCATACGCTTTCATGCCAGTCTAATCTGTACGGTGCTGCAAGGACTTATATTTTCTGTCAGTAGGGTTCAACTACTGTATTACAAGTGAAGCTGAGTATGCAACATTGCCATTGACAGTCAGCTGACTGCTAATTAACATAACGCGCTACAGAGCACCAGAACGAATGTACTGTCTAACCGATGCTTATCTGTGGCTTAAACTTTTGGCCAGATAGTGCAGTCTGTAAGTACCCCTTTCGGTTTAACGTTACCAACAAGGGAGTAAAAAGAGAACGTTAACTTCTCGCAACATGCGTCTTATCTCGGTTTTGACGGAATGGATAAATGGAACCTAGTTTTTAATGTTCAAGTTTGATTGTGTGAAATATATAAATTGCAGTTTCCCAGTTAATGGATCAGTTATAGCAGTTACAAAAGATTCACAGTGCATCAAATCTCATCTATCCTGATTATTGTAGCAATAGTACATAACCACCCACGTGAACCAACACCCTGTAATTTTACACAGGAGGTGGTTGCTTGGATATAACCAGACATGATCTAAGCCGAGTCTTTCATGCCATTCTAACCATCCGTAATCAACAAGGTCAACTCACAAGTTCGTAATCGCAAACAAAACGACCATAAACATCAGTTCAACTTTATTTTGTACGGTCAATGAAATGTTGAGAAAAAAGTGAATTTTCAAACACAACTCAGAGATTTCCAAATTTTTGAAAGCGTAATGAAATACGTTGAGTGCCGAATCAAAAACAGTTTTATTAAGGTATTCGCTACGTAATGATTCGCCGAACATCAGTCAGAACAACCGGTAAGTCATTGAAGAGAACAAAACGTATTGTCGTGGCCACCCTAGTCATTACAGGCATCATAACGTGGGGTTTAATGTTCGCTCAAATGAACATTTGCAGGGTGAATTAGTGTACTGTGTATTAGGCTGCAGATTTTTGATCACACGAATATGCTATATTTTTCTACAAAGTAAAATAAACACTTTCTTGGCTACCATTCTTACTATCTCAGTGGCAGTGTCACTGCACGATTACGTTCCCACTTTAATGTATTACTTCCTAGGGACGTATATGCCTATGTAACTGTATATCTTTGCAAATGTATATATAAATTTGTACCTGAGTGGGTCCCGTGGAACCGTATTTATGGTGTGATGTTTTCCGTGAATATTGCCACAATAGTTATGGCAGTGATCGGTAACTGTTCAATTAACTCTGAGCTCTATGACAGAATATCTTATAATCTAACGACGCCAATATCTCTACAGTTAACTGATATAGATGTCTTTTAAATTCATTATTAGACCAGGCTTACTAATGTTTTACTAGATGAAATCTGAACGCACATTTATGCTGACTTGATGATATACTAAAACTCGAAAGGTAAACCGAGAAATAATTTCAATTTCGAGCAGACCTGATTAATTACACATGTACAGTATCCTTCACGATCTTATTTTCCAGTTGCCTAGATTTCTCATGTTAGTATCTCTGGTTACACGACCTGTACCTAGGTGACCCTTGTGTTACAGACCATCATGTTCCTTCCGTGGGATCCGTGTCACGAAAACCAATGTCTCAATCAAGGTACGTGTCACATGAACGAGGATTCTCAACAGCCAATCTGCGTTTGCACATCACAGTTCACAGGCCAATATTGTGAACAGTCTATTGATGCGTCATTTGCTTGCCACGAATTTGGTCTTTGTAAACCGTTGGGGGTAAGTGGATATAATACCAAACTGTCCAGAATTTTGACGAAGTCCAATGATTTTTACCAGCTTTCAAACATAAATAATCAACTCGGAATTTTTGACAGTGGGTATATTTGATAGTTACAATTTCCCTAGATGGTTGACTTCACTGTAACAGATTTTAGATTTCTCCTTGGACATACATATAGAATCTGAATTCCCCAAAAATCATACACCACGAAAGGAACGAAAATAAAAGTCCGCCATCAGGAATGCCCTCAAGGTCTGTTTATACTAACGTGGTCAACAAATCATGCACATACAAAATGACAGCCCACGTAGCGTTTACCTGTTGGATGGCGGTGGCACTGTGCGAATGATGTGCTTACTGTTTCCGTACACAAAGTCTTCTGTCGTGATTGCAGAGAGTGTGGTACAATTCGGCTTGTCCAATCGTTAGACTTCGCATGGACTCTAAAACAAGTACAATTCCAGCCGACAAAATTCTGCTCTATTGCACTTATTCTAAATATATAGGCCCAATGCTTATGTCAGTTTCAAATTGTTACAATATTTGTAAGAAGGCTAACAGCTATTAAACTCATACACAGTATGACCAAAAACAAATCCAGCCAAGTTGTTTGTTTTCAGAGGTAACTCATTTGCTAGCAGTTATTTCGGTACAAGCACTACAATGGGAAGTTTGATCCCACCGCGATTTTGCATTCGTATCATTGATGATTTCTTGGCCCTCTTTTCATTAACTACTACTCATTTTAACTTCGGTACACTTGTTTTTACACGCCGTATGCGAACGGGGTGGCAGAATTGATTGAGTATAAACATTATCTATGTTGAACAAGGTTAAACACATAGAGGAACATACACGCGTGATGGCCTTACTGAACAAGGATTTAACAGACATCGTCTCAGAATGCGATTGCGTGTGCATGAACCATTTATTTCTGCACGATGGGCTGTTCATTTCAGCCGGATTGGGTGCTGGTAGCAGTTCCTTCAATTCGGCATCCATATTTCCTTACCTTTTTCATTGTGGTTTGCCAACTCACGAGGGAAAGATGGTTTAGAGCTACTTGAATGTTAACTTGTATCAATCTTATCCATAAAAAGTTACTTGCGGTGGCTACTAAGAGGGTTTCAATTTTGGTTTTTAAGCAAGATGTAGGTTTATATTTTCATGAAAAAATATCGTTTACAAAACGTCATGAGAGGCAATCGATTACCTGATTTCAGTTCCTGGTTATTGATTCTTGGTTAAAGTGCCCCGCGTTTGCATGTTTAAAATTTAGCAGAATGGATGACTCAACAAAGAGGTCCATCATTTCGAACAAGCACTTCAAATAAAAGCAGTTTAATCACTGTTTCTCCTACGTAATTGTCTCTTGATGATTATGTTGTAGCCTAATCCGTAGGCTTGAACTCGCCTACACAAATCAAGATCTGTGATAGTTTGCCAGTTCTCAAATGCATAGGGACCGCAAACCCGGATGAGTTTGGTCCATATTATTCACTTATCAAGTTTTACTCAGTTGTTCCAACTAGAAAGGCCGGCTACCGTTAAGCTTTCGTGTCGAGGTTAGACGATGGAATTTCCAGATTTAAAAAGGGAAGCAGCACTTCTCAAAAATCGAAGGACAGCTAGTTCAAGTCTTCTCAAATCGTCCAACAGACTTTACAAGTTTACAGTTGTCAAGCAGACGAACACCAGGAAGAGGCAGTTAGAGTCCTATCCAAAACAGTGAGATATGCATTACATTGTGAGCAGCGTCGTACATACGACTGTCTAACAGTTGATCGATTTGCCTTTTAAACCTGGATAAGCTGTGGGGCAAACAGAACAAACGGACGCCATCTTGTCCTTATATTTCACCGCAGATTAGGAGTTTAGTAGAACTGTTGAACAGCCTTAAAACACACATTGGCGACTTTTGAGACTGTTTAATATGTCGTTGGCAAAATACTGGAAGGTATTGCAGGGCAATCACAAAACACGGACGTAGATTTCTTACTTGATGGCAAAATGACTGGTTCTGACTGTGAATGTTATAAATTGTTGGCATTCTACACATTTCAAGTTGCATCTGTGACGATGACCAACATCAATTGATCTACGAAGCGGTTTGTTATGCGCTTTACTGCATTTTGTCGCAATTAGAGAAATTACAACTTCTTATCAGTGTCTTACTTTCAGAAACCAATAATTGCGCTGAAACACTCCTCTTCTGTGGCTTCTCTTTTGACCATTCATAAAACCTGTCAGCGTGATTCCGCTTGAGTGCTTAGTCCGCTTCAGAAGGTAGATGAAGGCGTCGGAGAAAATCCTCGACGTAGCATCTGAGTTATCGTCCTTCAGGGGTACATGCCGATATTTGGGTCGTGTGGCGCTATTTTGATTTGCGTCAACAAACTTTATCCAACACACGTGATTTATGTGCGTACAAGGGGCTTTGCATGCAACCATTCCTCTATTTTTGAACGCATAGGTGTTCCCTAACCCAGCTTGACAGAAGACGTCGGTTTCAGAGTTCCAAACTGTTTCCAGGTGATACGATTTAACTGTCAGTCATTTGGGCACTATCCCTAGTTTTCCTAACCAATGTCAGGGTAGCTGTAGCAAGCGATGGATAATTAATCGTTTCTTCACAGTTAACCCTTTGTTTATTTCAAATTATAGGTTTTACATGTTTGTGATTGAAAAGATTGTGTGAAATGTATTTATTTGGCAAACTTTGTGTTCTTTCCGTGTTAGAGAACTTCAGCTAACGCCATGTCACTGTGGTGTGGTATGCTTTGAGACCCCTATATCTCGTTAAAGTGGCAGCGAGTCAGTACCGGATTTTGTATTCGAGTGAGGATCACATAAGGCGTTTCCAGCTGAAGACTACCTAGGTTTTATGACGGCACACCGTTGTGATCACTCAGATCTAGGGGTTTTCAAGCTGTTCAAATAATGCTCAATCATAGTGAGCGACCGTAAGCGAACGAAAAGTTAACCTGCTTTTGCATGCTGCGCCTTCTTTTCTGTTACGCAAATTGTCGCGGTAGTCGAGGCGCGCCTATCGACTCTATGTACGCCAACCGTGGCAGACGATTTTTATCAGTGAATATCAGAGATCAGTGAGTGAAACTGAGATTCTTCACATATGTTGATCATGTTTTGTTGAAGTAAGATTTTCATGTCTTTCTGGGGCAGGCCCAATGTGTTCAGTGATGCCTTTGCGCCTGCGTTTACTAACACTCTGTGCCTCAGACCAAAGCTGCGAGAGCGTATATTCGTCTCGATTAAGACACACTATAATTGAGTTATAGTTTTATTGTGGCTGAATCGTCACAACGCCAAATGCCTACTGAAATCGACGTGGACAGGGACAGCAATCTGAGGCAGAAGCAGCAAGAGAGTGTACTTGTAAAAAAAACACTTTAATAGTGTCGAAAACTTCTCTGGTAAATCCAAATTGTTAAAAATCCATTCAATCTTTTTTACTGTATTGTTTCCAGTCATCCGGAATTACGGGCTACCTTCAGACTCAATAATCGATACACATCGGTGCGTTAACTTATCTGTGATGTCCTAGTTACGGTGATGTTGGTATCTACAGCGTTTACTTTGCACTGTGTGTCAAGCTGAATGCACTGTGTTTTTCCAAGCTTATTTTCGTTCACCTTGTCAACGTCAGTATACTGTAGTTCCATGGGTGTTCTGAGTTTAGGATAAGTCTAATAAGAAGGTTTATCGTCCTGACAGTAATTAGGAGTTATGGTACTGCTTCGACCAACAAGTCAAGCTCCGTTGTCGGAATACTTACTTCATGGGTTTACACTAGTCTTGTAGCTGTGTCTCGTGTTATTAACAACAGTGCGGTTAGCCGGCTGTGAAAGCTATTGCCATGCAACTTTT
The DNA here is from genome assembly GCA_013368495.1 of Paragonimus heterotremus. NCBI lineage: Eukaryota > Metazoa > Platyhelminthes > Trematoda > Plagiorchiida > Troglotrematidae > Paragonimus > Paragonimus heterotremus. The sequence goes on from LUCH01000072.1 coordinate 258,248, forward strand.
GCCTGATAAGAAGCTGAATACTCGAAATCAATAGAGTACTCATTGTGTGATGACTCTTCATCGGAGTGAAACATGAGTGTTGTCTAGAAAGCCCTGTAGAGCAAACTTTCTGTCATCCGAGTTCACAGCTCCCATACACCTTGGTACACGTTATTTCGACTTCAACGTGGTTTATGTTTTAAAGCCATACAAACCAAAGGCAGAATCAGCCAACAGGTTAACTTTAATCGAGTCTTACACGGGCGATATGTTTTATAAGATACTTTTGTCACATAGCTTCCACATTGCGGGTATGAGTGACTAAGTAACCGTAATACCGTAATATCCGGTTCAACACAGGAGCATCACGAAGAATTAACGGTTGAGCACGCATATGGAGGTTAATAGCTCCAAAAATCAACTGAGAGAAACTTCAAAACATAACTCTCTAGGTAACAGTAGGCGAAAACGTAGTTCGGCTTTTGGACAAGGTCTAACAGATTGAGCCAAACTTCTCCAGCACTTGTCTGCAGATTTCACATGGAGTTACATCAGTGTTTGGGGTTTGGGGTAGGATTCGATGTGGTTAACCTCTGACAAATGGGTGCTATGATGTATTCTGTAGGTTGTCTACGATATGAGGTTGGAAGCGTCAGTCAAACTGTAGTACAGTGATTGATTAACAAGACAGCAATCGGTTGGCAAATCGACAGAAAGCGTCTGCAAGGATACCCGTATGCCGGAGTTATCATTTGGATAAACCAGTGGGCCACGGAGTATGTGGCATTTGGTCAGTAAGTTAATGGAATTAGCGCAAAGTATTCAAATGTACTATGGTCTGGTAGTGAAGGATGCATTTTATAGTTATCGATGCGCAACTTCGCAAGCCTATGCATATCAGCAAAGCAACGAGGGGGCACTCGAAATTCATAGTTTCATCACGGTGCAGTACACGTGTACAATGCAGGTACGCTTCATAAAAAGTATGCAAATGTGTACATGCTGGACACACTAGAGGCGGTTCGCACAACAGAAGAGGTGTAATGTCAAGGTGATGAGAGTTACGACCACTTGCCTGTATCGTTTGATAGTTATTTCGTCTAGTTGTTTCAACTAGGAGATGATAACGAAACCCTGAACAAAGTGGTAATGGAGATTAAATCTGTCACCTTACTTATAAGTAATACAATTTCAAAGCTTAGTATTGACGATTGTGAATTCAAACTATTTGGCAGTAAATTCGCTGCATCATTTGGTGGATTTCATATAGCACAGTGGGTTGGACAGGTAGATAAGTCTAAATGTGAACATTTAAATCCCGACGCAGCTTTGCAGCCCAGCTGGTAGAGTGCTTGCAGTGTTTGGGCATGCTGTTTCTGTCGCCAGTTCGAATCCATTCAAAGTCCAGATTTTTCATCATTGGGTCCCATCGCAATTTTGAAATTTGCCAAACTACCTGTAAGTAGTTGAGAAATTTCCTGATAAACGGCCTACTTTTGAGTAGTTTAAAATTGTTTGACAAAATATGAACGCTGACGAAGCAGCTGGTCAACAGCAATGGTCTAAGAAACTGCTTTGAAACAGCTTCAATAGTGAATGTACGTACATACCCAAAGTACACGGTTCACGAAATGGAAGCGTATCTTTCTAAACCGGCAAGAGTGTTACAGGTCTAAAGTAAGTAACTTCTTAACCCTAAGATTCCGCGGAGTTCAGTTGGATAAAACCACTTTATTGGTAGTAAAGAATGAAAATCTTCTGGTACGTTAGTTACAAACGTTTTCTGAAGTGTCTGCTGCGTTTTAATTACTGCAACTGCCTTGACATATATTTGCCTATATCGATCTAATCATCTATTAATGAATATTACCTCGTTTTTTTATTTAAAAGCCTTATCTTTTTGGACTTGGAATCACGACTTTCATCTGCTTCATCATTCTGCTATTCCACTTCGCGGCGCAGTTCTGCCGCGTGTTGTACCGATTCTTGTTTCCCTCGAGTACATTGTTTAGACTTGCCAGCAATCCAACCAGCTCACAATCCAACCATACGCAGTTTGGAATCCAACGGAATAAGAGGATAAATTTTATCTCGGTCAAGCTGCATCCAAATCGCACACACAGAACCTCCAAACTATCCAAACCTCTGAAATTACTCGCTCCTCGTAACCATTCCAAGTGTCACACAAATTTAAGACATTTCAGTCTATCGAGACATATTTTGAAGCCATACGAAAACAACTGTTCACTAATACCGTTGAATGGAACACTTCATTCAATGGAGATGATTGAACAAAACAACCCTATTTATTGTCTTGGAGAAATGACATTTCGCACTCAAAACGCTCTTCGCGTGATTGAAGTAAAGTCGAAGAGGTAAGTCATTTACCGACTGCTGTGGTAAGTTGGGTGGACAATTTGATCGATCTGAGTAGTACTTGGTTTACAGTAAAGGAATGTTCGAGTTTAAAATGGTTATTGTATATAATGAATTCACAGTACTAAGGTTCACGTGATAAAACCCAGGGGAATTAAGCAGAGTTGACGTGGCACGTAATCTTGATTTCAACAAAGACAAGAAATTATGCAGACAATCACAAGAAAATGATGTACAAGGCTAATAAAGAGAACAGACTGTTGATTCGAATTCCTCCATTCGTGTATGCCAGACCTGATATCTTGTCATGTACTGTTCAACAATGCAACAACCTTACTAATGTTTCTCAGAATTCTACGGTTTGTTCACACGCATTAATGGAATTCCAGCCCTTACAGCGCGAACATTAAGCAACAGCACGTCATGCCATAACACTTTTCGGTACATCATCATCTTGATCCCAAACATGTTTGTCATTTTGATATATTACAGTTCGCCATTCAATTCAACGGTTCAGAAAGCTCACTGTCTTCGACTGGAAGAAGAGTATTCAAACAATTCGTCCTCATCTTGCAATGACATTACGAAAATGGTCTGTTATCCACAGTCAGATTTCAGTGAAATTAATCAGCATTCATACGGTCAAAGTCAATACCAAGACGACTGTTCTTACATAAGAATGTGTCAAGTGGATTCGGGCCCGCCTGTAAAAGACCATCAGATGCAACGTGAAAATTTGTCAGATATTCCAAGTCCAAAGCAATATGCAGATACCTTTCCTTTAGATAATCTGTCACCGCCTAGTGCTCCCAATTCACCAAGTTCTTACGTAAGTCGAATGGAAGAAACAATTTTTTATGCAGAAACCACTCAAAAGTGGATGAGACAGCCAGTGACACCTTGTCTTCAATCTGCGGTTGTTTGTGAATGCGCGGAACAGACAACTTATCCCCAACTATTACAAGAAAATCGCTCAACTTGCCACTTATGCTCCTGTTTTTGTCCAACGAATCGTTTGTGGATGTCCCCAAATCATGGGTTCACAGAACAAAGCAAAGAACCGCCTTACGTACCCGAGCTTCAACAGTCTCAAGCAAACAACTTATCTGATACCTACGAGAACACATGCATACACACAACCACTATAAACTAATGCACCGTGGTGTTACTCAGGTTGTTCAAAGCCAACTACGTAATTCTCTGCAGTGAACACAAGTGGCATACTCTACGTTTCACCTAGGCAAGGTAAGACTGACTGCGCTTAATAGGTTTGGGCAGAGGGTGGATGAACAATCCAAGTAGAACACATTTTCTCGTGCACTTCCCAACAGTTAGCCATAAACAAATTATGCTTATATATAATACTATCATTTATTTAGTAGTGACAGTATTGAAACAAATATATTTGTCGATATTTCTTATCCAACCACATGTTCCGAACTGGCCAATCTGTTGGCAATCGTTTTAGGTCGTTACCACCGGGAATGTACAATGATATGAAGCATACACGGTTTACCAAGATATATTGTGCAAGAGTGCTTTAATTTTTAAGTACTGGTCAGTGTGCATTTACTGTTTGACATCAACGGTGTTGTTAGCTCGCTATTTGTACGTGAGTGTATACGAGTGGAGTGTGGACTGGCTATGCTCGATCTGCGTATGACAGGTATTGGTCAGATTGAGGTGGTTCTCGTTTTATAGACAACTAGGTTACAAATATATGACTGGTGGTGGAAAGTCAAAAGTAGTTTTAAAAGTACTATTCATCCTCAGAAAAATACCAAATTTGCTAACATCGAAAGCAAAAAGAAATAGCAATAATGGCAATGAGTAGGATTAAGGAGATCGTTACTGTAGTCTGATCGACAGTATCAGCGGATTGGATGATGCCAACAAGGTATTTGATGTATAAAAGGCTTAACAATTTCATGACACAACGGTAAGCAATGATGAATCCGTCGATGATTGGAGATATCGAAGTGAACATAAAACACGAAACATTTCACGCAAGATGGATCTTAGTTTAATTTCACAAAGAACACTTTTGTTAAATTACAAAGATCCCTAACTTAAGTTTAAACCAAGTGACAAAATGGCGTTTCCTTGTAAACATGTATTACTGTTAGACTGACAGTTTGTAAAGGACAAGGCGGGCAAGAGAACCACTGTATGCCTTGTCTCTTCCTATTAGGCTGGGATAGATGTTTAATTAAATATTCCAGGAAATTAGAAAGCTTACAGAAAAACTAGGCAGGTTGATGTGCTTTTGCCTGTTTACGCTGTGTTCTACTTGAGACACTGTAATAAGATTAACAGAAGAATGCCTGATTCTTCGGCTGGAGTTTGTTTGAACACACTAGTCAAGTGTGCGCTAGTCACACAACACACACATAAGTCATTTAGTCACAAGTAATCCCTGGTGGCCTAGTGGACGGGAACTTCTGCTGGTTATGCAAGGAATAATCTACGGAACCTCTTTCAGCCATTCTCTAAATAAAAGAGATCCGACTTCTTTGGTTCACTGGTGCACATTGTGAAACCGTGCATCACTGTGTACTGCTGTCCTAAACAAGTACACGCTAGCAATAAGGGGTATCAGACACCTGGTTACAAACAAATCACTGGCCCGGTTGATCACATATTAGTGGTAAAACATGTGAAATATCCTTTTGTAAAACTAGTAACTTGTTAAACTACTATAATTAAAGTGTAACACGCACAACAAGAAGTTATACAGACATATTTTACGTAAATTAAGAGTATTTGAAGGTTATTATGGCTGAGTGGTATAAATACTCTGTTTGTGTTAAATAGAGAACTAATATGTTTGTAAATGGTTGTGGATCACTGATGTGTTTAGAAATTAGACTGAATTATTTGGTACGAGCAAAGCAAAGTTTGCCAAGCATTTTCCCTTCGCTCCAATGGGTCCATGGGGGAACATAAAAATTGTTTAAGCAGTGATACATTACATGTTTTCTCCGTCAGACCACTCTGAACGTGGCACTGATGTTATCGTGCAATTAACTGTAGGATCCGAGCTTCCAATTTTACCCACGGTGATTGTGACAGGAATTGTGGAAATGCCAACAATTTCTGGTGCACTGTTTCGTGATCTGTTCCGCAGTGGATCGACTTCTACCGTATCTTCGTCCGGTACCAACAAACTGGGGCATGGTTGAATGAGTATCCGGAACCGCTAAAAATATTGACAGGGGAAGAGCTTGATTAACTCACAAGTGAATGATCGGGTAATTCTACTTGATTATGATTCTCGGCAAACAAGGTATGATCAACTTAAAGTTGACTTAAAACCCATTTCCTGTGGTTTGGCGGACAAAAACGAAAGAGAGGATGAGACGTTACGTGTATGCATAGTGACGGAAAACAAATCCGTTCTCAACTTTCAAACTTACACAACATGTGGGCATCGACACCAATTCAAAACATCTTGCTATGTTACATTCAACGTCAAAAGTTTGTTTTTCACAAGTAGCTAAAACCCGTTGACGTGTATGGTCTTCCCCTAGATTCTGTGAATTTATACCCCCATTTATATTTATGTAGAAAACAAAAATCAAAGTGCATGAACGAAGTTCACTAAAATGCATACCCTAAGAAGAACGAATAGTTTTTCCGGATTAGTTACAAATGGTGTTTGATCATATGTTGTACTTACGATTGCACTGAACTTATCTTAACAGTTTCATATGACAATGGTTTTAACACACGTGTATTATTTGCAGCTAGTATAGAGTTTTCTTTAGCAAAAGTAGTAATGTAGCACTAAAAAGTACGTGTCAAATAACCGTGCGAACGTGAAACTTCAAGTCACCTCATACGCTTTTGTACACAAATGATATACATACAGGTGCGTTCACATTACTGACGTGAGTCACCGACTAGTAGTGTGTAACTCAATTTTCCAGAAAACTAGCTCAAGCCACAGTTCTGCGTGAAGTATACTGGGCCATTTTGACCACCATCACCTGCTCATATACAAACGCAGTCGCATCTTGTACATTCCCATTCTCTGCTGTAAATTTTTAGTAAGGTGACTGTTGATGTACATCTTATTTGTAACAATATGCGCCTAGTAATTACATCGAACCTCTTCTATTCTTTCAACGAATTGGTGACACACTCTAGTTGAGTGATCCGTTAACTAGTGGTCATTTACGACTCCTAGCTATTGACACGGCATCATGTTTTATACCGGAATAGTTTGACCATTGAGATGTACTATAAAGCCAGAAAGAGAGGTAGATGTTGTATGCAAACAGGACACGAAGTTAGAAGATCTCGCTCAAAGTGACTACTTTCATATAGTTATCATTTTGCAAACAAACATCTGTGAAACAACTATTTCCTCTGATGAAGTTGAATAAAACAACAGGAAGACGAAAATCGTATAATTTTCTCCAGAGAACATCACGTGATTTGTGTCTTCCCATTATTTCATTTAAACAACTGTGAATTTGCTTCATTTAAACATTGCAGAGAAAAAGATAAACACAGCACCTTGACGAGGCACGCAGTATTCTTAAGTATATTAGAATGAACTTAAACGCAATAAGTACTTCCACTTAATGAAACTTACGTATAGACAATGCTTCAAAAAAAGTTTGATCTGGAAACGCAATACCGAACATTGCTCAGGTGAGGTGCAAAATAAATGAAGACATAAACCGGGGACCAGTTGTTTCAATTTTACCGGTCAACATATTTTGAGCAACAGATGGTCATTCGAGATCAAATTTTGTCAGCTGTCAATAGTGTTAAATCTGTAACACCTCTTTTCATAGCAGAAGTAAAATAAAAGCCATTTACCAAGATGTATGTGTTAGTTTACTTTCATGTAACAGCAATTTATCAACTGTTCCACAAGCGTTGACACCAAGTTCAATGAGAGGTGGAATTAAGAAATTATTTTTCGCTTTCAATCAGAACTGTCACAAAAATGGATGGCATATGCTTGACTGTTGGACTCAGCATCACGTTATGAATAGTAAACACCAGGATTGTCAGGCTGAGTAGTCTGATTCCGAAAACCCTAGATTCAGGTGATATTCAGACCTGCTCAGTGTGTAAAGATCAACAATCTAAAGGGAACTGGATGGATAGATAAAATAACTGAACTGACGGATATCTGAATAGTAGTGCAGTGATTATTTATCAGGTTCCGTGCCATCAACGTTGAACTACTGACGAAGTATCAGGAGCTCCAAATATTTGCATTTTCAGGGCGTTCGCATTATGTTGTGTTACAAAATAACGACTGCATGTTTGTCCTTCTTTCTTCCATAGACAGTAGTCTTGGGAAAAGCGAAGAAAGCGGAAAATCACTGATGTTAAGTGCTGCAAAGCACCCAAACAAGTAAACTTTAATCTGAACACAACATTCGGTGAATCAAAATAAATTCGAGCGAATACTTCGTCAAACAAGTTTCGAAGCTAATGAAGTAACGTTGCAAGCAAACAGAGCATGTAGCATGTAGCTTGTTTTACTTTGACCGTGAAGCTTGATATAATACTCAGGTAAACGGCGGTCTAGTGGAAATTGATCTTGGCCTCCTACACACTTGTTACCTTTTCACGTGTCTCTCCGTAACTAACAATGCCTGACCGCAGAACGCAGATTAATCATGAGCGAGTATGATTGATGGTATTTAATTAATGATTAGGCTGAAGTTGCTCATTGGACTGGAAATTTAACATAATGACCATCCCATGTTTTCTAGTTGACAATCCAAGACTTGTCAGTCAAACTGAAATAATTAGCCGCATTTATAGTGACGACCAAACATCAGTAGAGTACTGGTAACCGTGCATGGCTTACAAGCACAAACGTCATGGTTCTGTTGCAGGACAAGAAAAGGATGTTCACTCTGAAGAAATTTTTATATCGATATCAGAAGACCAGTTTTGCTTCTCACGACCTTGTCAGTTGTTAAACAACTACGCCATCAGGTCTCCAATGCCCCCCTTTAGAGTACCTCAACATGATAGTCCAAACAAGAAAGAAATCGGTCGTGTAGTGTCGCTGTGAAGGCAAGCATCAAGAAACATCGCAATCACTATATCGAACATCGTAGCCAGTGCAAACTGGTAATTCGAGGCAGACTGTGTTTATCCACAATAACGGGTGAAAACAAGCTATAACTCGATTACCTACAATTTCCCCCGTCACAACGGATGCTGATAGAACTGATGAACTAGAGTTCGAGCAGATACGGCTATTTTCTCGTAAAACGTAAAGTAGTTGGTCCGGCTTCTATTTAGACAATCCTCACTTGAGGAATTTAAACAAGGATTTTAAGAACGGGTTGTACAACGTCGGTTCGAAATCGGATATAGGCGTCTACGAATCCTAATACAGCCAGATGATTCTAAACAGTTTTCCTTGAATAGGCTACATCACTGCCAGTCAAATATATATTGTATAATATGCACACTGGTTATGACCTGGTGACCTAAAATTCAGCGGTTGTTTCCAAATGATGTTACATCAAATAGTGTTACATGAGCACTGCGCCATGGAAGACTTATAGCTGGATGGTTGTGTGGTCTAACCTTAAAGATTGGAACACCCGTCGTTTCCAAGTAAACTGTACCTCTTCTGTTGGCCCTAGCATCAGATTTCGAACAGGTAGAAATGACACACTTGGCTGGTAACCAAACCATTAAAATTAAATCTTCGTTCAAAATGCAGATGCCGAAGTTTATTGTAAATAAATAAAGTAAATGAATGCCAATGGTTTGTTTTTGTTTATATATGGTACTTCTGTTGGTATGTATTTTCACCGCTTTTTTTAAGATCCTCTCTGCTCGATGTTACCAGTTCTCATATTTGCGTCTAGAACATCAAGAATAGCATAAGAAACACAAATTCTTGTACAACGGATGCCAATCCGCTGCAAATATCATCTGAGTTTAAGTACTTTCAGCGATCAACTAACCCTCGTAAATATTCTGTTCAACGTTCGACCGTTACGATCACTAGTATAATGTGTGCAACCATTTATTGTATTGTGTTACCCTTCTTTATCACGTATCAGAGTAAAAACGAGCATATTTCCACAATGAGCAAATTCACTTCCATGATAACCTAAGCTATTAAAATCAGGAATAGCAGTAACCGTTGATTCACATGAGTTGCACTAAAGTATGTCAAGAACATGATGCTTGTGGCGATGCATTTTATCACGGAGGTCCAGCTTACTAACAATTAAATGATACTAATACATTTATTAAAAATGTACCGGTAAAAACAAGGCGCAGTTGTTACTAAAGTATAACAAAGGTGTTGCAAATACTGTCCATCTTCAGAAACACCTGAATCAGTACATTTAGTTAGCAAGGTTTGATGGATGCTGGCATTTGGATTTCCCATAATTAGTCAGTAACTTGTTGAGGACTTAGCTCAGATAATTTGTGCATCTGTTAGATTTTGTATGACATACCTCAAACAAAGTTCCTGGAGTAATGCACAGCTGGTAAATGGCCACAACTGGTATTGCCAGCATGGATGTGAGACTCAGAGACCAACCGATCACATTGGCCCATATGGGATATTTGTAGTCACCCATTTGTAGATTTTGATAGTTGGACAATCCGTAGACGATGTTGAACTGAAGGTAAAGAAACACAGATAACAATTGAATGGAAATGCATTGAGCGACGCAGTCAAGTTTCAACTAGAAGAATTTTTGGCCCGGTATAAACATTTCGGGTGGTATGTATGGCACATAATAAACGACTCCACGCTAAGCGGTTTAGTGCAGACAGTTTAGATTAAACGCACTAATGAGGTTGATGGCGGATGTGAAAACTTGCGAAACTTGCCTTCGTAATAATGAACAGATGCAATTTTTAGTTAAGAGTTGCACTCACAGAATTTGACACATTGGAAGTAATAATGGAGGGTGATTTAATAAAACTGAACATACGGTTTGGCAGTTCGTACAAGGCCAGTTGTATTTTCCCAATAGCTGACTTTTCATTCTGTGCACCTTAACGTCACTTCACAAAGTTCGGCTTTTCTGTTCATTTTTGTCACAGTTTATCTTATTCAACGCTCTGTTTTATGTCATCACAGTTGACCATAGCGTCAAGGCGTTTGTGCTAATCAAGCAAATAATGACTTTTCGTGTGCTTTTTATCCCCGAGATTCGGGTTTATCGTGCCGCATACGGAACCTATCCACTGAGCTCCTGTTTGGCGTAGTTTAGGGTCCGACATGAAGACACTCCATAACCCGTCGATTCAGTTATAACGTGAATGAACTGTTTGCCGAAATGTTCTGTTGTTTATTCATTGAATAAATTCCGGATTCGGGGAGCTTGTCATAAAACGTATAAGTCCGTCTGTTGAAATCGTTTGCATGAGAACGCAAAATATTTGGCTATGGGGGAATGATAGTGACTTGATTTAGTAGGGACCTTTTCAGGGCTATAACGCAAGATCAGACTGATGAATGTTGGCTGTCCAGAAAATCTTCAGTCAGTAAGTTTTTCTTTACTGTCCGTCAACCCCTAGATGTTCAGTAGACTATCTGCAATGCCCCTTAGCATTGCGGGAAGGAATTGTTAGCATTTGCCAAGGAAAGGGTGATCATACCATGTCAGGATCACAAATACTTAGAATAAATTAGACTAAAGGCCCTTTGATCTATCAGCAATGTTCAGAAGCTCAAGGAAATTGATAAGTGCGCGACCCTTCAAAACCGACAGTTAACTAATTGTCACCAGCTAGTCTGCACGTGCACATTCGGGTAATCGAAAGACATGGGACCGACTGAACATTCCACCTTCAATGGATGATTCACACTTGCTGCAATGGACTGCCTTATGTCACACACTTTGGTGCACTGTAGTTTCCATTGAGAGCTGGGGGAATATAGGTGAAATAGGGAAAATAAATAAATATCATGAAACGTTTCTGTTAACAAGGTGCTGCTCCAGTCAATTCGAAAATGTTCTTTATCAAGTTGAACGTAGCACAAGAACAGGCTTCCCTCTACACAAGAGGTTCTGCATGTATCAGTGCAATGGATACCCCAAAATCATCGCATGAATCTTCTGTAAATCCATCTGAGTGGAACACGCGCTAATCTCTTCGACATGTTAAACACGAACACCCCAGGGCAATGGCGTCAGTTGTTATACAACACGATGTGCTGGGAGAATGTGTACCGAACTGTGCACTTTAGTTTGTCGGTGTGCACATGCGCTTTCACTATAGAAATAAGTCGTCTCAGGAGTATTGATAATCTTGTGTATTGTTATCCCGCTATATGATTGACGGCCAAAATTTTGTTGAGCATTCCCATTTATTGACTGATTGCGTTCAAGGCATCCCCCCTTTCAATAAATTACATGTGAGTCCTTCTCACTGTGCCAACAGCAATGCCCATTCGTAAACATAGTTATACACTGGAGATGAAGCCCGAGGCAGAACCATGACTCAGTGAAATGAGTAACAGTACTACAGAAGATGACATAATTACGGGATTTGCAGTCGTTGAGGAAGAGAATTTAGCCTGAAGGGAATGTGTAAAATAGATGCAAAACTTACGTCAAATTTCCAATCTATAGCTAAAAATGAAACTGACTCGAAGCTAACTCCCCTTAATAGAAAGCAGAAGTGCCGTGCTTCTTGTACAATGCCGCAGAGTGACGCGATTTACAACGCGCTTCAGGGTCGAAAATCTATAAGCCGAAAACGAGTGTGCATAGTTCACGTGCAGCTGGTACAGCTCATTTTTGCTTTTGACGAACGGCTGTCCTTCAGACATTAGGTCAGTTCATAAACCATATCAACCACGTTATTCATATGTCATTGTATTTCAACCATATATTTTCCCACATTTGTTATGCACTGTCATCTTCCTAGCTAAATGTGACTCCTTATGGAATGTAATTATTTCGAACTACTTACAAGTAGTAAAGATCTTATCTTAAAGTTACATATACCGGATCTTTCCACTTTGAGGTAAAAATGGCACCTCCTGTTAGGTATTCTCATGTATGGTTGATAACTGCTATAACTGATTGTGGTTCTGGAATGAAGGCCTGAAATTTTGCTCAAAATTTAACAAATTGTTAGTGAATCATTCAATTACTTGGATCTATTTGACTTGACCGTGAACATCCGTTGATCAATCGGTTAATGAAAACAAAAAAAGTAATGCTCATCAAATCAGATATAATCTAACAGACAAAATGAGTTATTCCTATCTCAGGTACAACTGTTGTAGTTCAAACGTAAACCATTAATTCTACAAACAGTAAGTGTTTATCAGCATGCATTCACTAATGTCTCTCCATTGAATGCGTTAAATACTGATTGTCTGAAATTTGCCAAGGAAACGGAATCGTGCGGTAAACTTTGTTGAAATTGGTGCTACAAGGTGTAAAACGATTAACTGCCCATTTTTGAGAGTGTACTCATGAAAAACTCTATTGACCAACTCAACAAGTGCTATCGGATTAAATTTTGTCTAAGAATACTATCAAACATAACTTACCATGATAAAAACGGGCGCTATGAACTTCCAGCAAATCTTCCAAAAGATACCAGGCTCAAACCCCAACATATGTCTGATATTTTTTCGAAAATTATCAACCCCTATAAGCAACACGTTTTTTCATCTAAACAAAATGTCGCTCACCGTATATCCAAGAAACACAAACGGTTTCACAGAACACAGCTAACAATATCGGATACTCGACACACATACGTTCAAACAGATGGAAAAGATATATTCCTCCCTGAAATTAAGAAAGAAAGAATATTCAACAAGATATTCAAATACCACTGAACATATTGTTCATTTGTATTGAACAAAGCGAATGGTCACACAAATTCGGCTATTACCAGTATGTCACAACATCAGAAAAGTAAGTACGGCGAACGGTAAGTGCTTCTACAATATAGCTGTTAGTTAACTCTGTTTTTATAAGCTATCTATTAAAGCTAAATAGGAAGACAGTGAATCTCAGCTCATGATATACGTCTGTATGAAATGAAATAATCTAAACATCCTAAAACCATTCAGTTTTTTGAAGCAAATAGTTGGAAAACGAGCCCAGGTGGATGTTACCATCACAAATTGTCTCATCACTATTAGTGATGCAAAACCGTGAGCTAAGTAAGAACAACGACTAGTAGACATGCAATTAAGCTCGACAAATGTAAATCAACAGGGTTTGCTTGAATCTTCGCAATAAGTAACTTCAGTTGCGCTTAACAATAATGAAAGTTTACAATGAATCCAGGTGATCTGCAGTCTCTTGAACATGATTACTAAATGGCCAGGTCGCTGTACTACCAGGTGTATTGATTCTTGTGTTCCTCATAACTGGTCAGTCAGGAATATATTCACTCAATATGTTTTAAATTAGTCGGTTGTATTTGCATTTGTATGCTTGTGTATGCAAGTGGACGAGTATAAGGAAACGTTAAAAAGTCATCATATTCCAATCACTGTGTTTAAGTAATGCGGCCTGTTTGCTGCTGTTTTGAGAATCTAGTGTGTTCAATACAACGAATGCTACTTGCATACGGTGGATTAAGAAAGTTTAATTTCTGGTGCCAGTGTGATTGCCACTCTGTACTCACATCCTTCACCAGCCATCTAATGAACCTGATGAGTTATTGTGATTTAGTAATACAACAGTTAACAAGTGGAGTGTACAACAGCCAACACTGTGATCCTGTTTAGACGGTCTCTTCAGACCACAGATGGAACACATGACCGTGAACGATTCAACCTGTTCGCAGATATTCTCAAGAGGTAGATTAAATTTTTTCGTGTTATCAATAGTGTTTGCAATTTTTCATGAATTTTATTAAAATACTTTGGTAAAATAGCTGAAGATTCAAAAATCGATTCCATCGTAGCAAACACATTTTAATGGAATATCCACGTAAATCTACCACGCTAAATATTAACCATTCGCGTTGATCAAAGCGTCAGTCGGGAATTATATTGTTTAATCGTTTCTGAATGCGGTTCATACTACCTTCAAAAGGTAGCCCTGCGGAAGGCTGATTTTACCACACTCACTCATTAAATGCACAAATTAAACCACCTTTTCGGAGTCAAGAAGTAAATGACAATTGACGGAATTCGAAAGGGATCGGATGAAGAGCCCCGAAAGCTTCTAGAACGGAAACATTTACCTGTGTGGATTCCAGAGTCCCGATGATGCAGTAGAAAAGAAACAAACCCAACACGAAAAGTTCTCTTCGTTTACCCAACACAGGAAATTCATCACTTAGAGCGGTGATCACTGCTTCCGAACCCCCAAACTGCAGAATGAAATGAACAGAGGAGTTCTCAAGGTTGTGTGAATGAAAACATGGCATTCCTAGGACACCCATAGAGTGGCATTTATATGTTTTTGAAAAATGATCGACAAAATTTATGAATTGTCAACATTAGGTAAAGATATATGTATGCTTCCAAGGTAATCAATACATTATCTTTATTCGAAAATAACTCTGTGAATAATACGCGAAGATTTAAAGTTTCTCTATCATTATGGATGATGGGTCGATTTATTGTAATAAGCTTACAATCTTTAAGCAAGTAAATAAGATAAAAGGCGGGACACTTGATAAAGTGTCTTGTGTCTGCATAAAGTGAGTGGATGCGGCAACTCATTAGCCACATAATCTTCAACCAAATAGATGCTTCTGTTATAAACTTCAGGCAGTCATCTAATCATTTCCCTTATCCGTTGTTCTGCAGTAGATGGACAAGCTATAGTAGCAGATAGAATGTATTAGGGCAGAATAAAGAACAGCACTGCACATTGCACACTTAACACGACTACCCCTGTTCTGACAGTTACCACGATTGGACGGAGTCCTAAGTTCTCTGGTGTTTAACGACTGAAAGTAGTATGCACCACTGGCGCGTAATACTGTTCTGCCACGGTTTTCCTTTATCCACCTTTGCCGGCCCGTTAAGAGGAAGCGACAGACTAACTGAGATTTCCCAGTAACACCGTAAATTACCTGTAAACCACGTTGCAAAACAACTGGCCTAGTGTCACAATGTGATTAACAGATTTTGTTGTGGACTTTACGACAAAATGAAAGGCAGGTGATTAGTCCGATCCGCTGATTGGCGACAGTTGTACAGTACTGAGACGACATTTTCTTCAGTGTAGCACCAAATGACCACAGATTAAGAAGCTGGTAATGAACGATCATTCACTGTCCCACTGAGTGACTATTATTATGGTATCTCGAACCATTATACAGAATTTATGCGGTTAAACATCGTTACCCGCATAATTTGGCGCCCATTCATTATTTATTTATGAATTAGTTCCGGTTTCCAGACTGGTCACTTATTTACACCTGAAGTGATGGTGTGAAATAAGTTCCCGTTGTAATGACTCAGCATAACCCAAGTTTTGGAGTGAAAAACTGCTCACAGTCAAACAAATAATCAAATTACTCACAGAACTGTCCAATCCCAAGGTTAGTAGCATGAGAAAGAAGACAATAGACCAGAAAACCGATCCTGGGAGTGTTGACAATGCTTCGGGATAGACACTGAAAACCAGAACTGGGTCTTTCGGAAAACAAAATAAGACAAAATTTCATGGAGAAGGATAACAAGTTCTTTGCAGATACCATCACTAAATGTAAACTAGCTTATTTGTTATCTGTGCGTACATTTCTTTCTGTTCTAGGGCAAATCCACTGTTGAGTGATCCCACTATTTTGAAATGGGGTTAGATACCATGGTATTAATCAATTTTCAACCATTGGTATGACCACTAAGTTGAGCAGACAGAAATCTTCTTCCCTAAGGTTAAATTTCAAATACTGGTGTATTTGCACAGGCTTTTAATAAGTGTGATTACAAAGGATGGGGTCATTTATATAATACCGATAGTTCAAAATCCACAAAAGTTTAAAAGACTTATAAATGACATCAAATCCGTCAAAACTCCATTTTCTACTCTTAACAACACGAATTCGCAATATCTGACAGGTTGTATTGAGGATATATGGAAACTACGAAGGTCTTAGAATTCATCCCTTCTGTTTAGCTGAATCGTGCCCACAAACTGCACTGGGTTACAAAAGTCCGCCGGTTGAGTGAGCAATGAGAAAACTGTGAACATACAGTCCGTATAGTAGAATTACCCATTAGCTGACCAGATAATACTTAGCAAAAGTTACGTAAACTACTGTCACGCATACGTCAAGAGTAAGAAAAAATTGTACCATTGGGTCAACCCTTACTGCCGTTGATTGAAATGGCTACTTGGGTAGGAACAGTTTGGTAACTTTTGTCAGACTTTGGTAGATGAAAGTGGTAATTGCAGTGGTAGCATTTAATCGCAGCCTACCACCATCTGACAGAAAGTTCATTGAATTCTTACCTAATCGCGCTGTAAAAATCGGCCGATGTATGGTAATCAGATTGCTTTTTTTGAGGGCTAACGTCAGTGTGACCTTCTAAGTGTACTCATGTTATGGCACACACTTATGAACCAACTGTTATTGAGTACTCGTGAGCTTCGTTGGTGCGATAATGTCAAAATGTTTTCACCATACGCGTTGGGCTGACAACATAGCAATCCCACGGTATGACGAACCATCGGAATTTTGAAGTGGTCGGATTATGAACTGTCTGGCATCTGATTGTCAGGATTTCGACACAGACCCTAAAAAAAGGATTTGATTCAGTTTTCGTTTCATTGCAGCTCATTTTTGTCATCTATTTGTGTCCACACTAAAAGTTGGACCCGGAACCTCGTGTTTTTGAAACCTGGTATTTAGATGCACACGTCACTTATAACTGGACAAGCAGCCGAATCTTTAATTCAGATTTTATATGCACGTGATAATCGATGATATTTTTCAGGCGCTAACCTGCTAACCAGTTAACTACACCCGCCGCTTATGTACAGTAAATCCTCCGGTAGACTTTATTCAGTTAAAACAAAATATGTGAAATTCGGGGTTCAGTATTATCCGCTTGCATATAAATAACATCTTGGTTATTGTTTACTGAATGTCGGCATACCATCTTGGATGACATCGGAAACCAGAACACCGCGTTTGGTGGCCATGTAGCCCAACATGCTGAACACGACAAACCCGGACAGCAAACTGGTCAGTGAGTTGATCGTTGCAACCACAAGCGCATCTCTAGAGGAGAAAACAAATCAACATGTTTTTTTTATGAATGCAAATGAATATTTCTTCTGCAATTAAGCATGTGGTTAAGCTTTGTGAGTAGAGCTACGTTTTGAACAGAATAAACTCCTCAATTGTAGTAATCTGTTATTTTAAATTCAGGACACCCACAAAACCAAAGCAATTCGTTGGGTACAATTTCAAGCCAAGATCTTTACCGGTAAGCTCTCTGGGAAAGACGTACTTATAACTGACAGACAAAGTGGTGTTTGCCAAGTGATGGGTCTTTGTTGAAAACGGTTTCATACTTTTTCAACGATTACTAGTCCTTTAAGGATGCACTCCGTAGAACACAATGATAAATAATAATCAGAAGACTGTTTCAACTCATAGTTTATCCATATGATTATTTCTTCAGAGATCTTATAATTTGTATTGACTCTCAGCCGTATTTGTCAATAATTCAGGATGGCCGAACACCTGAATCCTTCAGGGGATTCCATGTAGAACAGTGAGACAAGTTAGTAACGGACTCCGACGTGGAAGTTCCGAACTCACGGAGTGGCCCAGAAGCTCAGCTGTCGTAGCACTTGTCACATTCGGACATGCTCTGTCTGTTGTTGATTCTAATCCGGCAGAAGACCTGAGCTTCCACAACCGGGTCTCTTCTTCTTAGACATTCAAAGAACGACATTATATGTGTGCTTTCCAGACGGTTCCCGCCACATTTTTCAGAGGAAGTGGGAAAAATATTACGTGGGCGCGCTGAACCACCTCCTCGTGATGCCAACTAGGCGGTCTCGGTGCAAACTTTGACTGGCTAAGAGTTCAGCAACTCCAGGTAGGGCCAACCACTCTACCTGATTTTAATCGTACTGGTTACATTCAATCAAGACAATGAAATTACCGTCAGCACCTCCGTGCATGCAACTACCAGTGCACAGGATAGGCGAGCGGAATATACCTGTTCGGAATGTGGCCAGATTTGCAAGTCGAATGCTGGCTTGTCGGCGCATACTCTTATGCATCGACGCAGGAATGGTCCCGAGCAGGAAATGGACACCCAGCCTGCCACAATCTCTGACTATGCCAACTGTGGCCGCAGCTTTCCCACCAAAATTGGTCACAGTAAACACAGAAGTCATACACATCCCGTCGAATGCAACCATGAGAAGCTTGTGTCCAACTGGTCTCAGCAAGAATCGACTTCTCTTATCAGATGTGCCGATGCACTAGCTCCGTTGTGTCCTACTCGACGCAAACTTCATCATCGGCTCCTGTCACATTTTCCAGGTCGTACATTGGAGAGTATTCGGACTCGTCTGTATGCGCCTAATTGGCAGAGAAATACTGTTCCCACTGCCAATCCAACCACCGTCTTACAGATTAACACGACATCGGATATTGGGTCCCAAGCCGCTGATCACTCTGAGTGGTTTACCTGTTTGGTCCAAACAGTGATTACCCAACTGGAGTTCAATAACGAGGCTTTCCTTCACAGTGATGAGCTACTAGCTATTGCCCGCAGTCTTCAGAAAAGTATCTACGCAGTGGTACAAGCTAAACCTCTGCTGAACATGCACGCTTCACTAGATTTTCCGTACACCTGGTGATTTATCACTCGACGACGTGGTCGTGTTTACGTC
>LUCH01000072.1:278952-348377 GCA_013368495.1 Paragonimus heterotremus
TTTGACCCTATCTTGATGGGAGTGAACGTCCCGGTATGTGTTCAGGGTGTAGTGGTGACGAACAGAGAGGAAGCGTATGTGGCGTGGATGGATAAAATTCATCATTCGATCGACGACTGTGGTCTTCAGGAAATGTTACGTTCTCCATTCTAATCGTTGGCTGTTTAACCCAGATCGCATCTTCCCCAGAGTTTTGATTCGTACCATCCAGCCCAGATGTAGTCTCTTGCGAACAAAAGCTCGAAATTCACGAGGTGGCCGAAGTGACCATTCAGCCCTCTGCCGTAACAACTGCGGTCAACCGGAAAGTCTTGCTCATATTCTACAATCATGATGGATTACCCATGGCTTTGCGTTGTGTCCGACACAACCGTGTATCCAAAGACCTAGCGAAACGACTGTGCAAATTGGGTTGTACAGTCTTCGAGGAGCGTGCGAGTACCAACGGCGAGCTCGTTTATCAAACCCGATGTGATCGTGGTTCGTGATGGCGCTGCTGTGGTGCTTGACGTCAGTATAGTGGATGATTATCGAAGCCCAGTTGCTTGGACAGACAAGTTTGCGAAGTACGGGACCGACTCTCATAATACCGCCATTCAATCGGTCCTCAGTTACATGTGATCATCCCTTTTTCTCGGTACTATATTTTCCTCTTTGAGTAACGCTATTCTTCGACTGGGGCTGCCCTCCAACGCAGTCACGGATTTATGTCTACTGATTGTTCTAGGATTCCTAAAAGCCTACGACACATTTGTGAGAGGAACCTGGCGTTAACATTTGACACCTCTCTAACAGTTGTCTCATTATGAAGAACATTTTCTGTCCCGATGCGTGAGCCTTGACTGTGATAGCACTTTTGTGCCCTGATTTTGTGAATACTGACCGTTTACCTATTTTCTTTTTACTATTTTTCGTGTATTTTTTTTATAACTTCTAAACCCGTTTGTGATATACAGCACAAGTAACTTTTCACTTGATGACTGGTCGATTCACGCTCGCTATTCTTGTGAGAGGACTTGTCAACAGTTCAATGTTGCTAACTATGCAGCGTCTCACATTTGACAGACAACTTGTTTTCACATCCACCTTTTTACATATCTGTTGCCTGTTTCTGGTGTCACCGTTTTTTCTTTCCTTGAACGAAGCTGTTTATATTGCTCTTCAAAATAAACGATATATATGATTAATCGAATGATTGGTTGAACGTATATTCGTCCGATATAATGAATAGGTGAAACGTTATACTAACCTGATTATTTATAATATTCTGGTAACTCATGCCATCGATGAGGTTGATAAGACGCTACACCTAGAACGTGATGCGTCAGACTATGGTACTGACGCTATATATTGTTGCATACTGTTCTCTTCACCACTGTTCCTGACTACTTACCACAAACAAGTGAGACCTTAGGATGCACGTCTACACTCACAAATGTAAATGTTCATCGCCGCTGGTTGGTTAATTTACAGACACTGTGCGTTCTCTCTGTCTATTGTTCGTCACCATTTGTGCTGGCAATTCGACATTCACAACCTAACTTCTGTTGACTCCACTATTTGTTCAGTATGTTTTGGGCACTTTCATCTGTGAATAATATCTGTTGCTTAAGTCCCTATCTTTTATATACACAGCAGTGTGCTTCTCAATATAACAGACTGATAAGTTAAGACAAAGAAGCAAAATCCGAATTATCTGAGTGATCATGTTCCAAAACATTATGCTGTCCTCCTCAAGATGTCCTGAAATACGACAACTTCAGTGTGTATAAATAAATTAATGACTAACCTATAAACATTGTTGTGGAATTCGTTGTAAGATGCGTAAGCCATTAGAACTCCGAACCCGGGACCCAACGAGAAGAATACTTGGGTCGCAGCATCCACCCACGGTTCCGCACTGCTCAGCTTCTGCAAGTCTGGTAGAATATAATATCTAATCCCGTCGAAGGAACCATCCAGACTCAGGCCACGAAATAGTAGAATGAACAGAACCATGTAAGGGAAGATTGCCGTAAACCAAACAACCTGGATGGGAAATGGGCAGTCCAGAAAATTTGCTTCATCATCATGGCAGTAGATATACAGAAGAAATAATTAGGAATTTGTTTGTAAACCTTTCTGTCAATCAGATTTATCATAGAGTATCTGTATCTATAAAATCGGGATTCCAAATATCTAAGACAGACGCGTATCGAGCGTGTCAACTTTTACTCGAGTGCGACGCACTCCCAACCAATGAAGTTTTCATTCTAGGACTGTTTGTTCCTTAATACAGCATACATCCAATAGCATGTAAGCACGTAACTGTAAATTTCAGTTATGGCGCGCCACCATCCCCACCGGTTTTTGATGGTGGCAACTAGCCTAAGTTGGGAAAAGATTGTTGGACACCATTACTCAAGGTTCAGTAGCCTCATAAGCCACCAAGATGCGTCGTTCTGACATTCTGCTGGGAACAACTGAGACACCGCAATTAGGCTGCATGTTGAGGTTTTACTCGTTTCCGGAGTCGAAATTCAACAAGCGATCCCTGGTTACTGTCCGTCTGAAAAATCTGCAAACTAACAGCAACAGATGCATCTACGTAGATCGATATATCCATCTTGCATAACAGGAAAAAAGGCCTGTTACAGATAGCAATATCAGTAATCTTAGGCTTCTAACTCGAAAACCAAACATACTCGTGAAAGTGAAGGTTGTTTTTAGCTGTTTAATAGTGGAAGCTTTCATTAGAGTGAAGTTCAGTCGTCTACAGGTTTTTCAGTTGTAACGTGACTGTGACGCGCAATCATTTTATTGTACTGCATAGTTAAGCAGACATTGTGTGAACAGTTTATTTTGTTGCTTGAAGTTTAATGTTGGGTCACAGCATTCTGTGTCTGTAGTAAGTTGCACAAGACCCTCGTATCCGAGTTTTTTTTATAACTGTGAATGGAACTATGGTGGAGATTTGAAAACTGTCGAACAAAAAAAACCTCATTGGAGTTAGACCATCTTTCGGCAATCTTTCCCGGAAAACCTTCGAGATAATTTGTTTCTGGATGACGGCCATGTTTCAAGATACACGAAATCAAACAACCTTAAGACGTTTACTTTAGCACCTTTGTTTGGCGGAACAATATATGTGAAAATTGCCTCTACTTCGACTTCTTGAACATTTGGCTGTAGAAAGTATCGTACCCTATTTAACCTAACTAAAGCCACAGCATCACGGACTATCTGAAGTGTAACGGAAATGCATACTGATCTTTGCTAACTCTGTTCTCACCAATATTTCTCCCCTTATTTTAAAAAATAACTTACTTCAGTATGCGGTGATGTTTGGTTAACAGACGGTTGATGGATAACATATTGATAGTATCATTTGTAAATATCGTTTCCGTAAAATCTCGTGCAAAATACGGGCGATTATTGTGACCTTTTTCTACCACCTCACATACCATTTTATGTATTCAGTTAAACTTATCTTTTCCATTCTCTTTTCAGATATTTTTACTCATCGATTGTTGTGGCGATTTTCCGATTTTCCTTCAAGAATACTGCTCTGTTCTCAGCTTGACCCAATCATTTACAGCTTCTCGCGAATGTTTCTTGTAAATCAAGACAACAGTAGCAGTAGACTGTGAACTCACGTTTCTCCACAGTTTATGCAACCAATCCAAAAACGACCATTCTCGATTGAAAACTAATATAATACGATAGATGTATTATGGGAAGATCCGTAGCTAGTGATACGCTTTCAGCCTCAGTTTTATATACAACGTTCATGTGGGTTATACTCCTCAAGTTTTGTCTTCGTCGAGACCAGCGGAGGAGTGCCAGCGTAAATAGAATTGCCACTTTCAAATATGCTTAATCACAGCGAACATAAAACTGCCTAACCTCTGCACATACTTTCAAAAACAATTGTAGTTTTGCGTCGGAAATTGCGCGGAAGTGTCCGACGAAGTGAATACTTTACTTAGAAACTGCACCGGGTGATTACACGTCGTTTCCAGATCAAAAGTTCTGGCGGGAAGATTTTGACACAGTACTGAAAGGGTTAGTTAGTATAATTTGAACGTAACTAAAGGTTGGTCAGAGTAGCAGTTGCACTTTCTTAGACTGTTAACTACGCCAATTAGAAAGAAGGCATTAGCTTCGAGATTCACTCTTGTTAGAGCTATACATTGGTGTGTATCCCAGCCATAATCAAAATTTTATCTCCGGGCATGTTTTTTAGATGCTACGTTGTTAAGTAATATGTTATTGCTTTCAGTTTAAGCACTCCTGGTTTCAAGCTCCCACCTGACCACAGTTCCTTGCGATCATTCCTCAGACTGTTCGTACACCCTCAGAAGGGACATAGCAACTAATTTGTTAGTTGCAGTCAAGGGTCCCGCGACCGGGACTTTTCTTCATGCTGAACAGACGTAAACCATTAAAATTGACCGACTCTGTTTTAGTCAGTTGTTACCAGTAGAGAATTTTGATCAATGCTCACGGAACATCACTCAAAACCGATAGCGGATGTCACATTCCCGTTAACTTTCCGGCCAGACTGTTCAAAAGAAAAGTGTTAGACTCGAATTTCGTGCTTGTCAGAGTTGTACGGTGGTGTATATCCTAGTTATGGCCGATATTAGAACTTTCATGAGACAAACGTGTTGACAACTGCGCCAGTGACCTCGAATAAAACGTCAGTGAACTGTCACGTGTAACAGGTTCACCGCACGGATGGTGACCTCGTCCATTGGCCTCAACAGGAAGCCATAATTTGGGGTGCCAACATTGCGATCAATCCTGAATGACGTTTGGATTATGCAAACATTTGGTCTCACTGACCACCAGCGAAGTGGTAGACAGCTGTTTCAACCTAGTTCGGTCTCATCAGTACCACGCACGCAGGGTAATCAAATCCACGACCCATGAATACGCGACACTTATCCAACAAACCACAGCGTCACGCTCACTAAGGTTGCTGGACAGTATGTGACTTAGTTTTCTTAGCTGTTGCGCCTCTTTATATTATGTTAATTAACTCACCCGAACACTGTACTTGAGGTTACACTGGTGATAAAAAAGGCTGTTACTATTGTGACGTTTTCACTGCATCCGCAATCAAGCGCCTTTTCGTTCGGACGGAGACAGACTAAACAGAGGAAACTGTGAGTGAAATTCATATTCATTTCCTTCCATACTTTGTTAACACATAACCGGAACGCGTAGTGGGTGTAGCTGTCCACTTTGGACGATATGTGAATATTTAGATGTGTGCCATATGGTGCTGTGTATGTTGTAGTCATAAAAGCAAAACATTCACGATTACAAGTGAAACATAAAATCTAGCCATTACATAAGCCTACCTTGCCTACAGTCCCAGTACGAAAGATTAATAGGTCATTTTTTGAATAATTGCTCACAGTTATCCTCATCGTATATTTACACCACTTTAATGTACTTCTGAACTACATTCAATGATGTCATAGGCAAAATGGCACATTATGATCACCTAAATGAAGGTAGATTTTTGGTGGAGGTATGAGACTAAATTATGTGGCCCTAATTAGACGCCTATCACTCGGTGTCAAATAGTTCAGTTTGACCGGGATACAGACAGTGAAACATAGCTAACCAAAAAAGGCAGACGGGTAGTAATGGCGACTTTTATGTTTATAATACGAGTTGTAGGTCATTACTGTGGAAGACCTAATGGTTACCTCGTGGAACTCATACATTACGATTACTGTGTAAGACCGGTGGCGGCGACACCGAAATGTACCCGGAGGACAATGAGTATAAAAGAATGGTTGCTGATGAGTGTTCGGTACACGAACCAGCTGACTAAAGTGAAAAAGAGGTGTAGGTTGCGGTGCTCAGCACTAATACAAGTGTCAGAAAACGTGGATTTACCCATCAAAATTCCAAAATTTTACTTCCCCACGAGTGGACTGCATAATCAAGGTAGGAATTGTAGGGTAGTCTCAGGGGTGGAGTAACCCACTGACTATCAGATGCTATTATAACCGCGATGCCCGCAATGAAACTGATAGAGAGTTGTTGTCAGCGTTGATATTTGTATGTCACACTGGCCGCAACTATGATGAGAGAAGTTGGCAATAGTATTATCAGCAACTCTTAGAACAGTTAAACATCCAAACCATTCATTTTAATCTGGGATTTACCAAACATTCTGGCGCACATGGCTAGAAACTCTCACCTCTCGTATTTGTTTTGTTCTTCAGGTCTTATGCAGAAAACATTGCAAAAAGATAATAGATGGTTTTATAATGACGGAATTGAGTGAAAATGCCTAAATTTATTCAAAAATAAAACATATTTGCCGAGTCAGGCGTTTTCGAGCTAAATTAGTCCTAACACTGTCATTGCCACCAGGGGGATTTATAACTCAAAGAACGAGATTGATTTGTTTTAACTTGTTTCATATATAAGCTCAGTACTAATATATCATTCACATAGCAGCAGTATACTACCGGATTTGTATTTTGAAACTGTGAAGGATGTTCTAGATATGAGATGAAGATGTTACCCAGTACACACTAGGCTGCGATTTACAGTTGGTGTCAGGTACGTTTAGCTAACCTACATTGGCGTGTTGTTTGATAGCTTCATGGTAACTAGTTGGTCCTACATTTGATCAAATAAACATGCTGTTGCAAAATGTGTTCCAGTGATTTCAAAAACTGACATGCAGGGCTCGAACATATGACTGGTTCGACAGCCAGTGATGTGTAATTGACACCCACAGGCAAAATGTATTAGCTTCAATAGTCAGTAACTAACGGAACTAAAATCTGTAGTTGCATCACGCCCAGAGGTATATGCACTGTGTGAAATTTGCCAAATACGTGCTTATTCGATAGGCCTACAATAAAGCTACAGTTGGATTGGTCAGTTAAATATGGTCCAGTCAATATCCGTCTATTATGATTCGGAAAAATGGTCTACCCCAGACCAGTTTTGATAGATTTATTAACAAAAGCTTCAAGTGAATGGTGCTTAGTATGAAATACAGATTTCCTACCACAAGAGCTAAAGAAATTCATAGGTAATTCATGTTAACTCTAATCCACTAGGAAACCTTGGCCACCATATGTGATCGTTACTTCTCTATTTTGGTCAAGCACTGTAGCCACGAAAATGAGTGCTTCCCTTCTGCTGAGTTTCACCTGTGTTTTGAAGAATAGACCTTCTTACTCTTCTGAAAACATTCCCCATCTTTCAAAAAGAGGCTACTTAAAACTGACCATGACGTTTTTATTCACAGAGATCTTATGATCAACCTCTTTAGAAAAGAGAACATGAACCCAAGTTTTGCTTCTGCTAGAGCTGAGCGGTGATGTCTACCTCTTCCAAGGTAAAAATTTCACCAAGGATAAAGCAGTCATGTTGAACACTGCACAAATGACTTTACATAATGCCTTGGCACGATGTCTTATTTGAACTACGGCTCACATTCATTGAGCATCTCCTTTATTCCGAGGCAACATACTTCATGTCCGTTACCTCAATCCGCTTCCAACCAACTTAGAATTAGAGGCACATGCTTATTTGTGTTTAATGTGAACAGTTTGTCATAATGTGTTGTTTCACTGTAATTCACATCGCATCTGTTGGGAACATAAAACATATTGCCACAGTACTGCGTTAACATTTCAGCTAAATTTTGGAAAGCGACCGGTCCACTGCAATTCAGTGTTCATTATACTGTCCAACTGTTTCTGTCTTCTCTCTTTATGTCTGTTTCAATTGAATGCCATTTAACTCACCTTTCCGGATGTGTGTATCCCCTTCCATAGACTGAAGTAGCAAATTACCATGACTGCGAAGAAACACAACACCACAGGCCATTGCACTTGACCCAAATTCTCCAGATTGGTATCAAGTGTGCGTCCAAGAACTTTGTACCTACAAAGATGAGAAAGTGGATCGGTGTCATCAGTCAAAGATAGTTACATAATTTGAACAGCTTTGCCAAGAATTTCGTAATTCCATATCGTTCATAATGACACAATAGCTCAGAGGTCTGATTAAGTTAGCGGTCTGTTAACAAGAGATAAACTGATCGTAACACAACCTTCTGTTAGAGCTGCTCACCACCGTAAAGTCTTGTCATGACCACACCGAGAACATCGTGTTGGTCACTGCGCTCTTGCCCGCATATTGAACACTACCGAAGCATCATACCTAAAAGCCTAATCACACTCGTTGTGGTTAACACTCAACATGCCAGCTAACCTAAAGAATAAACACAATAACCATTTTCTCGACAATGACCAGTTGACAAGGACTTCTGTTCTTTTCGAAATCACAGGAATGTTTAAATTTGTTGACTGGTAATTTGAGTAGTAAAGGACTTGATTTAACAAAATTAAACACCACTCAAAACTCATTGTGGCCTTTGTTTTATTGAACATCTTTCAGTTAGAACAGTTACTATGTCTTCCTAGATGTGATAGGATAATGCAAACCTTATTTTCAAACGAGTGTGGTTGGATGTTTGTGGGTGATAATTTCGTTGTGCCCAAGCTGTCGAATCTATTGCTTGATAGTGCTGATATTGTTACTAAGAGTAGAAATACTGAAGGTCCCTTTCAAAGGAAAGCCAAGTTTGTCGGGTACACCAAGATTTTCTATAAGTGGGTTACAATTACACGTCCAAAAACCGACGAATTTTGAGTTAGAAGTTGTGAAATTAAGTCACATTATAGTTTATGTGCAGGATAACGTTAGCTGAATAGTTCACCTTGAATCCGCTACCTATCGCATACTGTGAATATGTTTTAGACAATGCACTTAGTTGTGCAGAAAAATATAACGGCTGGCCAAAAATTGATAAAAGAATTCTTTAAGGGGGTGGTGATAAAAGTATTGAAAGTGGGTTGGCTGAGGACAACAACCCTTTTTGTATGGATAATATTAATCTCCCTTATATGTGAGAGCATCTTAGTTCATTTGTTCCTTAAAGTTACCCCTATATACTACTTGTTATGCCAAAGACTCGACATGAATTTACAGACATAAACTCATAGCCTATGTTTTTGAGGTCATCGTTCACTTTCAGGAAAGATTAGTAAGTCTGAAGATGTTAGAATTTAGTCCACCAGCAACGATCTGTAGTACACTGGTGCCCAGTTTCAACCATGCTGCATGTTTGGATCTTTTCGCTGGAGATCACTTCACGGTTATGAATGAACGAAAACATGGATGATAGGTTCGTTTGAATCAAACACTTATAGCAAGAAAAATTCAAACAAACAATGAGTTCTTGGTAATACGTTTGAAGTCTTCAACGATACTGAACTTAAGTGGTGTAAATCCATTTAGTAATTAAATGAGAGAAAAATGCGCTGTCAAAACTCTTGATGCGAATGAATGATTTACGTGGTGTCAATCTATCAGATAACGTACTGGAAAAATTCTTCGACAGGAAACGATGCATTTCTTCCATCAATTTCAACTTGCGTTCTAATTTTACTCACGTTCCTAGCATTGTCAGTAGGAATACCTCCAAATATGGTGAGGTTTGTTTGCAACAAGTGCGTATCGGTACAACGTTCCGTGTTCCAATCATGTCCACAATCCATCCAAGGTAGCCTCGTTGTGAACGATGCAACAAGATAATATAGGGACCAAGCGATGATCATATTGTAAAACCAATCCGTATAGAATGCGACAAAGACCACACTGTATCCAACTCCTACAGATATATAAGGAAATACATTTTGAGACTGACTCGTAACGTAGGAATACAAAAACAGTAAAACACTGTGCAGATAATAATTAAAAAAGTAACGCTAGGCTATGCAAATTCAGTTTGACCCGGGTTTTGATTGCCATCTAAACCAACCGAGTGAACCCAAAAACCTTATGTTAATTGAATTGCGTAGCACAATATTCAGTAATGTGATTTGCAGAAATAGTACCGAAACAACAGTTTATATAGATGAGTTAGTTGAAAGACATATAAACCCACTAAAATAACAACTGATCCTATGTATAGTCTAAACCTATGAAGTATGGCAATTGGTATTTCTAACACAGACTCTAACGGTATAACACCCCAAGAGAAGTAAGACTTATCTTTACGAAAGTTGTGCAGTCAGTGTTATTTGAAATTCACAAAAATCTATGAGGATTGACTGTGTTTATGACAGGTATGTATGTATTCATGTATTGCTCACTTCCCCATCAACAAATGAACTCGATAGCTATGAGATAATTCTTTCTATTTAACTCACGAACAGCTCAAGTCTAAAGATGATTTGGTGATGACTTGGGAATAACAGCACAAAACTCGTTAGATTTCCAACTTATGCAATAAATCAAGTCTTAGCCATTCCATGAAGATAATGTATTCAACATTTTGGAAGAAGACAATCTATATTTTATTTAGCAGAAAAGGTGAAAAGACAACTTCTTTAAAAGTGCTGATCAGTATGTAATTGATTGTACTGCAAACAGACGAGTTTGAACAAAGTACTCATTAGGTTGAACACAAATTAAAAATATCAGTTGTATTAAAACCTGGCAATATGCCTAGAAATTTGTGAACATACCTTTGAAAAGCGGACATATTCTACCCCAAGATGTGATTGCTCCTTTCCGAATGTATTGTCCCAGCGCCAACTCCATGTAGAACAACGGTATGCCCCCGAACAGCAGCATTAATACATACGGAATAAGAAATGCACCTAGATAAAGAGAAGTATACAGCACCATCATAATTGCATAACATAAACGCATATTATTTAAGGGAAGGGGTCTTACGTATTCAGCTATCTCTGAACAACTCAGTTTATACCTAAACAAACAAAATTAAGAGGGATGACTCGCAAAACTGAACGTACATCGATCTGCCATGTACTTGTGGTGTGGTTTACACTGTTTTAACTCAGTTAGGCTGCAAGTTGACGTACGTTTCCTGGCTGGGTGTTCAGTAACACAGACAAAGTAATTATATCTGCCGTTCTTGCAGTGGACCCTCTAAGAAGTGCTTTTACTGTGGTTCTCGGAAAATATTTCTTGGTCCTTCACTCACTGGTTTCATTTTTTATTACTTATGACGCTAATTTAGTAAAATTCCATCCAACTTAGAAGGTTGATGAGCAGAGACAAATACCGACGGCGGCTAATTTCATCTTAGAAGACAGATTATTCGGTCGCCATTCCACTTTACGGACTGAGTGGATTAGGTTAACGCTTCCACATTGTAGGACGAAGGTGATTATCCATTGTAAATGATCGTCTGATGAGTTAGAAAGAATCAGCTTGCTTTTATATAGCTGAATGGTAACGATGGGAGATGAGGACACTTTGTTGTTGAACCACTTGCCTCCGAGAATACTGTGTATGGAGGGGTGAGAAATAGCATCCCATATTTATCAACCTTCGGTTAAACTATATTTCGTGAAAAATATACGGCAGCTTCGAATTAGTTTGTTAGCACGATGTGACTGTTTACTCGGCCAATCTATCTTCTTGAACCGTCCAGTGAAGATACTGTGAACAGTCCCTACGAATTTCACTTAGGGACGCACATCTTTCATTGCGCAGACTTTAACTATTCAAGAAAGACGGATTTCTTCATATATCCTTTAGTAAAATTTGCTATCATTTTGCAGTGAGACACAATCGTCTACATAATTAATCTACTCGATTTAAGGTTCTTCCATTTTGGTATCCAGGTCAAGTGCAGCGGTTATCGGGAGGAGGATGAAAATTGAGGAAACAACTAAACGTCAGACTGCATTTCCATGGGTTATCAGACATAATTAGCCAATGTATACTTTTTAGGTCAAACCTTTTTTGATGCCGCGACGTGATCTGAAAATTGTGCGACTGCAACGGTTTTGACAACTGACTAATGACAACACTAAGATGACGTTTTTATTGGTGAGGTTCAAGGACATTATATCCTTTGCTTAGGAAACTACGTCCGTACTAGGTGAAAGGTTGTTTGAGATAATTTCGGTGAGTTAGTGGATTAGACAGCATCTGACTGCCGATGCAGCATATACAAACCATGAAGTCAGCACATAGAAAAGCTGAATCTTTTCGAACCATTTGGCCGTGATAGTTAATGGGAAATATGGATTCGATTGTTCGAATTTAACCACGGCATTGAGGGCTAGAAAACGGGAAAAATTTTGTTCTTCATCGAGAAACACCTAACCTGGCCTGGGATATGATTAGAAATGACAAACGAATTGACGACAAATACTGTTCGACTGTTAAGCTTGCGATACAATCTAGTTTCAGATGTTAACTGAAACACGGTCACTTTGGAAGTGAACTGTTGTTAGCGTGCATCAAAACGCAATTCCAAAAGTTGACAGAAATGTTTTAACCGGAAGGATTAGACACTTCGATCCTGTTAAGCTCCAGCTAATAAACGTTCGGCTAATTCTTCTCATGGACAATTTGGTTTATCCCATTAATCTTTAAGTTCAAACATTTGTTGACATAGGCGGCTCTCCAAAAACAGTAATCGTTTTCTATTTTCGTACAACCTATTCAACGAAACTGTTTTCTCTTCATCCAAGTAACTTGACTAATGTTAATGGCTGAACCGCTAATTTTCTGGATCCAGTTGATAGAGCACAAAATCAAGTATCCCGTTGTTTGTCTGTAGTTTATTGCACCGACAAGTCAACCGTCACGATCTGACTCTGTTTTACTGACTAGAGTAATGTGGATTTATGAGCAAAGAAACAGACTGAGCTAGCAGTTTGTACACACCAAAATGGAACGGCAACCAACGATAAACTGTTTTCTAGAACAGTACCAACTTAGTATTTCCACTACACCGCAACCCTTGTTTTCGTTACACGATTCAAAATTGAAGAAACCAATTTTCGTGTCTCTCGCATTAAAGATGACGTAAAAGATTACACCCCATTTTTTCCCTCTCGATTACCATTCAGTGTTTACTGCCAAGTAGCATACACTTCCCTCTTTCAGTCAAATGCGCGACTGGTTTGTCAAACTCTCCGTCCGCGACTACTATTCATCAGAATTCCGCAAATTAAAATAACGTAACCGTCAGCTGCATTAGAATCCATCCATTTTTACTCAATGGGACACACGCATTCTGAAACCTACGAAAGTGAGCATCACAAGTTCCAGAGTCCAGTACTTCAGAATCGTCACCAATATAATTTTGCTCATCTTTTTACTGACTGAAACGTGATGCACACCAAAGCTTACCATAACTTACTCGTTCTATCTTGGCAATGAATTTGCAACGGTGTAAATCACGTACTCACCGTTAAATGACAAACCAATTCTTGTCATTTTATCTTACTAACATGATATCCTGGATAGCTTACCAATAATAAAAGATTAGAAACATGCATCCCAACAAGCAGGAGAAACTAGACCTATGAACCAAGATGACTCAACACAAGATTTATGCAGCGTTATTTCGTAATTTGCAAAAATGAACACTGATCAAAAGCCTTAAATCTTACGGGCACATATACCTGAAAGTGTACCTTAACTTATACTGGTCCATACTTTTGTATCCTGATTGTTTACGAGACAACAGAATGTTACCTTCTGAAGGCGCCTTCTCAGTTGGTCTTGCGTTAAAAGAGACGTAGTACTGAACTTATCGAAAGACATATCTACGTTTGAGTTTGGTAGTAAAATGTGTACTCAAAGTAAGACTACATTTGTGTTCCTCGAACGATAGACTGTGATTCAGACACATGGATAAACTGGAAGTCGGATTGAAATGAGTGCTTCTCTTGTTCGTGAAAAGTGACCCACCGGAAAAGTTACAGCAAACCATGAGAACAAATAAACAAGCTGATTGCTTGTAAGGAACCAAAATTCGGAAATTTGACAGTAGTTGGAAAGTAGTCGGAAGTTTGCATCAAAAATGCTTGACCTGGTCGATTCATTTTTTTCCGACTTAGCTACTACTCTCGTAAAGTTCCTCGTGTTAAAAGTGGACAGAATTTTATTCGCAGCCGGAATTGTGTCGAGTTTTAACATGTCTGAGCATTTTGAACTGCCCCTTTATTCTGTCGCCTGGGTCTGAGACTGCACACCTGTGATTACTACTCCACTGTTGTTTAACTCTGTCTGTTGCACATGAACGGCTAACGCGTAAAAGTAGTGAAGTTTAACTTGTTAGTCATCACTGAGCATTTCGCGTCCTGGAGTGTTTCGGTATGCAGTTGAGGTACTCGGATTACAGTCCTGTGCCACAAATATGGAAATAAATGTAAGAAAAGTTACCGTGGATGCATCCGGACTTACGTCCCCGGTTAAAAACGTGAAGCCTACCTACACCATTTTTCACAGTACTTACGGTACAAAATACAATTGTTCATCTTGCTGAATATATGCGCCGATAAGTCTGAGCTGAAGATGTATACGCAGCTTGCTTTTGAGTTCGTTTTGATTCAACACAATGAATAAGTATGGGGTGTTTGTCAGGAGTTATAGAACAAACAAGTTTTCCAGTGTATGCTCTCGTACTTCAGACGCAGACGTATGTCATTCTGCAAAGCATGCATGTGACCATCGTTAGAAACATGCATGTTGCCTTCCCGTTAATATTATGTGCTTAGCTCTATACTACTGTGATCAAACCAGATTGTTATATAACCTTCCAAAAACAACCTTGCCAGATGAATCAATAGCCATTCGTTGATTGCCTTATTTCGTCCGTCCAGAGCATAAATTGAACTTTACCGTCTTTCTGTGTTAACTTGCTACGCCGTCACCTAAATTGGTCTTTCTAGTGATGTAACATGCTGACCGCAATAACAGAAGTTAGTGTACTGGTTGAATGTGACCGTTCATTTTGCAACAGTATTGCAAAAGTTTCGCACAGTTATATTAATAACGTGCAGAAAAACAGTCAGAGTACACCGTAGTTAATTTTTCTCCGTGGGCACTAAGTAGCGAAAATTCGATTCGTCATAGACAAGAAAAAATAGGGTTTAGTTTTATCGAATGAGTGTTGTTCAGCTGATGAATCCAGTAACACAGCAAACTCGACAATACCATAATGCAGACCAAAACTGTTTGATTACAATGTTTAAATTCACAGGTGGTCCAAAAACAGTTCTACAGCTACTAAACCGTCACAGATGATCCATAGAATAAGCCCATGGATATACTTTACATGTTAACATGACAAACGCGTTAACACTGTTTCTCTTCGGTTGTGGCAACATTTCATCATAGTTGTTCATTTAAACAAACATGGATAACGTCGACAGGTTGGAATTGGCATAAAAAGTATGCTGTTAAGACATGGCTCATGAGAGTGTGAATTTAAATGAAAAATATGCCGAGCAAGTTCAGCATTTTTGTCGAATCAGGCAAGTCACAGTAATTTACCAGCACACTCGTGTGATTAATAATACGGCATAGTTCCAGTGACCAAGCACACCGGCGGCACTGCAAACTTCACAGTATCAGAATGAAGTTAAAATGGCACAACTTTCGGTTAAGTGTACGGTAAAACTATTGTATAGATGCCTTCAGCAAAAATAAACATATGCGTTGAATAAAATAAGCAACGTGAGGAATATCACCAACTGGAAGTGTTGAGGGTAAGAATGAATACAAAAATGATTCAAGCGCACAGTCAGACCTTCGTTTGACAGTGAAACTTCTGTAGCACCCTATAAATTATTGAACGGAAATGAAATTTGAAAATCAATCTATTAATCTAGCGCAATCAATATCTTCATAAGGTTTTTGAAAACTCCTCCATATTTGTGGCTGTTACTACAGAACCTACTTCAGTGAAAATGCCTTCTGTTCAGAACGGCATGAGTCTCACTCAAACCCCAGGTTGTGCTCCTTAGCAGTCAACAAACAAGACTTGCACGTGCGAGGTACCATTTTCTTTCCGTTCTGTGTGGTTCACATTAATACAATCGTCTTTCAAAAAAATGAGTGTGATTTGTCTCGGGATGGTGGTACCTGCTAGCGCAGTGTACAGAATGTCCAGCTGGATGCAACAGACAAATAAAAACTAGCTCATTTTTAGTGATACAGAATGCCTCTTTATTAGTACGAGTGAATTGCACTGGCTTAAGCATTAATGCATCGAGAATCTTTTCAGCGTTAAGTACTTGCAACCAATATATCGATAATATCAGCTGAAGTCATTTGAACATAATACTGTTTGATTGGTAAGGGTGGCTTTATCTTCACAGGAATAAAGGGGGAACAGCCTAACTTGACCAAATGGGAGCTACTTTCAAAAACTGAAAACAATCCTTCATTGCACAACACATGACACTTACTGGAGGCTTACTTCGAAATTGTACACATTGCACGTGCCGATTCACTTGTTAAATAACAATTATATTTTCCACGTTAACTGAGCACAGAATCCAACCGCTTGCGCAATATGTGAAATGGTTTTAGAGTATTCCATTCACGTTAGTATAAGAGGTGAGCTAGTGATGTCGCTAACCTAGGAGATGGTTTTGAAGTCGACTTCTTTCTAGACGGACGACCGCTTAACATTGCTTATTATCCACCATTCTGTGAACGTTGTTTCACAAGCGATAATTTCAAATGGACTTACGCGTAATACTTCTAAAACTTGCTTATTTATGTCACAAAACATTCACACAGCGTTGCAACTCACTTTTCAGGCTATGTAATAGAAGGGACTACAATTAATCATACTTCCATCAGTTTACGCAAACTACGTAAGGTCATATTCTGTCCTCCACACAATTCTTGAACGAACTATTTGTGCTTACTATCTTATAGTAGCGCTCTGACTTTTGTATGTACGTGACTTTTATCTAACAGGTTGGTTAACTCCGCTGACTTCTCAGTCAAATGTATGAAAGTATTTCCTCGGTTAACAAAAGAGTTGGGGATAAAAAATAATAACATACCTCCTCCGTTCTTGTAACAAAGATATGGAAATCTCCAAACGTTTGCCAAGTCAACAGCAAATCCAATGACAGACAAAAGAAAATCTGCTTTTTTATTCCATTGATCACGAAATTTTCCTTCAATTATGGTAACAGAACCTTTTGGGCCCTTAGGTTTTGGTACGTTCAGCAAAGCCGATTGATTTGTCAGACTAGATTTTGGTGTCAGATGGGCTGTGTTTACTGGTGGTTGGGCATCTGTGATAGACAACAGTGACAACCGTATCTCCACATTGTGATTCATGACGGTTGGAGTATTCATGCAAGGTTCAAATGAGCCAACAAAGTCTTCATCAGATTTCATCCCGAATGAACTATTAGGAACAGGAATGCACAGAAACTGACGAAGGAGTTCACTCGCTTCTCAATTATGGCTTGGTAACCGGCACAGACTTCGTTTTCGATGAAACTAGTTTCTCCGGCTTAAAATTACCTTTGAGTCGACTAAACTAATCCAGAAACTGCCGTTTTCTTGTATTTGATTCGTTGGTTCGGCTTAACCTTTCAGTTTTGATTGTTCATTATCTGATTGTGGTTTCAGATGAACCGGATACGGTGTGCCTTGGAACGCACGGGTTCTGCTTTCCTGTTTGTCTCTTGTCAGTTTCTTCTAACGACAGGGAACGATACAGATGGTTTGATGACATCGCAATAACTGTCGGCTTGTCAACGTGTCAAAATCTTTGAATTCGATTTCAAGTGTTCCAAATGCTTGGGATTTGCTGACGGTCGAGTCAATCTCTCTTTGTTTCTCCAAACCGAAAGGCTGATGAGAGTAAGTCGGTCCAAGGACTGCTCTGGTAACCTAATTACATCAATATTGTTGTCTTCTAGTGACTTTGCTAACACAAACATTTTTGACCCTTTAATTGCAGACGGATTGAATGCAAAAGTACAACACTGAATGTATATGATCAGATAACCCACAGTGTTTTGAGAGGGACTCAAAAGAGCGATGGCTGTGTTCAGACATTGATCAAGAATTTCACCAGTGCTTTGCGTCCTTTCTGTTAAAGAATGAGAGATGCGGATACATCTGGTTCATGACACTGGATCAAGTCTGATAAAATTGCAGAATTTCCATTCATAACTTACGCAAAAGGTCTTTGGATCTAGTAAAGTAGTCAGGAAAACATGTGTTCGGTAGGTGGTTATTGATTAGCACTCACTAGAAACAACTGACAGTATGGCCTGGTGACACACTAACATGTTTTCCATTCTAGACTTGTTGGTGACCGTCTGCAGTTTTCAGTGATTGTCAGAAGCACAGCAGAATATTACGTAATCTGATTTTACAACATAGATTGGCAGTACACTTAACTATTCAAGTGCATCAGATTAAACTGACAAATTTAGTACGGAGAGTTTGTGAAGTCACTAAGTGAATTTCAACTTATTTGCCGCTTTTGTAATTTGTGTGCTGCTGGTTTCTTTCTGGTATATTTAACGCATAACACATCAATTTTTAGGAAACCCTAGTAATCTTCGAACTTCAGCTTGCATGCTATTAAAAGATTAATGTTTCGCTAGCAAACTCTAAATTTTCTCAAAATTCTCTTCTCTGGCCTGCTGAACCATGTGTACATGAAGTATATTTTTTCGATAAAACGTGAAAATGATGACGCAGGTGATACACTAGAAAGAAACTTAGGTTTTGTCGTTCATTGAAACGGTCTGTTACAAGAAAGATAGATTCGACGTATACAGCCTTTCTGAAGTTTCGTCCCTCTGACTTGGTGGTGTGCATAATTCGCGCGTATAAAATATAACTGATCGACCTGTGAAGGATGATTAGTTTTGGGTGAGAACTATCTACTTTGGTCTATTAGATAGTAAGGTGTGACATAATAAAATAATAGCACAAGGTGGTTACCACAAATTTTACTTGAAGTATATCTTTTTTTCATGAGTCTAAACGGATTACACTTCGGCTCAAGTCATAAAAAAGCTTAGTAACGTGATCACAGGGACTTCCAACACCGCAAAGGTTGTACTAAGCAAGGAAAACACGAAAGTGACTAACACAAGGACAGAACACATAGGCACACTGATGATTCAATTTAATGCGATTCGGCCTGAATTTACGGGTATAACCAATCCATTTTCACACAGGGTCGCTCTAACGAGCTTAACACTATGTAGACTAGGAAACGGAAAACACACATCAGAAACTTCCTTTATGCGAAATACCATCAAGAACAAATTATATGAGAATACTTCTTTGGGTCATTGATGCTAACTAACTGTGCATTTTATGTCGCTTGTAAGAGGTGGGATCGTCAGGAGGCTCAGCTTCTACTTGACACGAACCAGCAACAGAAATGGTATATCGAATCTTGGCTCACAGTGTGTGAGCTCCACCTGAATTGCACTCATTCGTAAAGTATATCCCATCTCGTCTTTACGTTGACCTATGCTCATTCGCCAATCCGCTTCTCAAGTCACTTCACCCTATTCCAATGAACTAGGGTAAAATGTCATTATTTACAACAATTATTATATTCTAACCACTCATCAATGTGAGTGAAGTGTTCTAGTACATTAGCTAAGCATCTTTTATCACTACTCATCTGTCAACACTCCAACTAGTATTCGTTTAAAAAAGTATGCGTTGTCATTTAGAGTTAGTATGTGAGTTGTAGATTCAATATGACAGAAATTGCACACACGATTATGCTCACCGTTTAATTGGCGTGTTTACTCTGGCACACTTTGCTGCACACGCGCAACCTCTGTTGGAGTCATTGTTGCCACTTGATTATGTTACTTGGTCTGTTCGACTGGCAGTCTGGGGGAACGTGACATTGACATTCAGGTTTAAAGTGCGATTTTCTTTGGTAGAGTAATGTTTGCTATGTGGCTGGGTAATCCTGTTGTCCACCTTGGCCAGTTTAGTTTAGGCGTCCAGATTGAAAGTGGTCGCTTCTTGAATTGCAACACGTTAAAGTGATCGTTCTGACAGAGAAGTTAAACAATGTTACCTGAGAGCACTCAGGATGTCGAAGGTCCTTCCACACACACGGTTCTACAGCAAGCATGACTAGTTAAAGAATCATGGGAATTGGTTTGCTTTTATGTTGTAGACGACCAGAATGCCGATTTGACTGTCCGATTGTTAAACCGAGAACAGGAACGGTGTGCTCTACTCTTGGAACCAAACCGTATACAGAAGGTTCTCGGAGTGGTGATCTGGGACAAAATGTTGGATTTTGGTCAGTTATATAGCATCTGTGAAGATGATGAAAAAATACCTCTTAACGTTTTATTGGTTCACTTTCCGTGTTTCAGTTTTGATCAACTAGAATCACATAGTTAGTACATATTTAACGAGGTGGAGTGGCATTTTCACCCCACACATTGTCGATTCGGTCATTTAAGTTCATGTCATTAC
Organism: Paragonimus heterotremus; assembly: GCA_013368495.1. NCBI lineage: Eukaryota > Metazoa > Platyhelminthes > Trematoda > Plagiorchiida > Troglotrematidae > Paragonimus > Paragonimus heterotremus. The sequence goes on from LUCH01000072.1 coordinate 299,272, forward strand.
CAAAAGTAGTTTGGACGTATCTAATGTGGGTTGCTTCAGGGAAATCCCGCGTTCATTTGCTGGAATATTGTATGCCGCTATCTGGATGTCTCCAAAGCTTCAGTAAGGTGACACGCGGCTTCGATGAGTGCGAGATAACCTGAATTTGGGTATTTCTTGACATCGATCGCAGAGGGTCAAGTGAACAGCCGCTGATGTCGTTCTATTTTGTATCAGCGGGCTTCGCTTGATATGCATACCTGGAGACGGTCGTACATGCAATCCAGTCAAAGACTATAAGAGAAGTGAAACGTCAATCATAGGTCGAAGGTGAATCATGCCGGAAGCAACACTGTTAAAAATTCAGATATGTACAAAAGTTTACGGACAGCATGTCAAGCACTTACTTTGAATAGTCGCATGCTATGCAGAAGTTTTCCGTTAATTACACGCTTTGCACCTTAAATCTGAAAGACGCGAAAATAGACAAATGGTTTTCGGTTACCACGTCAACTCAATCTTTTGATCTGTTGACTGATAGATTAAAGTGTGATTGGAATAAACGTCGCAGGCTCATTTTAAGGTACTTTCTGTTGACTTGTAGAATGCAATCAGTAGATTCAATGTGGCGTTTTGCCAGACTGGAATAATTCGTTTGAAACTGAGGCAGATTACACAAGCGAATATCCTGTGATCGTATGATTCACTGATGAGATAATGGTCAGATGGTTCTGACAAGGTGCCCATGCTTTTGATTTATTCACGAAAATATAATGCAGGACAGCTCAAAAGAATGTACGCATCTTTTGCCATTGTTGTGCAAATCTATTAGGTCATGTTACTCCTCCAATGAACACATCATAATGGAGTACACTAGTTCGCGTTTGTTGGCACGATATATGACAGTTGTCTGCGTGCACTAAGGTTTATGGATTTAAACCTGCCTATCTGTTCTACTACCATCGTGTTGCAAACACACGGGATGCGGCATTTGGGAATATCGCGATATAGGAACAGGTGTTTCTATGCAATCAACTTTGAAGGAAGTTGCGTATATTTCGTAGCAAACGGTATATCATCTTTGTGTGTAGCAGTTCGTCCAGGTTGACCTCAATTAAACATCTAATGAGATCTTCTGTGGTGTCAGGCGTGTCACAATTACAAACTGAAGCAAAGCCCTGATTGAGTTGTTAAAACTGTGAAATCTGTTACATAAGCTGCACGACCGGATGCTCGACTGAACTTATCCGTTGGCAACACACACTCTGGATTACCCCCTGGAGTTACCAAACCACACCACCAGCGCGACGGCAACGCATTGAGTTTTCTCGGCAGATTTCGTGAAGCTAGCTGATTCATTGTGTCCGCTTTACCGAGGTTATTACAGCAATTCGAGGGTATACTGTTCTGGCTACAGCTAAGGTGACGAGAAGATGATTAAATAGTCTACTTTTCTACTTCCAGACTGCTTGCAACTTTTACGGCCCACAACCCACTCGACGATAAACCAAATTTTCACGGTGAAAATTAAGTCACTATTATGCTGAACACGTGACAAAACTTTGGTTTTATTTCCAGTTATGACACACTTTCCACCGTATATTTTGTGTTGATTTTACGACTAGTGGCTAATATGTCTCGGCGAAGTAGGCAACTCCCGCTCAACACGACCTTAGCAGAAACCATTTTGGCCAGTCACTGAAAGTGAATCTTGATGGGAGAGACTATCATGTGTATTCAGATTGACGGTATGAGTCATTTTAATCCAAGTCATTCAACTGTCTAAATCAAGTAAATGAACAATTACAAATAACGTAAGATTCAGTTGTCATGAATATGGCCGCGTTCTTGCTTGGTTCTTTGCGTTTACCAATATGAAAGCGACGGTTCGAAACTATGACTATGTTCTTCGTCACAAAGATATACCAAACTGTGGCAATCTAGTCGGTGGTTGCATGCTACTTGAGAACTGTTAAATAAACTGACGGGTCCAAAATGACCGCTTAAATTAGAAACACCGTGAAATTACATGTTAAGGTTTCTGGTACACAAGTAGAAATTATGCAACACCAGATACACCACGTCTGACAGCACTGTAAACAACAGTGATTTCAACATCGAACAGAAGTACATAGGAACAATTCGACACATCATTCTTCCGTATAATAAATATGTGTAAACTTTGTTTTTCTTATTCTGTATCAACAGTTAACGAAAGGATAATGCACTCACTATACTCTGGGCAGTCTCTGAGAAAACACTAGATAGCTAGTCACATCTTAACGAGACAGCTAATGAGCAATCCACTATATTACAGAGCAGATTTAATGAAAAAAAAGATTTAACCTTGTCACGAAGGTCCGGATTGCAGGCATATCACTTACAGCTAACAAGCAGCAACTGCATCTCATGTCTAGACAATCACGAAGTCTGAGTGTTACTCATACGCGGAAATGTTATACGCTCAGTCACGATAATTCAGTCTTGTCTATTGAGAAATGAAACAATGTAAATACTGCTGTGTGGTAACAGTTCTTTTAACCTCACCAGTTGCAAATGTGAAATGCAGATTATACACGACAAACAAATATTGATAGGCAGAAAATGGACACTCATGTCTTAACACCCTGTTATGTTGTCAGCACCACAGAAACCCATTGGGTTGCTTCAGTCGATTTTGTCTGTCTTCGCTCAGGTGTAATGTACAATCCACATGTTATACGTTTACGACTAGTGAGAGTAAAAGAAATGATAACATATCGCAACATGTACCTTCTTTTCGGTTTGATGGAACTGGAATTAATGTTAGCAACTTATGACTGATACCTTGTATTGTCAACTAACGTGGTTATTAAGAATCATTCTTAGATCCTCACAATTGTTTGAACTAAACACTGGAGACCATGGCAACTGCCATGTTTGATCAGTTGATGTCTGATCCCACAGGCTTCCGAACTCGGCAAACGTTTCCTTCAAAGTGCTTCTATTCACGTTAGACAAAAACACTATCCTTTGTCAACCATGTGGCCAGCAAGTATTCTAATGGTTTGAAAAGTTAGTCGGCTTCAGGATGGATGATAGTCTTGAGTGTAGTGATACCAGGTGTTAGAAAGTACACTGTGGTCCGCCTGTTCACATTTATACAGTAAGGCTAGTTTGTATAAAATGCATTACAAAACGCACAGTCAACTGAAGGTTGGTAAAAGGAAACTAAACTGGCACACAACTGTTAGCCGTCCTGAAAATAAATCGACGATGTTTATCGGCTGATAAGAAGTTTCTGCGTCAACAGATATAATCTTTAAGCTATTGACAACGTAGGAGATTGACTGACCTCATCGGGAATCAACAAGATTTTGTTTTGTCATGTGTAACACCGTGGTAAACCCAACACCACACCTTCGATAGGTTTGTCCGTGCTTGTGCACTAATTACCTTGTTGAACCTGCCACGAGCGTAATTAGGTCAATTATCCCATGAACACATCGTAGCCAATATGTAACGTGTCCCGACATTGATGTCTCTTTGAATCATTCCTTAGAGGCTAATGTGAACTGTAACAATAGCTACGGTTTCTTGATCGTGACTGGGCACAACGCTTGAGAATGGCCGGTAGACACAGAATCTGACAAGGGTCTCCCGCCATAGCGTTTGGCATGGAGTTTTCGATATGATGAGCGACTCCAACTCTGTCAGTAACCTCAGTGTCAGAGCCACCAACAAATTACTTTGTTCACTGTTTGATATGGCTCTCGGCCAGGAAAACTGTCACGATCACTCAGGTTTCGTCACGCAACACATCGAAAGGGAGTACTAGTCACTGCTACACAACATGTTGAACACTATATCTTGCCTTGCCCCCGCCCCACGATCTAAACAACACGCAGTTCAATGACGAGGACTTCTAATTCCGAGACTCGTACAGTTTCATTTAGCAAACGAATTACATCAACTCGACTATCCGTCTCACCTCCACAAGCTTCCACTGTCTTCATTGGTGATTCATATCAATCAAAAGACAACTTTTCTGTGCTACCCGAGTTTCGGTGGGTTATACTATTGCGTTGTACACTGTATTCAACAAACAAATTTTTACATGTCGCACATAGTATTATACATTATTACGTTATCACATTATATCATTATAATATCATATTATTGCACTTTACTGGCGCTATTCTGCGCAGTCAGCTAACAACGTACTTTCCGATAAGCTTTTGCAAGTACGCTTGTTTATTCTGAGTTAAACCCCTCTGTCTATATTAGAAAAGTTCAGGCTTTTCAAGTAAATGTACCTGCCAAAGTTGCGTGAGATCAATATGGTTTATGTATGTTCTGTAACTACTCTATTTTGGCACTATTACCTAGTTAGTACCTTGTGAACCGAACAATGAAAACAGGTCCCACAAGTCATCTGCTTATGAGTACATACGTATGATTACAAGACGCTGATTATAAAAATTACGAATGTTTAGCAAGAAGCTTGGTTTCTGATCATTTGTTGTACAAGGTTGTTAACAACGTCCCATGAACGTTATAATTCACCAAGTGAAAATATTACAGAATTTAAAAAGCACTTGTCTTGCGTCACCACAACGATGATTAGGGTGCTACAACCGCCTGTAAGTAGATTATCTACTGCGGATGTGAGTCAGTGTGTAAGGAATGTTGACATGAAGAAATACGCGAAAAATTATACTACTCCTAGTAGTCACTATAATTTCGAAACATTTATTGAATGAATGGGTTGACTCGCAGCGTATACTTAACGCTAACTGGAATGTTACCATCCGTCAGTTATTTATTGCCCACTGCTCCTTCATAGTTAGGTGTACTTAATTGTCTGTTATCTTACGTACCTGGCCGTCTCGGCGTAAACAAATGTCCAGCATATAAGGTATGCCTTTTGTACAACGTCGTTTATGCGCTAGTGTAACCGCACAGAATAGAATGGATCCTGTTTTTAGGGATAGGATATAACAACATTTCCTTCTGGATGACAAACTCTCTGTGTGCCAGCAACTGTTGCACATTCAGTGGATACAGAGAAAATACTTGATTGTCGGTGTTAACTTAGCCACGACACCAGACATGGTGCTGCAATGCACACTAATTTTAGACAAAATTGAAGGGATTAACATGTTAAGTAAATCAGTGTTGAATAGGCAATGCACATGTGTTCGGTTACAGGATGATTCACGTTTTATTGCACTAACCAAGATTTTTTAGCGAGTCTCCTACAAGAATTTTCCAGTTCACATGATGCATGCTGATAACCCACCACTAAACTGATGTAAGAGTCTTATCATATTTATAAACATTTAGTAATCTCCAGCGAATAACCTTGAACAATAGATGTGTCCAACTCGATGGTTTATAGTTGAACCTCAAAATATTTTAACCCTGTGTTTCAGTGAATGGTAATACCCAAGACTAAATGATGCCCTATGACGGTACGACATCGCGGCTACAACAGCGACATGAATATCTATGTGCGATTGCAATGCACAAACACAGTACTCCGGGGAATGTGATGTAATTTACAACAATGGTCACGACGAAGCCAGTTTTTACTAACCAATGTAATCCTTTCATTGCTGTCTATTCCAAAATGCTCACTGACGCACTCCCGAATAAGATAATGGGGCTTAAAGCATGTATCGATACTTTGAGACAAACCCCAGGTAACCTTAAGTGGTTCTTGCTTTGATAAATCACGTTATGTTACTCTGAAACTCGAATTAATTATTCTGTTGTCTATTAGCTATCTATAAATAACCGCACTTCCTCAACGTCGCAGGTTATCAGATGAGGATTTATTGTTTATGACTGAATAACGGCATAGCCACCGTTTGTACAAAAGAAAATATCCATTTGGGTCAAATGTGTAGGATTGTATGTTGAGTTTACAAGCTTCCTATTGTCTTACGATATTGAGAAGTCAGCGGTCATCAAGAGGTGTCATGTTACTCTCGTTTATTGATAAAATTCTGTCAGATAAACATTTTCATTAAATCTTTTAAAAATCACTATTTTGTCTTATGCGCTTCTGTTCAGCAGAATCATGGCGGTAAACTGAACACCTAGGACATTCTCTACTATTTGGCAGAAACGCGAAACAACATTTCCAAAAACAATGCCTGGTTGTATTAAGACGTAAACATTTCTACCAGGAATTTAACTGATGTGATTTTCAGTTCAACACTGACAATTCACAACAGTGTAGATAGGACAGGTTTATTTCTACAAATTATAGACTCTCGAGCTCTGAACTTTTAAATCACTGGCTTGCTTAGAACATATTTCTGAAACAACACCATAAACACAACGTTTACTTAGGCCTAGGTTATGTTGTCATTGAACCCATGCACACGAAGCAGCCTCTCTAACATATCCGCTTGTGTCAGTCAAGCAAATGGGACCAGAATTTGGTTTCAGCTTATTCGCGTTTTTTACTGAGGTTTATGGCAATTTCACTGCCAGTAATACCGATAATGCTTGCTGCAATAAAGACGAGGTTTCGATAGTTTTTAACTTCTACTGCATTTTAAGTTGGTGAATGTAATTCATCAGATCTGGAGAAAACGAAATAACCTAAATGTTGGAAACGGAATAACCAAAAATGTCCACTAACAATTATGTATGGGAAGACTTCAAACACCGTTGACCAGTAACAACCTAATCAACTTGGCAGAGCCAGAGGTGACATTTGTAAGAATTTTTCAGAGGAAATTATGTCCACTTATACTTGATAGGAAGGTATGTTTCCGCTTTGTGGTGAACCTTTTGTTGACTAAAATGATCAAGTTCAGTTGTCACAGTATAAAGCTCCCCATTTATCTTTCTCAGCTTGTGTGTATGAGGCCCCAACCATTGGGAAAAACTGAACAGAAGGTAACGTGTAGTGAACAAGCTTGAATCTTTCAGTGAGTATCATTTAATACTCTTCAACACATCCGATTTCAGTAGTATTGAAACAAACGTTTTTTCCTGCACAACATCAACATTTATAGCACAAGAATGATACTGGTGTTATCTTAATGGTTAGTCGTTCAAAACGCGATTAGATACCTTCTACAGATATGAAAATCCTTTATAGCCCGAAAAGAGGTCAAGTACACCTTGACGATATGCCCATTTATTTTCTCCCTGTCTAAAAAAACGCTTCATTTTACTTGCTTGCAAATTAGTTGTGCTGTATTCTCTCACAAACATCAAAGTCCGTAGATCGGCGCAACCGGGACATATGCACAAACTCAGTTATCCTCAAACTCCGTGGATGCACTAAAAGTGTACAACGTCATTTGAAACTGTGGAGCAAATTATACTGATGACCCGCAGATGAGTTAGTAACTATAAAGTTTAGTCTAATCTTCACGTACTACGACTTATGGTTAAAGTTTATCGGTTGGCAACATTTACCAGGTTGTTCGTGTGCTTTTGGTGAAGTTTGTTCAATAATCACATACATCTTATGCTATCTTACCTTACGGAAGCTTCATTGTCAACTTGAATTTTTGACAGACTAAATTTCCACACAGGTCTGTTCAATGTTCTCGAAATCCGCAATGATATATAGACACCAACAAGTCAGCGATAATTTAGTGCAACAACACTAATAAGTTACATGATAGCGTTTAGTTTACGTTGACTCCATCTGAGCCATTTAAATTGGCCCGCTACAGTTTTTACTGTGTAGAACATCACCATGAATTTTTCATAGTAACCATTTGTTATTGAAAAACCTTGTTCTACCTTGTTCAAAATGTAACTTTTCCGAGGCGCAGACATCCTTACCTTTGTGAAACAAGGCTTGTGTCAAACCATTTTTGTGTGCAACCACAAGGAACTGTAGAACTAGTGAGATTGATCATTGCAAGTTGCGTTACGATGGAATGATGGCTGTAGCATATTATTCTCACGTTCGGTAGTTAATACATCTGCTGTTCAACGCAATTTCTCCATAGAAAGATGTACTGTAGTGAACATTATCAAAGCGATCGACAGACAAGTCAAAATACAACCAATACCTCAGCTACACGGTGGAAGAATGCCACCATGACATGGGATGTGCCTTTCAGTTTACTTCATCAATAAGATCCGCTAATGCTCAGCATGTTATTGACATTCGTTATTTTATCGTCATCACTAGCTGTCACTCTCGAACAAGAAGAAAACCCGGTATGCTTGATACACCGCTCAAAAGTGTCACAAGTACCTTGCTGATTACCGTTGTTGAACTAGCCAGACTGTGGTCTCACAGATCAACTACTTTAAAATTACTGGGCATACATCACCAAAAGATTATGATACCTAACTAGGATGTCTGATTTCGTGACAGAACAAAGGGTGCAAAATCTGGGCTTAGTCAAACTGCGTTTCTCTTTGGCCATCGTGCCGAATGGAAGAAAGACTCCCTATAGGTTGTGGGTATGCAGACAACTGGAACCAATCTCGATAAACTTGTCCAAGTATCCAACAGTTATTTGAATCCACCGGTAGCTTGGTTTTCCTAAGTTGTTTCTAAGTTACATATGAAATAAACCGGACAGATTGTTGGCAGACATCATGTTAGGAATTCTGACTTAATTCATCGTGATTCGTGTACTTTTTCCATGCAGTTAAATGATTTTCGGACGAGAATAGTCGGTGTCATGTGCAACTGCCAATGAAAAAGCGATTTCAAGGTGCTTGTTTCTTAAAGGAAATTATCTGAACACAGTAGTTAACCGTACATATCTGTCTGCAGATCTACGTTTGATACAATGTGCAAAACGTAGTGTTCACAGCACATCGGATCGACAGAACATATCATAAAGTGATTGGTTTAAACCTGGTCACGTGGATTCCAGCTTTGGCGTCTATTCAGTTGCCTTAGACCAAAGGTCATTTAGTCCATCCCCTTCAATTTTAAAGGCCTTAAAAATCCTCTTATACTTTGCTTCAAAAGAGGCAATGCTTAGCAATGTATGTTTATATTGCTTGCACAAACGTTACTGATAGAACAGAACAACTTATGGTTACGTCGTATTTTTCATGTTTTATATTTCTGCAGTCATAAGTTGTCCGTCTATTTATTGTGTTACCATGGTCACTTCATACGAATTGTATGTGCATCACGTAGTTAGTAAGTCATAATACGGAACAGGTATATGACTGTGATAATCTACAACAAAAACAAATCCCAAATCTACCACTTGGTTAAATGAAAATTCTGTGCTGCCATTTATTATATCATACATTGTGAGTGACCTCCAATTTACACCAATTTAACCCCGTACCACTCGTCAACAATCAAACAATGGTTGAAAAGTCACATGAATTCTCCTTATTTAACAGGATACTAATCAGATGATCACCGAGTACGCTTAAACTGATATGTAACGTGTTTTCTATCGATCTGATTAAGCTGATTGGGCATTGTTGAGTAAAGCGTATGGCTAAGCATGGGTGCAGTGGTAGCTAATATAGAATCAACGGTTCGGTTGCTTATATTACTGTTTCACGAGAATATTGTCAATGTTCAACTAAAAATAGTGAGACGTCTTTATGAGTACGAGTTCAGTGGTCCGTTTTCAGTGTTGTTAGATTTTGAGAATACAAACACTTCGAATTATCATTTGTCCGTATTGATCAATGCCAGAAATGATCAATAATCTTCACTAGTACCACATTTATTTTCATGGGCATAGGTTGAAAATTTCGAAGTTAATTATCAGTTTTTTAGGGACGCATTACGTTAGAGAAATGATGTGTTTAACTGAGTTTCAATTTTTGCGTTGACAGTAGTCCTCTATCAAAAAGGTCACGTTAACTGGCGTGGTTTAGATTGTTTACTATGGTGCCATCGGTAATGTTTTGTCTGCGTTTTATATTTTTCACCATGCTGCCAAAATATTGTCATTGAAAATAAAAAATCTTTCAAATGTGTCCGAAAGTTATGAGACAGAAATCAAAAGCAAAGCTTGTGGACCATGCTGGTGGTGATTCACGCAATTGGCTACATTTGAACAATGGCGATCAAATTGAATGCGACGGTTAAACGATGCTTGTGTCGTGTCGGTCGGAAATATGGAAAATCCTAATTTTACCATTTGTAGCATTATGGGGAATTCCGATGCGTCCATTTTCAATCAAACAAATAAACCTACTCTATCGCCATGATAGCCATTCACAGAATAGCCAAATATACTACATGCGCTTCGGAGACAAGTGAACGTAGGCACAGGATGTTTGCCACTAACAAAGGTCTCACGAAGTTATCCGAAACCTTGATATTTCTGTTCGGTTGGTAACAGACCGCGATATGTTCTGAAAATGATGTTCAGTTAAACTGATGTCCATGGGTTTTGACCTCTGCGATTTCGGTGCGGCTGCGACAATGATCGGATTGCCGTAGGCAATTCAGCTGAGCGGGACTTGTCGTTGAATTTTACATTCCTGCGAACTCGGAGAGTGTGGTCTGGAGTGATACTTATTCAAGCTTTCCCGAAGTGAGCTGGCAGGCTGTGACCAACACCGTTAATTCGGAACAACCGTCTAAAGGGTCGATTAATTTTCTAAAATTCCAGACTCGGTTTGAACACTCGGTTGAACGATTTGCAGACAGGAAGGAGACTTCTGGTTGAAACACAAGATAGTTGAGGAACAAACTCAATGACCAACATCGCCAGTACTGAATTACGTTAGGCACGTAAACGGCACTACTGTGTGAGTAGCCCACACGATCAGTGAAAGCGCAAGAGATGAACAAACACCTAATCGATTTTCAACTGGACAAGGGTTTCGGAGTGTTTGTCTTGGACCGTACATGCTCTAAAGACGAACCGCCATCAACATTCATTGGTGAATATAGGTTTGATTACACTGCAGACACGATAATCATGCTGATCTAGGAATTCAAATAACAAAGGTTTGGAGCTTTGAAAACAACAGGAAACATAACACATCGGCTTTATGAATTCTTAAACGCCCTGAAGTCAAGCCTTCCCCAAAGGTAACCATCATCAGTGTCTGACCAACCTTATCGCATACCCGCTAAATGTCCAACTAACCTCGTGTGTCCACATCTTAATCCAGTTTCTACAGAGAGTATAAAAGATACTTTTGAGATGGTCATCATGCTGGATACTTTAAACGCAAGACGAAAACGTTGCAGTTTCTTCCACTACGTGAAACTGTTCGCTAACTGTTGGGCTTCACCAAAGAGTATAACGCAAATATCAATCTGGTTTGTACAGTTCTGATCTTTGAACGTCCGATAGATTTTCATTGTAAATTTCGCATACAAACCGGTGTGAAAACAGTGGGAAGCCCTTTAGAACATAACCTACCCAATGTGTCTGTTGAACTAAGCTGAAAATTACTTAACTTAAGTGCACTCATACAGGATGGTGATATTCTCTATGGCTAACAACCAGCAGCAATTATGTACGACGTTAAACATTATTAGCCGTGTATACAATAATGTGTATATGACTGCCAAAGCAGAACGTGCTGATTTTTCATTTTTTGTAGTTATGGGTACTGTCAGAAAGTGTGATGGGAAAATCCAACAGAAGTCTCGTGAAAACACATGGACTGGTCGAAGCTTGCATTCCACCTACTTCACGCTGATCTGTTATGAATGTGGTTTTGTCAGAAAGCCATTTGAGCAGTGTGATCGACATTTTTCCCCAGATTCGTTGAAATCGTATGGGACACGTTAGTGGACACCGACTATCATTCTCAATTCAGTTCACATACTATTACCATATGTACAATATGAGAACATGTTGGATACTGATTCTCACCATTAATTTTGGGAAAATGCTTGCATGATTGACTGATACTAGTGAATAATGTTGGGTAAAATTTGGAAGCAGTTGGCTTTATTGAGACACACGAGGTGCAGAACATTTTGAAGAATTCACTGCATACCACAATACTACCTAATTGGTTAAATTTGGCTAACAGTTATCCTTGCAATTCAGCAATTTTGAAACTTTCACACTTGTCATGGTAACAAGTAGAATCATTTAAAACTGAATCGTTCCAATTCTTTCGCACAAATATAACTATATTACCTAAACAGTTCTGTGAATACCTGAAAAAAAAACCTATTGTTTCCTTTGTACACAGACCCGTAGACAACAAAACTTTGTCCGGTCATTGTTATTGGGCTGTAAAAATGTGGAATTTAGATTGCACAATATAGATGGCAAAATCATGGCTTCCCATTGTTTCTACATGTCCATAAGTTACTCAAAAATTGAGGCCCATATAGTTTTTGTGTGTTTGCCTGAATCATAACGAACAGTTACACCATCAGCAAGGCTGCAACAGAATGGCAACGCTTTAGAAACGGGATATACTTAATCCAAAAACAACATCATTTGCGCTATTCAAAATAAACTCTAAATTTGGATTTATAACCACATTTTTGTAAATAAAAAAACCACGAACTGTTCCAGAAACCCCGTTTGTTGACAAAACGTTTGGGTGACAAATAAGATGAGATATTTCAACAGAATCTAATGACTTTTCCTTTTTCTGATTAGGTATACTGAAGCAAAACATGTAGAGGATGAGCGCATTGATTTTATGTGCACGTATAAAGGTGAAAGGTAAGTCTAGGACCTACATGGGTGAAGAATCGGCTGGAATATTATCAGATATTAAGTATTTCGAATACTGGTGGGTCGCGTAGATGGGGTGAAGGGACTTATGTAAAGGAAACTGGTCAGTTAATTTTTCTTTAACTGCACACCGGGTACAACCCCAAGAAAATTGAATGATTAATCTAAGATGTCGAAGATAAAATTCGTTTACGAAATTCGCAAATTATTTAAAGTTCTTCATCAGATTCAATGTACAGCATTTTGCATTAACCATTTCGAGCTGTAGGGGGCTATCTGTTGGACAAATTGAATACCTCTCAGTTCGCTGAATGACACCTATATGATTGTTTGCAAAGATAAAATAGCTTTCACTTTTAGACACATTTTTTTTGTGTTGCTGACGCACGTGATTGACTTTCTTTGACAGAATGCACGAAGCTTCGGTTCATGTTTGGCTTTTTAGTCACTAGAGAAAATTTGTGGCAAAAATCGTTGTGATCACTTCGTACAGGATTTTTATATCACAAACGTCACCGAACGCATCCATTAGAGCCGCCAATTAGTAAACTATGAATCGTAAACTTTCAGCCTCCGTTAAATGAGCTATTATGTTAAGTATTCAATAAACCAAATGTTCAATTTACGTTCGTCCTCCAGAAAAAATGAGGATATAATCAAATTTATCTACCCAGAAAACAGATTGATTAGTTTTGCTGCTTTCAAACAACACTTTAAAAGACAATAAAACCGTATGATATCTGACATATCAAACTGTGTATTTAAGCCCAAAAGTGCATCGGAGTGAATACAACGGTCAGTTTTCCCGGACATAATGTTGACCTTCTTCATTAGACTTCAACTGTTGGTTAGCCGCGTAGAAAAGCAAATGAGCCCGCACTGTCGTAACCATCTGTATTTGTAAAAACAGAAAACAGAGATTCTGAATGTTTTTTTCACAAACCAAATAAGGGGATAAGGTGCAAGCAAGTCAACTAATCGATAAGCGAAATTATATTAAGCACTCACTACCGATATGTGCTTTCTTCACGTTTGTTTGTGACGTCGAATAAGCCTGTTCAAGTGGAAGAAAACACAATGACACTAGACAGCATTATATCACAATAAACAAAATGATACATCCATTCGCATAGCATACAGCAGCGCATATTTATACGTACATTGTTTTCCTGTCGTTTTGCATCAACATGTCATATTGTATAAAATAAATTTCAAGATCTTTCTTAGAACAAACTCTACAGTTGATATTCTACACGAACAAGTCGCAAGCAGTCGGGCTTTATGTGGTTAACACATCTGTTAGTCGGTGACTCTCTAAACGTTTCTCAAGTAGAGGATGTTATTAACATTGGTGTGATTTCTTCTAGTTTATTAAGAGAAACACAATTACAGAATATCATTGTTTAGCAGCGAACGCAAGCTTAAAAAACATCTGATAACTGGATACACAATATACTAACTTTATACAGTTGTGCCCATAGAAACGGTCAAATTGCGTTTGTGTCAGGCTCGAGGAGATTTAGTCACGGGTTACTAATCTCAGCGCAGACACTGTATCAGAGTTGTTGCACAGTACAAAACTTATTCATAAGCAGTTTGCATTACAATGCCGACTTCTGAGAGATATCTTCCAAGACACGTTCCACATAATTTTTATGTGAAATACACTGCATCAAACTACAACGAGGGGCCGATTATCCTCATTAACCGTTGTAGAATGTACTATCCGTAAGTCCTCACTGAATAAACTCCCAGGCTGCCAGCCATTAAAGTTGTGCAACTCATAGTATTCCACGGAATACCGTTAAGTTACGAAACGTTTTCAGTTTATGTTTTCACTGCTGAAAATTCGAAACTGCAAGTCTATGAATGTTGAGCAGCAAGTGCGTTTCCCCTGAGATTTAACTGAATATAAGTACACATGAAAAACTCTATTTGTTGGCAAGCATCAGCGTATAAGTTAAACTCGTTTACTCTCTGCAAGTCAAATTAGAAAATTCATCAACGTTTGCAAAACACACGTTTATCATATCGATTATCGTCTTGACAATTAACAGGGTTTATCCTAATGCAGTATTGCTCGAAAGCTGTCTGTGTTACACAGTTCGCTCTGTAGCACATGCCATTAATTCTTTTTCTGCTCAGCATAGATGTAATGGTTTAACTGCTAGGATGTAACACGCCTCGAAACGTTCAGGTAAAACGCCGTCAATACGAGAAATTCTGCGCACGGTAATAAGGCAGAAACAGCTTCATAATTTGTACGTACTTTGAATACCGAATGGAGATATTCGGATCTGCATACCTCTTCATAATAATACCCATGAATTTATAGGCTTTGTGAACCTTACTTGAAATTAGACAACTGTTAAACCACTGGCGCGGGTGCGAATGGAATATGCTCTAATAGTATTGGTACATTGTTGCCAAGGGTATAGCCAACTCCATATCAGGCTCTAGCTATGTGGCTGTTAGCTTGCAAGAGCCACACTCCATGTGTTAAAAGAATAAGCATATTTTTCACACTGAAACACCCTACATTAAATACCAAACATTGTCAGGCATGCTAAAATAACGTCAAACTTTCTGTTATATTGCATCTTCTTTTTGAGTTATATTACGGGAACTGTTCAGTCTGAACTTCTTTCGAGAGAGTAGTAAGAACGATTAAATGAATAAGGCGTGCTCTGAAGCGTTCTTTTGAAGGTAAATCGTGTATGTATATTCAGAAGATAACTGCGACAAACATTAACACACAGAAGATGTGCGTTTGCAAACCTTGTGTATTCAACATCTCCACCACATAAAGCAGGTACCACAACCTTAGTTTCTGTTTGGATTTACTCGCTTTGTTTGGAGACAAATCAACTAACGCACACCCTAATTGTCAACGCGGTCTGCCTTCAAATATACTACTAACAATCAATTTTAGTAGCATGATATATCACTACTCAAAATTTGGGTGACACAATATGCAAAATTATATTGAGGCTCACAGATTCCAGACAATTAATAAATTACATGCTTGTATGGGGTTCGTCGTAAATGATACAGTGACCAGCAACTGATGCTGCTATGCTTTCTCCGTGACGACTGCACTCCTATAGCCGAAATCTGAGTTCAGTGCAATGAACACAATTTTACTATCCTTTTGTCATAGGTTGCCTGGGTTTTGCGTTCTGTATAGACATTAGTCAGCTGTACAGTAAAAACACACAACACGACTCGCATATGATTCAGTCATGAAGTAGCACTAACTTAAAATAACAGTTACACTTTGATGGTTAACCCGAATAAAAGTCACAAAGTTATACATTTTGCTCACGTTTGGAGAACTGCTCAGTTTCTCCCGCAACTGTTCCAATATTTGCCTCCTTAACTGCTCAATCTGCGAATATCTTGAAATCAAGTTTCGGAGTTCATTCTCGTTTTCAGACCCAAACAAATCCAACTCATCCGGGTTCTTTGAAGTTTCGTACGAGTTGATGACGGCTGCTGTGGATGGTTCGCACAAATTCCCCAATATTGAAATAATGAGGTTGAGTTTCAACAAAATCAGGCAAGTCTTCTTTCTATCCCACTGCATTTTCGCAACCTTGTTTAAAATGCAAGATAACATTGTTAAAAGACTCGCGATTGAAGTTTGACTACGGGAAGTGATACAGATGATTTCATTTGATTAGTGTTTCTGACAGCTGGAGACCTAGTTGAACAACACCTAAAACTGAGTGGAATTTTTGACTGCTGATGGGTAGTGTTGGTTTTGGAGTTTGTGTAGACTAAACACTACCGACAACTGATCGTAGCTGCTGCATTCTCACAAACTTCCCAGTCGGTCCCTTTCAAGATAAAACACTACCAACCAGCCCTAGTGAATGCAAAACTCGAATTTAGTGCATCCTTGCCACGAACTGGACTGGAACTGCGGCCACTATTTCATGGGGTAATCATGTTGACTACTGCGGTAATGGCCTCACGTTGGGCATGATCGAATTATCCTACGCGAAGGCTCACAAAAATCGGTAACTTGTTAAGCGGTATTTTGACTACTTACAAGTGACAGTGATCGTTGCACTCCTACAGACTTTCCGCTCAGCCACTTTAAAAAAGCATTGGACTCAAAATTCGCTCTTGTTAGTGCCTTTTAGTGATGTCTAGTGTGAGTTCAGTGGCCCAGTGGTGACCAGAGTTCTGGTCCCCTCCGTGGCAAAGATGTACACTATTGACAAGCCTAATAACAGGAAACTTGAGTATTTTGTTGATTTTTAGGTTCATAAGTTTTTCTATTAACTGAAAACAAAACTTATTCTGCATCATTTTATTCGGTTCAAACAATGAAGTTTACTGACGGTAACTGTGGATCTGAAAGGAATTATCTGTTGACAAGCTAACCTAATTAGGTAAATAAATTACTAGGGGATGGATCACTTAAACTCATGTGCTGTTGATTTGGGTCGTAACTTTTTCGATCACAAAGCGAACGAAAAATATCTTGTAATCGAACCACTCAAAACCACAATGCACAAAACTATTTGTGTCGTAAATAATTAGTTTATTTATATTTCATATGAGACAGATTACAAACAGTGATAAACTTGAGGAGGATTAAAACGATCAGCCCCAATTACGCGTTGGTCATCTGTGACGTGTTCGCGGTTCTCAGTTGCAACTTACTTCCACTGATTTTTAAAGGAAGTCATGCTTCTTATGGGGGTTGGGACGAAAAACGTATAGCAAGGGTTAACTGAATACAATAGTCGTAGATAACTGAAATATAGTCAATCTCACTTATTTTCTATGCGCCTGTCAGATAGGTTATCGGGATGGAGTTTTTACGGGCAAATGAACGAACCAATAATTCAGACATACACGTTCACTATTGAAGCATCACAATTCGTAACATACTGTTACGTATGCTTCCTGAAATACTGATACGCTCAACAAGTACATTCAGATGAACACACAAAATAAGAGGTTGTGGAAGTTATTAGTTTGTCTTTGACTTGGGGTGGAATTAAGAAGATTAGACAGTAGCGTACAAGCAATTCGGAAGTAACTTAAACCGAGTTAATGGCTGCTAGGTTTCCCTGAACATCATCTTTGTGTGAGTAAATTGCAAACCCTTGGTTGTTAACTACTGAAAGTGGTCCGGACATACTCATATTATCAGCGTGTTTTCTGGCATAAATTGCAGTAAGTAACTGTACTGCTTGAAGCGCTCTTTTAACGACTTATGTTTTGTGTAAAACAGCTTTCAATGCTTCCCTCAGGAACAACTCACTCTTTCGTTACGGTGTGAACAGGTCAATTAGAAATTATCAAAAAGATATGCGATCTTGCAATTTCCGGGTTAAAATTCGCAGCTCTTTTTCACCAGGATAATTAATTACGTCTTATTTCCACAACAGGGTTTAAAATGGGATAGCCAAGATAATATGTCACTTTATTTATCATGAAAATCTTAATGACAGTTTTCTGATAGCACCGACCGGAAGAGTAAGAATTTTAAACCATTTGAATGTATTCCGTTGGAACACTCAAAACAATAGTTCGCATTTACCCCATTTTACCTAGTGGCATCCATCATTTACGTTAAGTATGAACTGAGCTCAAATCACATATCACGTTGCGAGCTGAAGCTCATCAACTATAGACCGTCACTCGCTTGGCCGTAATCCCTGCGAAGCGACTGATGCCACCAGTTTATAAGGTCACGCATATCGTACTGTATCTGTCATTCAATTGTCCGTCGTTGCTAGGCCGGTCAGTTCAAACGTGATCACATCAGCAATACATTCTTAGCTTGTTTGCCAAAATAATAAACAAACGAGTTAATTGCAAACATCAGGATTAAGCAAAAGTAACGCTTGTATAGCTGATGTAGAGAATGCTATACACAGTTTTGATGTAGACGGATATAGTCCACCCTAAACTATAACGCAATACATGCAGGTCTCCCATCACAAGTGATTCTTATATGAATGAGACTAACATGCTCTGAGTCAAAGGGATGCCGACTAGACACCTACCTTTTGGTCAAATCCACGTAACCGGTCGTTGCGTTTTGCTTTGAGATTTGGCGTGAAAAGATTGTATAAGAGTGACTGTATACTACAAAAACCAGTGCAACAGCCCAGTAATGTTGCTTTAGGTGATCTGCTCGTATACGACAAGGGCATTTCAGGGGTTTTAAAAAAGCCCGCTCGTCACCATTTAATTGGAGGATGGTGGCCTCAAAGTATATTATAACAAACCCATTCAGCCCTTCTCACTCGATCAACCACTTCAACTATATTTATCTACTATGTGTACCGTGTATAGTGAAACTGTCTCATGGTAGTATACTTACACTAACTCGAATTCTCTTTTATAGACCGTAGGAGTTTTGAAGCATGTGTTCACGGTGAAACCCGTCTGTAGTAAACATTAACAAGATGTGTGAAGGGAGGAAATGTGGAACGGTAAATTATCAGTCTCTGGCATGGTAATGTTTCACCTTGATAAGAAAACTTGCAAAGGAGTGAATGTGACTCATTATCTTTGACCACACCTAAAGACGTGAATTGCTCGTGACAGGTGATTACTGGATTTTACGGAATCACACTGGCAAGTTGGTAACGTCACTAAAAACATTAATTCTGTGATTGGTGTAATTTACAGATCACCTTCTGAACACATGGATACTGAGACAGTTTTGCACAAAAATATGCAGAGAATAAAATCCTTAACTAACACTCAAACATTAACTAGGGGCAGATATTTCAATCACTTGTGACTAGACTTCAGAAACCATCTAGTCAGTACTGCAAAGTCTTCCTCCACCAGAGGTTTTCTCACTCCAGTATTGGGGGCTAAATTATCACAACATATCCAGAACTACACGAGATGACGGGCGGAACAAATGCTGTTTTGCCTTGATTGCCTTTATGCTCACGAGGTTGAAATGGTTTAGAATCTAACTATCACAACCACTCATGGTCCCAGTTATCATGGGATAATCGAATCCACCTATCTACGCAAAATTAGATAAACTTTTTCTCAAAATAAGGATTTCATAATTTATCATATAAGACCAATTTCGCCCGACTGAAGAAACAGCGTGGAAAGGGAGATTGACCCGACTCCTCCACTACACTCAGCCTAAATGATCGCCGGGAGCTCATCGTTGAGGCCTTCTCCAATGTCGTCAACAACCATGATCCCGTAAAGTATATCTGTATCAGCGGAAAACCGAGACGCCCAAACAATAAAATCAAACATCTGATGACATCGAAACGTTCGGGATAGAACAGGTACCAACAAGTTTGGGCTGAACTTGCGTTTGTTGGGTATGTTATATGATATAGTCTTGCCATGGCTGCTATCAAACAAGATCAACTCCGTTACCACCGCAGTCTTGCTGAAGGTGATTCAAAAGCTACCCTACAGTAAAATCCCAAAACACACACCGAGTAAGTTCGATATTTCGCAGTTACAAGCCTCCGGTGAATTTACCAATGCACATGCAAAAGCAGTCAGTACAGCATGTAAGTGTACGTAACCGCAAATCGCGAACGACATTTCAACACAAAGACAATGGCTAGAATCCCTCACCCGAAATTCCCCTCATATTTCAGTGTCACAGATTAGAATCAAGTTAGAGAGCATACTATCCCACAGATCCTCTGTCGTCTTGACATGTTGCACCACAGAATCGGCGGAACCTCGCGCAGCATTTCTCCATCAATCCCTCTCAACCGGCCATCTACTGAAAGCCTCGATGCACTTCACAAGCACACCCATCTTCAAACATGAATGAAAAGATCATCCAGCAAACTACCGATCAATAAAGTTAAATTTAGTGGTCTTTAAAACAGTATAGAGCTTACTAAACCACGCTCTCCCGGTAAAGGCTGAGGAGCTCCAATTCGTCAACAAGGAGCAGCGTAGACTGCATATGGTATACTCAAGAGTCAGGAACCCAATGATTGCTTGTGATGTCTGAACGAAGGTTGCAGACACAGGACTGATATAGATGTGGATTAACTTGAGTCTTTCAGATCTTTGGGCATGGTAGTTTATTCCGTCTTGCTCCGGAACCTCACAGAACGCTCACTTGCCTGATTGGAGCATTATCTTACTGTACTTAAGCTCGACAACGAGGCAAACTGACAGTTTTCGGAGGGATTCTCAGCAAACAACGGCGTTCCACAAGCATCGGCGTTAGAACTCGTGTTATCCACCCTTTTCTTTCATAAAATACCCGATGTAGTCAAATCGCCATTATTCTTCTGAACTAATCTGCTCTGGTGAGTTCTAGAGTACCAAGAGGATGGAATAATTCCATACAAACATCTCAGTTGTCTAAATGGGTGGCCCATAGAAAATAACTTGCCGTTCACTGTTGATAGTCATGCTCGTTCGACAACAAAATTTTGATGACTATTACATTGGCGACACAAAGCTGTTTGTTTCAGTATGCCAACCAGGCCTGGGGACCACAGTGACAGAGAGTTAGAGCCATTCTACCAACTGTGTAGCCATGGCTAAAATAGCACAAATGATCCCGAATTTTTCAAGAAGAAATTGTGGGGCCTTCCACTCTGAGGTGTTTTCCATTATGTTGACTCCCCTAATTTCAATGTGCCTCGTTTAATGCCGACATGCTTCGATCAATGTAATGAGCAACACATTCAGCAACACTACTCTCAATCATGCAACAAAACTTGTATTGTCTAGAACACTAACATTGTGTTTTCCGTAGAGTTTCTTGATGCTCACCCTTGTTTGGTCTCACGGGGTAGAGATAGTCTGAATGGTATCAAACCGGCTGATCTTCACGTTGAGAAACGATGATCTTATCCGATCGGACACCAGTTTTATCAGCATTGCTGATGAGGGAGGGACACTGCATGTAATTGAGTTGTGGCTTCTTTACAGCTCGCTATTGTAGGAATGAACACAATCAAACTCATAACGCGATCCCGCATCCAAACAAAGATGAAACCGGTTGTGGACTATCAGTTTGTGAGGTGAGTATCAAAATGTACTACATGCATTATTTCAAGTCCATGCAACCGTAGCCAGTGCCAAACTGGCAATTCGAGACGGGCTATGTCCATCCATACTAACAAGTCCTAATTTAACTAGCGTGAGCTAATTTTCTGTGGTATTTGATCTTGCAATCAGTAATGTGAAACAGGTTGCGTGTCTGCTGCAACCTAACAGGTAGTGTTAGTCTGTTTCGACAACCTCTCAACACGGAAATAATTAGTTATCTACCGTTCAAGTCTGGCTAACTTCTAGCTAACGTTGACGTAGCAACGGACACTAATATACACATTAAAATTTTCAAAAAAATGCCACTTTTCTTGCTAGATTTACTCACAGTTCACATTTGCATTGGTTAATTTTACAGTTACTTATACAATGAGCATGAGGCAGACAACTAACTGAATGCATGCAGGTGAAACACTTCTTTCACTCTGGTCAGTAATCATCAATCAGTTCCAAACGTATGTGTGGATGATGATTGAGTGTAGATGTGACAGACCACATGATCGAAGTCAGTCTACTAACATTTACGTGGATATTTCAATAATCATTTACTGGTTAATTTCGTTACCATGAATATCAGTGCCAGGGTACAAAACTTGTCTGCACCAAAGTTGATGATTTTGCTAGAAAATCGCTTATTCCCCAAAATCGCCTAAATCGTCTGGGCACTAGGTAACTAAGAAATGCCCCATGTCTAGTTTTGTCCAAAATTATTGTTTCTGCAGGAATCGACAAAATGTACAAAAAATGAACATATCCATTATGGTTAATAGATATTCCTGTTTGTCTTCATTAATCCTTGTTAATTCCACCCATCTCGATCAAGCTGATCGATGATCGACGCATTCGGGGACTGACAAATACCTCGGTTTTGATAGTAAAAATTGAAAACTGGGAATATATCCTCACAACCGTTGAAATATGTGTTTTCGGTGGCAATTTCGATATGTCCCGTTTTGCGCTGATAGAGATTAACTATGTCCATCTCCACTAACAGAGTTTAGAAAATAGCTGGAGTTCAAACGGTCCCAGTGACTACTAGCGAAGTGGCGGGTAGCTGTTTTGAACTAATTGAGTCACATTGGTACCACGCGCCCCAAAGAATCGAACCCACGGTCCGTGAATAAGTGGCAAGTCGTAGACCAAACACTAACCCCCTAAACCACAGGATCACGGTCATCGGGGTTGCAGGAAGGTATGTGAGTTAGTCTCTTTGGAGGCTAAGAAAACTAAACTACTAGGTAACTAGAGTTACAGCTATCCGTTGTCGATCGACGCATATGGAACTGGTTTTCGTGGGTATAAGATCATTGTCTGACAACACGAAGGATATCTAGTTTGACCCCATTCAGACTATCTCTACATAGTGAGTCCACACAAAGACGGAACCGGTCGTCGGTTTGTGAGGGAGCACCAATAGGTATTACGAACACCACTTAGAGTCATTACGTACTTTTCGCCGAAGCGGACTGTCCCTTTCCTTACTAATGAAATGGAGGCAATCTTCAGTTCGATATGCTTTCTCCCTTTTATGAGGACGCTTTTTACAGTTCACTATTATTACTAATATGACCGTCCTTGCCACCGCAAAATTACTCACTTTATTTTAAAAACCTCGCGCATACTATTAAGAGTCTGTTGTTTATAGTGTACTTACTGCTCAGGCATCTTGTATTACTAGGTTTTCAACTGTCAACTTCGACTTTCCTGTCGAATGGCATGAAAAAGCAAGACCACCTAGCAGCTCTGTCCACTCTCAAGGCTATGCAACACATGAGGATGGATTGATTTATACAACACCAGATAATTGTTCAATCGAGTTAACTGTTTTCATGTCACTCTTCATTCAGAACAAAATTTAAAAAAATATACATCTTAATGAAGACTATCGCCATTTAATTGTCAACCAGATCTTTCTTGGGATTTGAATGGTCACGTAATTATTTGCACTACCCTTCCCCTTAGGCTGCATTCGAGCTGCAATTGGTAGTGCATATGCAAACTTGCAAATATCCATCAAAGTCCCCAAATGGATTAAGAGAGATATCAGCAATCAGCTGACCCACATGACTACCAGCGAGGTGGTGGACGACCGATTCGACTTTTGGTCTTACTATCACCAAGAACATCGGTGATCCAAACTCAGGACCAGTAAGTGAGCGTCAGATTGTAGAAAACCTTCGTCAACCCCATCGAAAGGCTGTGGTATATAATTGTTTGTCTGAAGACGAACTATGAACGACTGATCGACTGTAGCCTATGAGAAAAGGGAGCGCAACAGCTGGGAAAAGTAATTCGCGTGGTTTCCCGAAACTCCGGTGATCGCGATTTCGTGGTCTACATGATAACTGTCTCCAGTGCAATCTAACGCCCATTCATTAGTTTTTGGTTCAGTTCATGTGTGGGAATGGTGCCGGTGCGACCCAACAAGGTCGAACCGCCTGTTCGCCATTTCACTGTTAATTGCTGGGACTAATTGATCGTACTGATGTTGTATTAAACAAGCGCAATTAATACCTCCCACGATGAGTTCAGGCGACTTGCTGTGCTGATCTGACTTAGGATGAGTTGGAAAGTCTCATCAGCCTAATACTCGTATGAATGAAAACAATTAGCTTTCGCTTGTGATGGACATCTTGTGTCTGAATACAATACAGTAAAGCAACGCACATAGCCACTGCTACTCAAATGACTGACGGATCATGATCATTCTGTTTGAAACAATGGATAACATTTACTCAATCAGAATTTCATTTCCGTAGGCATAAACGCCACTTGTATAAACTCGTTTGTTATGTTAATTTATACCGCTGCAAGTCAGTCGTAAATTCATCTTCCCAGTGCTACTTTGGTTTTAAAATAAACGCATGACTAGTTTAAGTACGGCCCAAGCTTTCAAACGAAAGCGACTGAATGTTTTCATTAAGCCCGATGTAACATTTTAAATACACAATGAACACTTAGTGGCGTACACTGTGATTTCATTTGATTCTTAATATACGGATATTTTAAACTAATGTAGGTGTCTGTACGCTACTGCGTATTAACAGTAGTATGAATTAGAATTTTCCTGGTGGTTTGAGAGGTAGAGAGAGAAGCTTAGTTTGCAACTTTCTATACATTATTGACGGGATTAACTTTCTAAAAGTGTAGTCGTTAACAGGGTTTAACACTATACAGTACAAAAAGTTGTATTTTATATCTTAAACAAAGAAATTCATTTTAATGAAAGTTTAAAGAATTAGCTTCACAAAGAACCCGAGAAATGGTATTGACGTGTTGATAGTGATAAGTTGCAAGATCCCTTGCATCTCGTCGGCTAAGTATAGATTAATTGAAAACAATCTGTGCATGAAAATAACAGTTTAATACACACTGTCGAGGCACTCAACGTTAAAAAAAATGAAGCTAACATTCTCTATGTAAAAGAGGATGTTCAGTAAATCACTACTACTCCTAAATTTTTCCATACACGGATAGGACACATTCTGCATGCAGTGATTTTTTTGCGGTTTCCATTTCTGCAATATGTACTTGATAATACATTGCAAAATTCGTTCCAACCAAAATTGTTCACCATATCATCACTAGTTTATCTTTTTTGGTTCATTTTCAAATATCTCTGTCAAAAACGGTAAAAGCAACATTCCAAGAGCCACTAAAAGCACATTTCCTTTCTGATTTCAGCGGTTATGTTATTCACACACAAGTATACTGCGGAAAAGATAAAGGCAAAATTTGGTATTACATTATACATTAGAAATATAATGTCTGTTTGGTTGTTTTATACTGCGTGAATTTCAGATGAGAAGCAACATTTTCATGGTGCTAACCTCTATATCAACATTTCAGACTCGCAATTCATCTTTGTTCACACAAATAAGATACGGCTTTGGGAGGTTCTAAGTTTCGACTCATCCTTGTTAGTGTGTTCATGGTCACCAATAAAACATCTCAAGTTAGAGAATAGTTTCTGTTTTGTGGTATTGCTATGGTTAAAAATGTATTTGACCTTCAAAATTGGTTGCTGCTCAAAGAGAACTCTGAGATAGGTGAACCTGTATAATGTTAATTGTCGCCACTCAATAGAACCGGCGATGTGACTCTCCATTCCCTAACAGTCTTACAGCGCCAGTTTATTTATGGACTTGCAACATTTCTGGTGAAAAATGGTTCTGACTACTTCCGCGTTCTTTCCGTCATTCTGATGTTGTGCGTTTGCATTAAATTCAACATTTGTATCTTCATTTCTACTTCCTATCATAATAATCTATAAGATCAAGTTTCGCGTATGACACTGGTGTGTGTCATTAGAATTCGGATGACATTTTTTGTTAGGCACACTCAAGCGAATATGTTCTACTTGGAAAATGTCTAAACGAAGATTACATTTGTGGGTCATAATGAGGAACGTATGGTTGAGCTTAACCACAGAGTTGATGTCGTTCAGTAAAGACTAACGATTTCGATCAGCGCAAATGGAATACAATTCACATTCGATTGCAGATTTCACAGTCAGATGAACTTTTCCCCTCGCTCACACTGAACGGTACAGTTGACCTACAGCCTCGTTCTTATTGATGGACATACACAGTTCCTATTCGATGCTCCACTGGAAGTTGCACACCACTCTTTGTGCTTTTGCGACCTTGTATAGTAGCCATTGTTCTAGTAAACTCTTCAAGGCACAACGGGATCATCAGTTCCATTCACCCAGACATAACCTTATGTAAAAGCTTTTCCAAGTGCCCTATCAAACGGTGAGTTTAGAAGATGATAAGACATTTTGTGGTACACATGTGTCCACTGTCAACCTTCTGTGGTCGATATCCGAAAAACGATTAAGGTTTTATTAATGTAACTCCGAAACTGATTTAGTGAACTCACTTAAGTTTAAGGACTAGCTGACTATGTCACGGCATGTGTATTCATCAACCTAGAGACAGAAGAAAGTCTCGAAACAACTAACTAAGTTAAAGCGCCATGTCCTTCATATTTCTTATAGCCTGGTGTACCCTGACCAAAAATACTCCAGATTATAAACAGTTCGAACTTTATTTCAATTTCCCACCATAGAAGATAGCATATCAATTGTCAGTTTTGCTCCTACAAAAATTCGTCGGCAGAGCACATGAAGGTCACATTTTGGAAATAAAACACATCTATCGACTAGGATAATGGTACATATACACATTCGTTCTTTGAAGTTGTTTCGTCCGTTGTTGTTGTTGTGTCGTTTCCGATAAAAGACTCGAAGTTATTTCCAAGATCTCGCAAACAGCTGGACCCAGTTACCACCGGTGATCTAGTGGGCAATTGGTTTGACCGAGTTGGACCATTTCAGTATCACAAGATCCGGATAACTAAACGAACAACGCCAGAACAAGTTACAAATTGTAGCCCAAACACTTATTCACTCGGCCAGGCTGTCATTCTAACTGGGGTTACAGGAAGATATGTGAATTAGTTCTGTTAGCTGCTGCTCCACCATTTGCTTATAAACTGAAGAATATTAACCATTCTCAAGATCTGCGAACAGTCTCTCTATAGTGATGGTATTTGATAGCCATATTTAGAGTCTAGCAGTTTGTTACGAAACGTGAATAACTGTGATAAAGTTGGAAATGCCTTCCTGGCGTGTGTTATCTACTATGGCGTCAAAATTAACATACCTTGGTCACTTATTTGTTGGATAAAAACAATATATTTGTGGGAATGTTTTCCCAGCTTAATAATTACCTATCTTGTATTGTCGTGATAAGTATTTCTTCAAATATATCGCATACTGAGTTGTTCAGTTGACATATAGGACAACGTTGTACTTTTGTCTTCTAGAAGAATAAATGATGAATCGAGTAAGACAGAGTTCTTTACTGGACTAGACTTCCTCTGAATTATCGTCGATCGCACTTCCGATGTTTCAGACATTCGCGAAATCCATTTTTCGAGTTATGGTGTTTCCTCTTTCATTCGTCACTTATTGGTTGATTAAATGGATATTATAAGACAGTCTGAGAGATTCACGCAGTGACTGCGCAAGTTGTTTTCAAATTGAACGAAATCTTTTCAGTCAAAACTGAACGGTCCACAAACATAATCAACAATATCCTTCGAGGCAACTTACAGTTGTGGTCATGCACTACACAATTCAATTTTCTAGACGATATATGAATTTGGTTTTCACATTGCTTCATTCAGTCCATGCAACTTTAAGTGCTTGCACTACAAATAGGCAGCCTATTTGTGTAAGCGTAGCGTCATCCGAACACAACATTAAAGGCAGTAACCAGATGTAAGTTATAGAGTGAATCCAATAATCATGTCCACATTATTTAAGGGAACGAATGTTTCTCGTGTGAGTAGATTGCACAATTGGTGGCTGTCACATAGCGGTTCTGTAACATATTCATTAAGGCTTTCGTACTATCACCTTCTTTGAGAATGTGACAAGACAGTGCTGAAAGTTGGTTAACCTTGGAGGTATACAGAGAAATCTTTCAAAACATATGACCTCATTTCCCCAACCCTATCACTGTGTGCATGCAGAAACACTATTCTGTTATGGACTTCTGTACACTGCTGGACTTGAACCTCTTGTTCTCATCGTCGTTTGATTGAAATTGAGAATTTCGCCTAACAACTTTTGCATCATTTTGTTGTTAGAATTCAGTTTTCTTCCACAAAGTTAGAAAGATTTGACCAAACTCACCGGGAGTAAGTTGATCGCAAACAAAATTCAAACTACTTGTTTCAACCCTGACCAATATCGCGATAATCCGGAAAGGTTCAGCACTAATACTGAAGTAATACAATCGGATATATTACCAACGGAGCACGGAGATGCACATATAACAGTTCAGGGTTAGAAGCAGACAACGAATAAATTGCAGTACAAGGCGCCATAACTCAAACTTTTAAGACGCGTTACACTCGTCTCCAATCGAGACTATGACATTTAAGTGATAAAACGTTGAACACAACATGAAATTATTCGGAACAAAAAGGTAAACTTAAGTAAATGTTCACAGATATGACAGCACTGATTTTATTGTCAGTAGTCATGACTTCTGTGGTATATATGTCCATACTTACAATGCTGGAAATTTTTGGATTTCAACCTCTATGACAGGGACGACGTTGCAGAGAAAGCATACACACACACGTACATCCATCCCTACCTACATATATAAAATCTACGCCACTAGGGAAACCACTGGTTTTAAGATGAGAGATCTATACGGTTACGTTGCGTATTAACGAACGAGCTCTTAATGAATGGAGCAAACGTGCACTGGTTTGTTCTACACGTATTGATAAAAGCAGTCATGTTCTGTACAACATATAACACAACGTTTGCAATAATACTTCGAGATGTGTTGCCATGGGAGTAGACAAGCCCGAATGAATAAAAACGATAGTCATGTAAGGTAATCCTCACGACCATAAAGGTAGGAATAATTACCGTGTTCTAATAACAATAAGCCTATAGGTTACAAAAAGTATTTTATTAAGAAGTTTCCATAGTTTTAAGAAGTGTAGGTACGATTTCGGGAGAAAATTAAGATGATTATTGAGGACGGGAAAACTGGTGGTTACTGGTTGATAACAGATGTCGTTTAGTAACAGTCAGTCATCAGTTTCATAAAGAAAACGAAACACTTATATTAGAGTATTTTCAATACTCATGTAAGAAACATTGATTATTGGATATTAATAATTTTATTAATACGATAAACAATTTGTACGTGCTGATTTCCCTCCGGAAGGTATATCAACCATGTGACATAAGTTAATCGTTCTATCGATACATTCATCTTTTCGGCAAACCGTGAACATCCTATAAAAGCAGTGTTGTAACAGAACTAGTAGACAGCTCAAAACCTATTAGGATGCAGTTTAGAGAATTACGAAAGTTTTAATCCTAAAGGCTTCCTACTTCGGCAAATGAACAAAATGATCAAACAGTTAAATTAATAGACTGAACAGAAAAGCATCATTAATTACTATGTGTATTCACGTCTTATACAACTGATCAAAGACAGTGGCCACCAAAGACTGGAAAACAGTTTTTTGTATTAAAAAAACTGTTTTTTTTAGCGTAAAAGCTGTTGATATTTTCTCTATTTGAACCAAACAGTCAACAAGTCCATTCCACTTCTAAATTGTAACATTGATTGTAATTTGACTGCTATGTTTAGGCAAAAAAATAAATGACTTGAAACTTTCATGACCGCTTATTGTGCACAGTAACGATCAACTTCGAAGGAACGATTGCATAAAGTTTACCGATGTGAGACCGAAATAACAAACAGAATGATTGATTCGTCAGGTACACGGTGACTGAAGAACACCGGAACATTTGTATGCGACAAGAATTGTAATATAGAATACAACAGGCTGATAATACGCGATTAATGTCCGAAGAAATTTCATTGCAACTATATGAATGTATACAACAGGCGATTTTTACATGGACATCAACAGCGTTCACAGGAATGTAGAGGCGGCCTTGAACAACGCTCTGGGAAGAAAACCACCTCTGCGTTACACGCAGACACAAACAAACGGAGATTTCAATCACTTGTGACTAGACTTCAGAAACCATCTATTCAATATTGCAAAATCTCCCTCCAACAGAGATTTTCTCAAGCCAGTATTGGGGGCTAAATTATCACAACATATCCAGAACTACACGAGATGAAGGGCGGAACAAACGCTGTGTTGTTCTCATTAACTTCATATTCCCGAGGTTGAAGCAATCGATAATCCAAATATCAGGACTACATGTGACCTTAGTTATCATGAGATAATCGAATCCGGCTATCAACACGGAACTAGACAACCGATGCCCCAAAATAATGGTCTGAAGACCTACTACACAAGGCAAATTTTGCAGGGATGAAGATTGAGCTTGGCGAGGTTGATTGGCCCAACTCCTAGATGATCGCCGGCAGCTCATCGTTGAGGCATTCTCCAATGCCATTAACATTCATGATCCAGTAAAGTATGCCCGAACCAGCAGGAAACCGAGACGCCATAAGAATAGGACCAAACGTCCGATGACATTGAAATGTTCAGTACGGAACAGGTACTAACAAGTTCAAACTTAACTTGCGTTTGTTAAGTATATCATGTGACACAGTCGCACCACGGCTGTTATCAAACAAGATCAGGTAGTGGTATTTTTGAACAAACAAATGCCTGAAGCCCAGATAGCATAAACGTGACCAATAAGCATGTTATTCACAATATACTCTGCGTTATATTTACTCATTTTAATACAAACTTTTTGACGTATAACCAGTAAGGCACTGTTTAGTCAACGATTCGGTGTTAATTCGTCATGGAAAACATTCGAAACATGTGTTCGCTCGTCAAAGAATTATTTGTATGGAAAATATGTATGTTCAGATGGTTCAGAAGAAGTCACAGCGTAACCAGAAAACCGATTTTTGATTTGCTGTTGTCAAGGCAAATGTAACACAAGAAACATGACAAGGTTCGTACGCGAAATTTGAAGGTGTTCGAAGTGTACCTTGTTGTACTTCAACAAATGTGTAGGTCATAGGAGACAAGCTGCAAAATGTTTGTATGTTCAGAGGTCTATTTTTAAAATAAAACTTGTCATTGTATTACATATAAGTAGTTTGGCAGATTTATGAATTTAGATGAGACCCAACTGTGAAAAGTCAGGGCTTCGGCTGGATTCGAACCAGCGACAGAAACACCATGC
This sequence comes from Paragonimus heterotremus, assembly GCA_013368495.1. Lineage (NCBI taxonomy): Eukaryota > Metazoa > Platyhelminthes > Trematoda > Plagiorchiida > Troglotrematidae > Paragonimus > Paragonimus heterotremus. The sequence goes on from LUCH01000072.1 coordinate 330,637, forward strand.
CTCTACGCGGCAAGCGCTCTACCAGCTGAGCTACGAAGCCATACCAGGAGCTCGGAAATTTCACATTTGGACTCGGTTACCCACCCGTCCCACTGTCTCATATGGAATCCACCAAATGATTCAGGGGATCGACTACCCCGGCAGGATTTCTCGAACAGTTCACGCTGGTAGAGCGCTTGCCGCGTAGAGGCATGGTGTTTCTGTCGCTGGTTCGAATCCAGCCGAAGCCCTGACTTTTCACAGTTGGGTCTCATCTAAAATCATTAATCTGCCAAACTAATCATTAGTAATACAGTTTCTATGCTCAACAGTGGCGTTGGTGGATTCCAGCGTGAACTGTTCGAGAAATCCTGCCGGGGCAGTCGATCCCCTGAATCATTTGGTGGATTCCATATGAGACAGTGGGACGGGTGGGTAACCGAGTCCAAATGTGAAATTTCCGAGCTCCTGGCGTGGCTTCGTAGCTCAGCTGGTAGAGCGCTTGCCGCGTAGAGGCATGGTGTTTCTGTCGCTGGTTCGAATCCAGCCGAAGCCCTGACTTTTCACAGTTGGGTCTCATCTAAAACTTGTCATGTTTTTTTAAACAAGTTTACTGAAGAGAAAAAACTATCACTGCATCCATATTCATTAAATAAACAGAATTTATATGTCTGAGTGAAGAAACGAAACACATAATTCTGTTGATAAGAACCATGTATTCTGAATGCCATACCCGCCAAAACATGTTGAAATATGGCAACCGAAGTTACACTCTGTGTCTGTACCGATCAGACCGAATTCAAAAAAGTGATGTCATCCGAGGGAAAGGTGACCTTTGGAGCGGTATGCAACAAATAAAGTTTGTAAAATTCTGGCAGAAAAACAGAGGGTCTGGCTCATGTAGTTCGAGAAAAACAGACCACAGCAACCTGGTTGCCCACTTAGGTTTTGATAAGTCATCAGAGAGAGTGATACTGGGACACAGTAAACAATATCCCAATACCGGAATATACTTAGATTTTCACTGTTTCAGAAAACATTCGGTAATTGCATCTTCAATGAATACCCTTTCCTGAATATGCTGAAGTAAACAGTAAATTTGTCCCTCAAGTTCTCAAATATAAAAGATGGACATACTCAAATTAGAGTACATCTGAATGCTGTTGTAGTCACATTTCGCCCTATCTCCAGCTTTAAATGGGTTGCGATTGCAACGGTTCACTATTCAACCGATGATCTTCATGTTGCCCGACAATCCCTTAATATGTTACACTCTTCTATTTGCTTTTAGTTTAACGGTGACAGTGGAACTAGCGCCTGTCACTTTCTAAGCCAAAACCAAGTGATGAATTAATGTAGCTGGAGACTGACAACCGTCTAACTGACTGAATGATTCAAGAGATATTTCAGATCGAAACAGTTACAAATATGAAGGGTGCGGAATTATTCCCCAATGCTTTTTGTAAAATAAACAGTTATTGTTATGGCAGTAAAAACAACTGCAAGAGCCTAATCACTTAAATGTGGCTGGGGAATGGTAAATTTGTCTTACTGTGGAAGCTTTAATGGTTTAACTACAGTCGGACAGTCCTTATTTAAAAATCATCAGTAATAACATCATCAGATATGAGTCAACAGTCGCGAGTGAACATGAAGTCAACTTTCCTCCATACTGTCGTTCATATTACAAGGTAGGCCAAGGAATAAGAGTGCAGGTACTTGAAGAGGGTATTTGAAGTAAACAGTTTGTGTGGCCAAGTATTAAAAGCACGTTTGAGGCTGAAGTACAGAGAATACCACGTGCCCAGGGCAATAAACGTGTAGAACCTCATAGTAACATTTTAGTGCGTTAATTTTTGCAGTGTATTTCGTTAAATTTTATTAGGACACTGCGCATGTCTGCACACTTGTCGTTTATACACGTTAAATTTGGAAATAAGACTGGAAATCCACAAAACAAACAGTTTTACTCGGGAATGTCTGACAGCAATTGAACCCGAACAGTTCCCGAATGAGTTCATGAATTGTCTGAAGTAACACTAAAATTCTAAGTCATGAAATAATTGTCCGTTGGCCATAGCGTGCGCTTTTTATCAGATTTCATCACTGACGAGAACAGCACCTAATATGCAATTATATACTTTATACATATGATGTATATATATATATGGTATGTACAGTTATAAGTGAAATGTTGATAAAAAATTTTATTGACGTCGAGGTTAAAATGTTTGTTTACCTTGTTAAAGAAGAGTCTGCATAAAACAGAAATATGTGACCACCGGACAAAACTCATGCATATATGTATGCAATTGTTGAAGGTGAGATTACGCGTAGGCGTTTCTGACCTGTTACAGGGATTGGCTGTGCACAAAATTTACATCCCTTAACACAGGAAATTGTTCATAGTGGTCAGTAGACAGGTTGACTAATCCATTATTTCAAATACACCCAAAGTTACGACCTGCAAAAACTGAACACCTTCATGTTTTGTATGCTGGAATTGCAGTTTTGTGGCATTTGGAGTTGGTCAGACAGGGAGTTCAAAGTCAAGCACTGTGTATATGTGTAAACAGGGAAAATGTGGCTGTTAGTTTACTCACTGTCTATGTATAACAAAAGTTAAAAATGACACAAACTCGAAATCATACAATATTCAAAACAGTGAACAGAAAAACGAACAGTCAAGCGAGAACTGAGACGTTCCTGATGCAAGACCAATGAGAGTGTATATCAATAATGAGGCCGCGGAACAAACTGGGATAAAAGTTGATCAGAGTTCGAGTGCGTTCTTGTTGACAGGCGGCAGTTAAACATTAACCGATGGCATAAATCTGTATTCATTTTAATACTGTTTGGAGTGGCCCCAAATTTTGGCTGTCATTTATTTTCAAGTTTCTTCTGTCTTGCTCATTACAAAGTTCAGTCTCTGATTGATAGTTTTCCACCGCTTCCTCAGTTAGGATAATATTTATGTGCAGATGGGTCAGGATAGCAAGGATAAAACTACATCGATATCTGCATGATGAATCATCAACGTGTTTTGAGTGAGTCCTGAAGACAGTGTCTTCCTTCTCCACGTACATACTTGTATCAGAGGCGTAAAATTTTTCAATCGTTGGCTAATGAGTCACTTCTCTACCGTGCAAGTCATCAAGATATTTTGACTTACCATCATTAAATTATGTAACATGACACTGCAGAAATCTGGACTGCAAATCTCGAGTGAACATAGTGCTGTGATGTTTTGGATTACTTAATCCTACACTAACAGACAAAATCGTGTATTGTGAGGTATATCGTCGACAGACCATACAATGATGACAAACTTATCTGTTGCGTCCGCACGATTGATTACCAACTGATCTGTTCGCGACTGAACAGGAGCACAAAAAGACACTAACATGTTCAATTTTGTACATACTACAGGTATTTCACTTACGTCGTGCTCACCTTTTTAAGCAATGTTGATGCGTTGTCTAGCACTGCTCCCCGAATTCAGCTTGATTTTGCACGCTAACACAATACGTTTTGCAAAAGCTTCAGGCGTCATCCATTTAGCGACCAATTCTTCCGCAACAGAGGTGGTACGGAGTAAGGAAGAGGTAGACCGAAACATACAACCTTACGATGCACTGTTGTTATAACAGACTGAAATAAACGTAACGTGTTAAATTTATTGCATAAGTCGGAAGGTTTGTGAACTTCGTTACCCATAAAACCAGCCAACAAACATTTAGCTGTACTTTGAAACTTTGCGTCGCTTTTAACCATTTGAATAGAGTAGTTTAAAGAAGTTGATTGCAACATGAATTCATTTCGGACACTTTCGTCAGTCGTAAACGTGTGACTAGAATGAAAAAAAACCAGCGAGATTCAAATGGAACGACTAAAAGTACTCGGGCTGATCGTGATTGGTACCCACGGCTAAGCTGACGACGAACAAAGTCAGTTGTTTTTGTCCACATGGAACCGTGTGTCGATGGCTGATCAACAATACTTCGATGCAGTCAAGCACTTGTGAGCTGTGAGCGTTCATCAGCACCTTAAACAAAGACGCGATATTAACGCCGTGACCTGTAGTCGACAAGTGCCTTGTGATGGATTAGGCGGTGTTTTGCGATCGTTGAGCGTCATTCATTGACCAGTAAGTCAGTGCAACTCTCAACCACTTCGGGATGTGCTGCTTGACCTTGGTTTCAAACATCGTTTCTATTCTACCAATGTATTTGTTTTCTGTAGTGAACATGACTGACGTGCTTTGTCTCCTTCTGTTATGTAACTATTTTACTATTCCAACATCCCGTACAATTTGGCTGATACGTACGATTTGATAATATACGTTTTTTGTTGTTGCGCCTAATTGTGTTTACGATTTTTACACGTTCGATCGTTATCCTATATAGTTCAGTTCTAATTACAACATTTCCGCAACTACAGGAAAATTGATAGATGCAATAACTGGTGGGAAACAGGGGGAATTTCCTTCTGATCGTGGATAGAGGTAACCTGATCGGCTGTGACAGCAGGACAAGCTCTACTACATTATACACACGTATTAACGAGGCACTGTTCACCTTTTCAAGGCTGTTTATCAGACTATTACTTTAAACGGGAGTTTGATGTAGGCAGATTTTTTAGTTAGTTCCACAGTTCTTTTATCCACAGGAGTAAGTTTACTCCATATCCGGATGGAACGTTCTGGGAAATTGTTAACACGAAGCGTTTTGTACAACATTGTTTGTTCAGCATATAATCTACCTTGAGAGCATGTTTTTGACGCAGTGTACGCATTCTGGTAACTGATGTTAGAGTGAGTCGTTCCCTGTCAAAATAGACCACATAAGAATATCTGAGCTACGAAGCCACTGGTAGAGCGCATGATGTTTCTGTCGCTGGTTCGAATCCAGCCGAAGTCCAGATTTTTCGCAAATGGATCTCTTCTAAATTGTCAAATCTGCCAAACTACTTATCAATACCTGGTATGTTGTAGACAAACCATACAGATGTTAGGTCTTGGTACCTACAGGTTTAAACATGCGATATTGCTGTTCATTCATATAACCATGTAATAAAACTATTTCTAACTCAGGATATGTCTGTTCCTCTACTAACAGAACATTGTCTAGTTTGTTTGCAGGTCTGAATTTTAGAAAACGGTAGTGGGTCTCTACAAAGCTGTTTATTTTATCCCCACCAGCATCGATGTTCGTGCTCGCCAACCTCATGAGGTTCACGTTTTATCTTGACAATTTCTACGTAGATAATATCTTGATAAACTGACTTGAAAATGAGCCAGATCGAATACATTCCTCAATTCGTGGCGGTTCCACTACTACTTTTTATAGTAACGACAGCGAACCATCCAATGCTGACACATCCAAGGTAGAGCCATCAGGCTGATCTACTTAGATCATGCGAAATATCATTACGTCATCAGAACCCGAAGTTACTGGCCTTTGTCGAAGCCATGTTGATCAGAACCCACCAGGTGGTGCTATGTATACGTGGTGTGACTGTACGCGTGTTCATGCCCTGACTATCTCTATTCGTCTGTTATACATAACTTGCATGTTTTATGTTTGCGACTGATGAGAGTAAACGAGATGTTACCATATCGTAACATAGGTCCTCTTTCTGCACCGATAATTCAAGCTCGCAGGAGTTTGTCACATCTTAGTAATCGAACCTTCAAAGCAATGAACCTGGATACTTGAAAACCAATGTTACAGCAATTTACCCACATTCGTGAAAACTACATAAACTCCTTTGAGAACCGAGTCCACAATTATTTTCTACGACTTTTGTCTTTGGGGGTAAGTCGTTGAAGCTGTGGCGTCAGATGAATCGTTGGACAGGCCAAGAACGCTCTTTTAACGTTCGAGTTTGTATAAAGCATAACATCGTAACACTAACTTTTGTAACTGTCTCAATGTTGGTTGAATTCAAAGGACTTGAGGCTTCCATTCGGGACACCAAACAGTGGTAGTTGAGAATACGCAGTACTAATCGGAAATGTATTTAGTTCAAACACAGAGCTAGTTTCTACGCAGTAGTAATATGGCAGCACTTTGGCCAACGAAATCATAACGTAATCTCTATTATCTCCAACGTGATTATTCGTGCAATGAAACAGCTATAGCACAAAGTGTTCGGTTACGAATGACAGTCACTGCACACTTTTACCTGAGCGTCAGCGTCACAGCCATAGAATGGGACTGTTTCCGAACGTATACCGCTGATGTTGAATGAAACAGTCTCCTAATCTGTTTTTTCCTTCCAAGGCGTCCTTTATAAGTTAAAATGCGCATAAACCTCCTTAGCTTCTTCCAGCCTGTAATTTTCCCACATTATTTGAGCATAGTATTTTACAGATTTAGCCAAGCACACACTCCGCTTCTCGTTGTTTAAAGTTCTATAATAAAATTGGCCAGTTAATTACCAACCGTGTGAGATTTGGGAACCTGAGTTCATGGTCTATCACTCATCTCGTGCCACTCATCGATATGGTTTATGGATCCATCAAGAAACAAACAATGATTGTTATAACTACGAAGAACTATTGTCATATTTCTTCAGGTTTTGATTATGCCATGCTTAATACTTGTGTTTTCTTGACTGTGTTAAATCTAAATCTTAAACAGCACACCATACATGGGATTGTTTGAGAGATGTACTTCGTGAATGCGGTTAATTCAACGTTTGCATTGTTTTCTACAGGTTGAATAATAAACCTAGTATATTGTGTGTGTGCGAAGCAGATTTTGTCTTGGATAGCCTGGTATAAAACTGGGAGGTGAGTCCGCGAATTTTGTATAGACACCTACAAGAAGTGACTTCCGATATGAATTTTCGCGTTAACCTCGGTTTGAATCACGCAATAACATTGTCAGTAACGTAGGCAAACGGTCAAAATAACCCTTCGTCTGATGGGCAGACAAACGGCGTTGATATCATTTTTTCAAATGGATCACAACGACCAAAGATGAACGAGGTACTAGATAGAATTCATTTTTGAAAGCGCAGTCTTCGGCAACAAGTAGAACACCATAAACGTCCTGGGAGACGTCAAATAACCTTTATGAATAAGCAAAGATTTATCTGTGTATTTCACAACAACTTAAAAGTTTAATTCAAAAATTCATTATGCAACTGAACTCCATAAATTTGCTCACCTTCGTTGCAAATTTACAAAACAAACATTCATGCATATGCTCCGACTTAGGTTATCTTCGTAAGTCTATTCAGTGGTCTTCTCAAATTGGAACCCGTTGCCTAACTTTGTGGTCACGGCTAAGTCGGTCGATGGTTTTATATTTACCTTGAGCAGCTGATTTTCGAGATGACCCGTAGTTTTAGTCCCCTAGCCACACATTCGACTCTCCCCCATACATTATAATGTGTACATAACGGTTAGTACACTGCTTTAGTGTGCCATGACATGACTGCATGACAACAACTTTTGGAAACGTCTTCAACCTAACCTTCAGAAGTTTTGTTTGCTTTCACTCGCAATCCCTAAACAGACAAACAGTCGGGGGGCGTATATAATCAACAGACTTCCTCTCTCCTAAGGAATCTCATTAAATTATAAACCTATTTTTGATAAGTTTGTCTTCAGTACAAGAATATCATGAACTGCCGTGTACAGCTGAACAAAAACAACGTTAGAAACATATTGTAAATATGTGTAGAGATACAAAATTACCTGTATCCAGTGTTTGTGTATGCAGACAAGAGTATTTGTGTGTGAATGAAACCAAAAAAAACATTCATTTAATATAGCATACGTTGTTCCTCAACGCTACCGAAAGATATTCGCAAGTGTGATAAATCCTAAATGATTTGCTTAATACCCATAACTCAATCCAAACTGAGTTACAGTGACCCGAAACAGATCATGACCTCCACGCTTATTGGGATCATGTATGTATCGTTTGTTTACGCCAGTTACTGAGAACTACAAGAACAGTCATAGGAGTTCAGTCGAAGCATGCAGGAAGATATCCATCAGCCTAAACTTCACCTCATAAAATATGTCCATTTGTGTAACCTTAATTTTCCAACAGGTGCCTGAGTTCCTCAAGTGGTTTCAGATCCGGATAGTAACCAGTCCAAGTAAACGGACCAACTTCTTGTTATATGATTGACATTTTCGTCTGTCTTGCATTAAGCAATGAAAAGCAGTCTCCTTGAAACGTCCAAAATCTGGTCAACGTAGAGTCTAATTGCCGTAATGAATGATGTGAACTCGTAAACCTGTTTACACTGTTTTCTTTCAAGAAAAGTCCACTTGCCCTTATTAGTGGAAATGAATAAGGCCAGATCACCAGCAGGTCAGCCCTGAGCAAGCTCTGAAAATGTGACCTTGGAGGTGGTTCCCAAATCGTCTCAGTATTGAATCCACCGATCAGCTCCATTACGACTAAATCTTTTTCAAGATATATACATCTCTATCTAAAATAACCGGTGTACGCTGTGATAAGCAATAGACTGAGAGAATTCTGTAAGTTGCTGACCAGCCAAAAACATCGTTGCCCTCAAAATTCTTAAACGATAACCCCTAAATAGTTGTAATTCTTTCAGCATCAGTTCACCCAGTGTGTCAAACAAAGCAGTCAGACTGTTTCTAACCTGAGTCCAGCATATTTTCTCTTGACCACTTATCTGTTTATACCACACACATAACAACCAACAATAGATTGAACCACTGCTGATTAAGATGAGCCCACCCGAGTTGTGACATCTGGACAGTTGAATCGTATTTCACATAGCGTCAAACTAGTCCTCTATCAGATTTCGTAAATTTAGTTTCTCTGAACGCAAGTCAGTCCAGAATGGGGTTTCTGCAGATCGAAGACAATGGAGAAGAGTTAACGAGAAGCGGCCAGATGACATTTGACATGCAGTTGAAAAACAAAGCCTGTAAGTATATCAAACAAAACTCAATAGGGATTTCCTTACTTTTCAGATCGTCTTGAAAAGTGTTGCAATGAGACATCTGTACCATCATAAAATGGAGCACTTATCACATCGAACAGATTTCTCTCAACTGTTAAATGGTGCCATGCATTTCAAGTTAGGCATTTTTCAGTCCCATTCAGTCATCAATTAGCCTTTCATCTGTATGACTGAAAATAATGTGCGAGGAACTTGTGTTCCACCTACAAACAGAAAAGTAACTGAATAACCAAATGTGCAAACAACTGAGCAAACACAGACAATCCCTACTCAAAACGAAGGATTTGCAGAAAAAATCAAAGTGACTCGATCAAGGAAACAATTCACCTAACTAAAGCATAAATTCGACTTCGGTAATAGATGCTAACGATAGTGAATACCAGAACAACGGTAGCGACAACAACAACTTAAATTTTAAGAAACATACAACGCAGTCTGGCAACGTACAGTTATCCTTGTGACGGGGCTGAGCAACACCGTCAGCTAATCACACTTTTTAAAGAAAGTTATGAAAGTCGATAAACAAAAGTTTCACAAATCTGGATGTGTACGATAGACGTGAATCATGCTGGCCTACGTGGACTGATGCACCACAGACCCGAGCACTTCTTGTATACCGTCGATTAGATGTCAGAAAACGGTCACAATCATCTGTCCTTCCTGTGACTATGCAACCTGGTCGCGGCGGGTGCGATAAATTACAACAAGACTTAATATTGTTTGGGATGGTTTTTGTTTCCGCGACCTGCACTGTTTTACTGCGTCACAACTGATTTCTGTTCTGATCACTTCTAAGTAGACTAGCCTTCACACCCACAACTCACTTACCCTGATCTAATGTCACCGCCTCCCCAAGTATGGTGTTGCCGTAACAAGTCTACATATCCCGTTAGCATAGAACACTTTGGCACGAACCTAATCTTTCAAAGAATCTGAAGGCAGTGGTCTTCTCACTAAACAGCGTGTCCTTGGAAATACAAGGATATTCATTGACAAGGCAAATCAAACATACACTGATTTTCCACTTTGTCCAGGGCGATCCTGTATGACATTTGATTTCCCCACCGGTTGCCAAAGAATAGTCTGAAACAGTATGGATGGAAAATGCATACGGAGCTCCTGACATGAAATGTAGAGCTGGGTATCGTAAGGAAGTTTGCTTACCATAGATGTTTGATCGACTGTCTTCTCCGGGATAATCAATATAAAGTTCTCTCACACTCTTGATGGAAGCAAGATAATCGATGATTATACCTCTTCGACACGTTGACTAAGGCCCGGTTTTATATATCAGTTTAGCCAGAGTATGCAAACAATGTACGGGGTTTCCTCACCACTTTTAAGGTGTGTTCATTACCGGGGGTGCTGGGAGTGTTACTGACGCCTTGGCCCATTAGTTTTTATCCTGTTCAAACTAGTGATCGACATGGGTTCAGTGCAAGTGAGTGCAAGATGCCCGGTGAATCTTGGTATATTAGGTTGGATTAAAGTTTTGAGTAGATCTTCCGTTGGTTGCAAACTTTTAACTGTGTTTAAACAATTCCTACGATGAGTAAGTAAAGCTTTTGGTTTGTACTAGATCGCAGATATTCACGATTCCAGATTAACCGAAACAAACTAGCAGATCGTTAATTAGCTTTGGAAGAACAGCTCCATTATCAAGTGTTAAATAATGTTGATGGTGAACAAGCCAGCAGTAGTTCACGATATTTTCCGTGTACGCTATCCAGTATCATTCACGCAATTAAAAGATGTGTAGATGGACCCCGAATCGTCTGAGCACCTATCATCTCTGTTGGACTGTTTTAGTGCATGGTTACTCACAACATTAAGTAAAAATTTTAGCCACTCCGATCAACCTACAGTGAAAATGACATTCTATCAGTGATTTTTAAGTCATGTCACACAGCATGTCAGTCGAATTTGTTTATCGTTCTTGTTATGCACTAAATTTGACCCAGTGCACATAAAACTGTAAGGAATCGATTAGGACAGGCCTGAGCAGTAAAGTACAAACATGATTAACCACACTCTGGCATCTTCACACCATATCAGGGAATCTTTGAAGGCGTGTCTTGTTTTAACTGTTGTCTAGTTGGTTAAAAACAGACATGCTTTGGAACAACACCTTCTGTGTATCATTTTCCAGTACAACAGGCAAAACCGTCGCAAAATTCAGGATACCTACCACAAAACAGTTTCATATGCCACCGTGGAAGTCGTCTGGAATTTACATATCAGTGGTCTGTATCACTAACGCACATATCTCACATACAAATGTCCTGTGGACACATACGTGAGTAAACTGTTTCCAGCTCAAAAGCTAACTTAGTGTTTTTATCAAAAACAGTGTACTTCATCACGTGAGTCAAGATAGGAAATTAAGAGGTAAACATGAATGAACGTTTTTTTTAATTGGATACACAATACATCTAGCGTTTGTTAACAGACAATGTGATTGAAGCTTAATCAGTTCAGAATAACACAGGAAATATAAACATGATTTTGCAATATCAACGTCGCTCACAACTGTTCACAGTTCGTACTTTTGAATACATCTTTTAGCTATCTCGCACCGAAATACCACGTTGGGGTTTTGTTACTGGTAAGCTCATAGTCAGTTTAAAATTCATACAGCTAGTCTGGCGTTTCTATAGGCGGATTTCAATTAGCGGTACACCTCGAAATACGCACGATCAATTAACCAAAACGGTGTAACACTCGAACATAGGTTCTTTATTTAAAATAGCCTATCTAGAAAGATCATAAGAGTATATAAATGGTGGTCAACCATGAGTAATAGTCAGCCTTAACAGTCAAAATCCTCCATTACTAATCAAGTCTCAACAGTTCCAATAAAATCAGTAAACTCAACCTGCTAAGGAAGCCCTAACCAAGCAGTTGTTCATTAGATGTAAAACGGAGAAACCAGAGTGTCGTACAGACGATAATACACATGAGGCGATTCGATCGTGCATGAAATACAGCCAGTGTTTCAGCTGTAAACTCGTTCGTTTCACAAGCAGTGGTGCAAACGAAGACATGCACCAATGATCGGTTCGAACAGGAGCAAAACTGGAGTTTAGTAGGCCAACAGAAATAGCCTGCTGTAGTCAACATTCTGGTTAATAAAAGCAACAGTCGGCGATCAAATGAGTTGGCAAAGACCGGTAGGCTTCAGTCAACACAAATTTTGTCCCATTTAATCCATTGTTTTACCCAGTTTCGCGGGAACCAACATACAAGCAAAGCTGACATGACGTTAACAGTCAACATCAACAACTAATCTCGAAATGTCTGGGTAACACTGAGACTCACTCGATTACGGAGGTTGATTAGCCTTCGGAGAACCTTTGTGTAAAGACTACTGTACACTTTTTCCGATAAAATCGCTGTGCGATACCGAGAATATATCTCGTCGTAGACAAAGAGTAAAACCTAAAACCACTGAGTTCATTCAAAAATTTGAATAAAACAGGTGAAACATTAGTGGTAGTTGCACGTATTTCATTTCGCGCTCACACTACAATAAAATGAGTCGGTGTTTTAATCCACCAAAAAATGGTCGACTGGCGGGTTAGGCAAGATCACTAGGTTCCGAGATGGGTCGGGCTTGTGATCAACTGTCTCTGAACATAGATGTGGCTAGAGTAAGTTAATCGCAACCGTTTCAATAAACCGCAAAAATTTTGAATTAGAATGACGTAATAAAATTCTGAAGGCACAAGCTGAATCGATAAGGTGGCCAATTATGTGGATGTGCCTAGTGCCTACGGACACTGACTGAGTGCATTTCGACAGCGTTACCATTCACCGGCAACACGACCTTCTGAAATCACTTAAGCGAACGCTCTTTCGATCCCGGTTTTATCTATCTCAGTTACGAAAAAGTTGGCAGACACAATATGAAGTGACAACGACATGCTGGTCTTTGACTGAACTTAAAGATGGCTTTTGAGTGCTAACATGTGTACAGAATGCAACTGCGTTAAATGTTCCTCTAATCGAATTCGAGCTGTTGGATGTACACTGTGATTATACTTAAAACGCAGATCTATGTGTATCTTTTTTTCTAATAGCGACCGCCTGCTAAGGTGCCAAAACTGTCCTGTGTACAAACTCGTCATGCTTGCGTGAGAAGCCTATTCACTACTACGCGCTTATACTGAAACTTCGTGAAGCTAATAGGGTACAGAGAACGAAGAGACTACAAGGATTTTCTGTATATAGCTCTTTCAATGCAGCCATATTCCAGACGACACATGAGGACGACTACAGATGACAGAAAAGTGTTACCCTAAAATTCATACCTCACTTTCAGATTACGATGATAACTAGTCAAGGTTTGCACTAATTCATCTATTGCCCATGTGGAACTACTGAACATCAGTATGTTGTCAACGTAACATTTGTAGTATGAGAAACTTGGTATGTCCGCAGCTAACTGTTGCTCAATCCTTAACCGGAGGTTCCAGGAGACTTCCATGACCACCTCGTGCAAGTGGTGACGTGATCGATCGCAGAAACGAAAGCTGATATTTTCAGTGCACCACCTTGAAGTCGGCCTTTAAAATGCTAATCAAGAAATGCGAAGTGATGTGATTCGTTTCAACAGGCTGATAAATATAACCACTGGTCCCGTGAAACGGATATTCGGGAACAGTGACTGAACGTCTATGGAGCACATAAACTGAATTAGCAGGACTAACGACATTAGGGTCATGTCGAATGATGGATGGTGACTGACCAGCGTAATAATTTATGATGCGAGGAGTTTATCATCATTTAAATGATCTTAAGCAATATTCCAGTTTTTTTTTCTTCGGGGAGTCTTGACGGTTGAAGTGTTGATACGATCCTCACAATCACCTAATCATTCAAATGTAATGGCAAGAGACGTTGAAGATGTCATCCAATACAGCTTTTTATTTCAGTGACACTGTCCACGGTGTCTGTTTGCCGAAATCGTGCTTGATCATCGAATACTGACAGCATTGGCACATATTCATCTCTTTCTAGAGTGACCATCTCACAGTGTTTAACTGGTTTATGTTAAAACACTTCTACATAACCACATTCCTTCAATGACTGAAAGTGTTGTTTCTCACCAGCAAACAGACCGTTTAGCGGAAACATGATAAAAACTAGAGGGCGGAAGTTCATGTAAGTTCTAGTGTTTTGCAAGCAAGATTCGTGAATCTATGAGTAACAGCAATCAATTCTCACTTTGATACCAAAGCGGTTCTAATATATAATCCAAAAATAAGCCACAGGTCTTCCTTCTATATGAACTGTACTATGTCCATTGTCTCACCCGTAATAGTTACATGAATGTAGAGATAGAAATCACAGTAACAAAATCGAGTAATTAGTGCGCAGGCAAACAGCTTTCAAAACGAAGAGGCTACAGCACGAGTGACATTGTGTACGACGACGTCCACAATCGAAGGTTTGTGTGTGTCATTCTTTGAACTTAAAACAGAAAGTTCGCCAAAACCCAGCTTCCGCGTTCAAGTTTTTACAAGCAACGGTCAAAGAATGGCCAACTGATTGTCGCTTTCGTCATGACACAGCAAGCACAAACACGACGTGCCAAATGTCCGGCTGGTATACTTAGAGTATATATATAAGCCTGCGATATAAATTATCAAAGGACAGACCTTGTTCCCAGTTCCTCGCTAAAATTAATGCGCCCTCTGTGTTTTTTTACATGGGATTTTTATATTGAAAAGAAGCTAAATGATGGTATCTTGTTAAACTCAAATACACTAACGAAAATGGGACCTCGACTCGTGTTTTAAACGAACAGGTGGTCCATGTCATAAACAGAGAACTTCTTGTCGAACGTTCTCAAAAAAAATACATCGGACAATCAACTCACATCAAGCAAGCCAATCTATCATACATCCAGGAACTTCAGAAGTGACGATAGGACTGCCATTGCCATTCGGAATCAAAATGGCACACAAATCAACGGTAATCATTTGAAGTATACCCACAAAAATCGTGAATAAAATCTCGACAACGAAAACATCAAATAAATTCTATAACGTATTTTGTAAAAAATACAATAAATAATAGGTCAGCAAATAGGAGGAAAATTGAACGGAAGAATTAACTAACGAGCACTGGCAATGAAAAGGCGTGATCAAAGGTCACCTATGGTGGTATATATGAGCAATGAGAGCCATGAATCCAATTTTAAGAACGTGGTAATATTTTGCGAAGGGCGAACCAAATATTCATACGAATTCACTTGGGATTCAAAGCAACAGACAATTAACAAACACGTGGACCTACAATAATGTATGTCTTGATCAGAAACTTCATTGGCGCATTAAACCATCAATTAGAAGCCCTACCTCGTCAACGGATATGATAACGACCAGGAAACGTAACGACTACCACTAGTATTTCAACCCTGACTCCTTGATCTTTGACAGCCTTTTGACAGCCCGAATATCTTTTCCGTACGTTTCGCCTTTCATTTGGAGTTCTCACCACCATCTCTAGACTTTTTCTATTCAAATCTCAACCAAAGTTATAAAATAAGACATCCAAAACGATCACTTCGGCTCACATGAACCTGCCTCAACGACTTTACCCAGCAGGATGACAAACGTTTGCAAGCTAACCAACCACCCCAAAATCAATTGTGACACCATTTCCAGGTCAGTAACAAGCATCCACAAGGTGTGTTGACAATTTCTGATGATGCACAACATTTTGAACTGAACAGACAAAAATTGAAAGCTTGACCTAATGATGTGGCGCGACGGACTATGCGTGCATGCACGCCAATTCAGCCTACAAACAATCGAGTTGAAGAAAATTTGCACTACTTGTATATGTAAAAGTAGTATCATTTCATTTTCACAATTAGTTCAGTGGTTTAAGTGGACGAAGGTCATTATATGAAACAATGGAAAGAGTAGCAGGGTGTCAGTTGCTCATTCGAAGTATTTAAGAACCCACCGTGCCAAGTCCTCTGGAAGATGACGTACGACTTACTGTGATGAACATCAAAGGAGCATAACGAATGGACATAGGGAAGAATGCCTTCTGCCAATAGAATTTAAACTGATCTGCCGGTTACAAGAATCCAACAAACGCATTACAAACATTTACCATCGTAATAGATATCTCTCCAGTAATAACATAAGCTGATGGTACAACACTGGTAAGTTAGACGAAGTGATTAACACATACATCCCTACTTCTAAACTCTAAGAATCTCTAAGTGCTCCTTTCCGAATGGAATCTCCGTTGAGTGCCGATTACATTTCAGAAAGCTCAAGACGGTCGCCCATGCATAAGCATTCTGTATCTAGAGCTAGTATACCGAATGTTCAACACAGTGATTGTTCCCATCAGTACTCCTCTACGACGGAAACATGCCTAAAAATGTACGATGGGTGTATCACAAACACTTTTTAGGTTAGAAATCGTTATGACTGTCCCTTACGTGGAGGAGAAGTGACGCTCCAGTCCGCTATATACGGTTAGGAATCCCCAGGGAAGTCATCAGAAAACAATAGTGTTGCGAACAAGTTCGTTTTCGGTTATTCATCATCACGCTAATTACATAACAATTTATATGAAACAGAGATGTCAGGGCGAAACGGACAAAAACAAGTAGCTAGTTTGGGTGAGGTCAAACACGTCATCGGCATACACGGAAACAACGTTTTGGTACGATTACGTCACCATATTGACGCCACTGGAACCATGACAGTTGGATCGGTCATGGCGTGTGTGGTTGGTCATGGCAATTTCAACGCCTGAACAAAGTGCTTTTGTGCGCACAAGGATGGATTTCTTAATCGAATTCTAGTCGCTTCGGCTGTGGCTAAAATTCGGCATCTGACAGTTTTCGAGTGACTGGTGTTGACTCGGTAAATCGGACGAAAACAGAAGTCCGAGACATTTCTGGACAATCCTGAGGAGAAATCGCATCAACGTTACTATGAAATCACTACAGCGACACACAGTTAACGAACGTGATACCGTTCGAAGTAGACTTGAAGAGTTGGAGTTGAACTTAGCCAAATGTGAACACCAGCTGGAGCAGCTGACGCCCGAAGAACGTGATGATTTAGAAACTTACGTCCGTCTGATTGTCGAAAAGCAACTAGAAAGGAAACAGACCGTACTGAGGAAACAACTCAGTCCAGCCAATCCGGAACAGTACATTCATAATTTTTCCTCACTGCATCTGGATAAAAAATTGATTGAAGCATTGTCACTGGGTCCTAAATTTTGTTGTCCGAAAGGAAAAATTAGGCAGTCGGATTTGGAAGTACAGTTCGAGAACCTGTTTTCTCAGTTGTCTGACCTTAAGCCGTCATTTCCGCTAGATGTTGAACAATTGAAATCGACGCTTATTAACTCATGCTACCAATACTAGCAGAGTAACCCAATCTTGAAACATCTGTTAACGCATGAACAGATCTCAGCAGCCGAACGTTTGAGGAAAAATGAAAGCATTATTCTCTCCAAGCCGGGTAAATGTGCTGGAATAGTTCTGCTCAATAAGATAGATTACCTACACAAAATTCAGACCATACTAGGTGACCAAACCAAATTCGAGCAGGTGGAGAATGAGAAGGACAAAACCCCTCAAATAGAGAAGGCGTTGTCGAAAATACTACGTTCTATGAAACAAAACGGGGTGATTGATTCTCCAACTTTCGAATGTATTCGACCAATTGGAGCAACAATTCCGAGGCTTTACGAATTGCCGAAAGTTCACAAAGCGGGTATTCCTTTTCGATTTATTTTAAACATGTGTAACTCATCAT
>LUCH01000072.1:349516-368764 GCA_013368495.1 Paragonimus heterotremus
GCGATTGTTTCACACCTCGTTGACACACATCATACTGTCAGCCTAGACTCCTGTTTCCGTCCGATTTACCGAGTCAACACCAGTCACTCAAAAGCTGTTAGATGCCGAATTTTAGCCACAGCCGAAGCGACTAGAATTCGATTAAGAAATCCATCCTTGTGCGCACAAAAGCGCTTTGTTCAGACGTTCAAATCGCCATGGGCAACCACGTACACCCTGACCGATCCAACTGTCATGGTTCCAGTGGCGTCAATATGGTGACGTAATTGTACCAAAAAGTTGTTTCCGCGTCTGCCGATGACGTGTCTGATCTCACTCAAACTAGCTACTTGTTTTTGTCCGTTTCGCCCTGACATCTCTGTTTCATATAAATTGTTATGTAATTAGCGTGATGATGAATAACCGAAAACGAACTTGTCCGCAACACTATTGTTTTCTGCTATATCTGTTGGGGACACTCACGACCGAGTCCGAAACTTGTCAATGTTTTTCATATTTAACTCCCTTTAGTGAAGGATAGGGCATACTGTTAGTTGTACGTACCCTGAATTAGATAAACACAGAGTTAAAGATTCTGCAATTGTCACAGGAGTTTCGAACCTTTCTGAAGCTGTAAATAATATTTACAAGACAGCATGTGAACCAAAAAAGTGTGGTTAGTTTACAAGAAAGTCGATTACCACCATTTTTGAAAAGCGCTGCGAAAGTCCAGAATTGGAGATTCCCTAGGCTCCAGTAACTTAAGCCATGAAGGTCACGTCAGTCATTGTGGTACTGACAATCAGTTTAGTACGATATGCACTACTGACGAGCTCTAATGAAAAAGAAACTCTGGTCTAGTGCTTCTTTCCGGAAGGGGCTGACTGAAAAATCTATGGGAATGCGACAGCTGCAATCAGTTGTGGGTGATGTTCAACTTGAAATTAACCAAACCCCCCGACTACTCATCAGTAGTTTATTAGGTGTTGATTCAAAAGCGACTCGGCTGCTGAGATCTGAGCTACATCTTGAACCGAACCAGCGAAAGAAACGAAGCGTCCGGACACGACATTTCAGTCATGAAGGCAACCTGAGAATTCAGAAACTTCACAATTACGTTCAATTACCCATCAGGTGTCATACGGACTACACTAGGAGATTTATGGGAATGGCTGTCAAAGCCAAATTCCCGCGCATATCATTCTGGAGTTCACCACTCTTACTATTTGCGTTCATCGTTGGCTTGTAAACGTCGGTCATTATATTCTTCGCAGTCGTTCACCAATGCAGTGTTCAGATATTGAACATACTTTCTGGTCGCATCTTCTAGTGTTCATATTACTAATAAACACGGTAGTGTTGACAGGTTTAGTCTGTACCCGGAGATCGAAGAAGTCATTCTGGGAGGCGTCTGAACGATCGTCAGTTGGAGGACACGCAGATGATAAGTAAAAATCTCATTCAATTCTACATTGGTAGGCAGACGGGAGTGGTAAAACTGACGGTGCACAAGCGACCGTTTACTGGAATTCAACTGAGTTTGCTTTGCTGTGTTCGAACTCAGTGCAATCCCCAGTTCACCATGATGACATAATTAAGCTTCGTCCTCACGAGAACAGTTGATCTAACAGAGATTTCAAGGGAGGAGTAAAATGAACAGTGACGCTAGGATCACAAAATCTCGTCCGGAAGACACAGGGTGTCCGATAGAGTAATCTGTAGACTCACCTACCGAAGAATGTGGGTATTAAAAGTGTCAATGCTAACCAGCCGCACTGTTTACGAAACTGAAGTTAGAGGCAAGGGAGAAGGAAGATGAAAATGAACCCCAGTGATCTGCCAGGACGACAGCGTCAGATGCTTACATGAACCCTAGGCGACAGAGGCATGTTGGACTAAAGAAATTCATTAGGAGATACCGATCGAACAACTTTAGAGACAAGGTAAGACGAGAAGAGATTTTCTTCGCAGATCCCAGTTAAAGTCAAGAAAACATGTCCGACGTATTTGGCACCGAGCGGCTGCCCCGATCAGTGGGAGCACGATGAACGCTACAACTGTAATTGACTTTGAATATAATGGGAAGAAAACAGACACTGATGGATGCTAGCACTTCGTATTGCCTTTTAAGTACCAAAAAATAAACAGGAGTATATATATATATATGTATATATATGTATAAAACCAGTGGGGTGGGGTGGAGAAATAAAAAGCAAATGGGGTGGAGGACAGCACAAAATTACAGGGTCAACAGCAGTCTAAAGCTTGCGTCAAAACGATGAACAAAACATCCTTATCAAACAAAAAATACCTGACCAACCTGAAGCACACAATGAAATCTAACCATCTGCCAGAAAAGGCACAGCTGCAACTCCGACAAATCATCGTCCCAGTCATGACACCTAATAGACAGTAAAATAAACTCACCCAAAGCGAACAGTGAGCATTGAAAAGCCTCAAAGAGGATGACATCATCAACCTACCGGCCGACAAAGGACAGATGACGGTCATCGTGGACGAAGCAGAATTACGTGAAGAAAGTAAAACAGCTGTTCCACAACACAACGACCACAATGCCGACCTCACCACAAAAATTGCCAACAATATCAACACCGTACTAAAGAAACCGAAAGCTACTCAAGAGATAAGCAAACAGGATCGCTGAAAAATGAAGCCGGATGATGCAACCACTGCTGAAATGTTGTGGACTAACGAAAATACACAGGGATGGTATCACACAGCGACCAATTGTATCCTTACCGAGCACACCGACAAACAACCTGGCCAATGACCTACCCAATCGACTAGAATATCGTTTCGGTGGATCAGAACATTTCACCAGTAATATTATGCAATTCTTCAACAAACTGAGAGAAGTCAAGATAGAGCAGGACGAAGCAATGACTCCGTTTTAAGCCACAGCGCTCTTCATCTCCATCTACCTCACTCTGGCCAGAGAAATACTGCAGAATACCAGGAGAAAAACCCCAAGCGAATGAGCCCTTAAAACCTGGAAGCATACGCAATCTCACGGATTCACTAATCAAACTTACGAGCATCTTAAAGAAACTCCAATGGGTTCGTCCATACCCGGATTCATAACCTAGGCGGTTATTCAGAGACTAGATGATATCGCGCTGCCAAAGACCAACCCAAACTTGTGGACACAATATGCTGACGACATATTCGCAAGTCTTAAACTCTCGATGATAAAAGACACACAGTCTACTCGACAAAGATTGCCAGGATATTAAGTCTGCCACGGAGATGGAGAACCGGCAACCAACTGCCAATCTTGGATGTAGTAATCAGCACCAAACCTGATGGGACACTGGAGACCTCTATTTGCTGCAAAGAAACACACACGAACCAGCTCCTCAGTTCTTATAACAACCACCCAGTCTGCTATACGAAGAGCTACATTTGAACTCTGTTTTAAGGAATTTAAACACACTGTAGTGCTACACAGTGCCAAAGAAACAAAAGTATGTGTGCTGGATATTACTTTGCAACGGATACTTACGGGGTTTCCTCAGACGGACTTCGTTGCAGAAAGGAAGGGATTCAAGTCCCGCGAAACCATAAACGAAACGAACTGTAAAGCTATATACCAAACCCATAACAGGAATGACCGCAAGACTTCTGATGCCACACAGTATCACGCTAGCGCATAAGCCAACGGCAACAATACGGAGAATGTACTAGTTGGGAATACGTAATAGTAATCGGGAATGTACCTAGCTCAAACCCAGAGCTATTTTCTACGCAGTAGTAATAACGCAGCACACTAGCCAACGAAATCTTAATGTAATCAGTATTTGTGCGACGTAATTATTCGTGCAGTAAAACAACGATGTTCCGTTATGAATTACAATCATTACACTATCGAAACCAAAGGAACAACTCAAACCTGCCGACAGAAAAAACATTATATATATAAAATCTAACGTAATAATCGTGAAGACTATTACGTCGGCCAAACCGGAGGGGAATTATCAACTCGAGTAGATGAACACGAATTGGGCATCAGGAGACAAGACCAATTATTTCTGATCTCCGTCCACGAAGATCAAGCTGGACACACCTCCAACATGAGCACTTCAGAAATCTTTACTCAGTCAAACACCAGACAAGCAAGCGAATTTCTAGAAGCTTCGTACTCATCAACCAAGTCAACAAACAAACAAACAAATTGAGCTGGACAATGACTATGAACTAATGCAAACCAAAGTTATGAGGAGATGTAAATGCCGTCAAGCCCAAATGTCGGTTAACCAGAACGGAGCATCTCGAATGGATCGGATAGGTGATCAAAACGGTAAAATGGAAAATCAATCTAATCGAATTCCAAAAACGAAATGACCCATCAAGTCAAAGGACGAGGACCAACCAATCAGATTCGAGGTCGAAGTGCAACAGCAACAAGAAGAAGCCAATCAGACTCCAGATCAAAGGATCAAGTCATACGAAATAACCAATTCTGCCCCAGGTCAAAGTTCAAATGTAGCAAGAAAAAACAAGTGGTAATTCAAGTCAAAAGTCAAGAACACATAGGAGGTGACTAATCAGAATTCAGACCAGAAGGTCAACCTACTCTGGTATATAATGACGGGCATCCATCGAACTGCATGAAACTCTGTGCTCAGACAAATATGCTAAAACACTAATGCACCAATTACGTCACCTCGTTTGCTGACGAAACTTTCGTAACCTGAATGCCAAGCTCGGCGAACATCTCAATAACTGAATTCCCAGCGCCAGCTAAGAACACTACCACTGTTCCAAACCATCAGAAACTTGGTATCGCAATACGACTAGCTTAACTGGTTTCCTGATATGAATCACAGATGAGAAATAATAATGTGAATGTCCGATCAAAGTGGCATTGCATGGCGAAATACGCGAAGTGTTCGTTACAACCAAATAACACCTTCAGCGGACTATATTTTCGATCATGTAGCGGCGCTCTATTGTACATTTGAAATCACATTATATTTTTGAGTATTAATGGTGTATTCTCCATTGCATTGAATTCGCCAGTGGTTACGGCTAACTGTCAGGAGATCGGAGCTCTGTGCGTGTGATGGCAACTTTTTCAACGCTACTTCTTAATGCAGAAGTCAGAAATGGTGCAACTATAAACACTGACACCCTGTATGCCAATGAGGTGGTGCCAATTACACAGGCAATCTATGGAGTCAACAGTGGGATAGAGGAACCAGTGGATATGACTGTTTTTAGTGTGACAGTACCGAGTTGGTTCGACCTGGTCGCATTTGTTAGCATCATAACTTTGATTAGCATAGCCGTCTGGATAAACGCAGCGTGCTGATTAGACAGCTTTCAGAGGTCAAAAACTCTTTCTGTACCTAGTCTCTCTATGATTAATCAACATGTTCACTTCTTCAAAAGCAGCCCTCTTACTGCACTTCTTTATGCCGTTGTTATTTTCCTGTTATTTTTGAACGATATTACACAAGGAAAACATCCACCTATACATGAGATTTTAGAATAATTCAATCAATCCCTAAGATTCTCGCTCACTTGTCAGCTTTTCGATAGGAAAGAGGTTCACTTGACTAACTTGTCAGCTCCCACTAAGGAGGAGTTGACGAACAGACTTCTTCGAAGTATCATTACTAAGTCAGTATATTTCCACTGCTTAGAAATTACACAATATTCTGTTGTCTACAGTGTTGACTGGGCAGACATCGGTTGGGATGGATAAGCAGAGGCGAGATAAATGAAACACTAGCTATTTCTGTCGACGCGTCTTCCGTTGTAGTAATACGTTACTGCAGAATATCAACTTGAAACATAAATAAAGCGTTTCTTGTTTTGACGCGGTTATCTTCGCGTACTATACGACTCCGTTGTAGCGTCGACAGTCGAAAAAGAGCATGCCGCTTCATCATCCAATTCACGTTTTGCGTTATTCTTCACCCCTTTGAAAGACTATCATTCTCGGCTACAATAAACTTGCATGCCAAACGATTTTTCTTAACACCAGCGATTAGCAATATTAGGATCGTGAAGGTAATTGCTTTAACGTCGATGCAAAATGTGCCGTAGAATTCTGGATTCTAACTGAAGGAATTTCGAATCCTTACATCAGAAACACAAGAAGGTTTCACAATACACCTGATGAGTGCTTAAATACACAAGACGAAAGTCGATGCGTTACCAAACGGTCACTGTTGCTCAGTTAACCTTATACTCAAAGACTGAATCTGACAAAGCGAGTGAACCAACATACGTCTTGTACAATGACACTTTGTCTACTTCTCGTCAGTTCCTCTTACGAAAACTATACAAACTACTTATAGAGATTGGGCGCAGTTACAAGGGACGACAACAGCAAGAATGACAAGGACAAAGAATTAGAGTTTTGGAAAAAGTGGTGCGACGATATGATCGTCAGTATTTTTGATACCGACATCAAACTCCCGATGAATACGAATCAAAGATTTACTGGTGAAAGTCTGCAGCCAATGACACGGACAATATGAATTACAGATTAACCCATGGTTAAAACGTAAGCAAATGTACAATGGAATAAAAATATGCCAACGTGAAGCGAGAGAACTGTTCATTTAATTTTGCGGATTGTTACAGATTTAAACATGCGCCGTGATTTCGGACGTCATACTGTTTAGAAGGTAAAAGTTGCGTCCAATTTGTGCTCAGTTTCTTTCAGGCATTTGGTAATAGGATTTCGAGAGACTGTTTGCCGAATCACCCAATCATTTGGAGACTGTTCAGTGATACATATTCCCTGACACAGCCCACGTTGTATCAAAAGAATACCTGGTCATTAGCTACGACTTGAGAGAGAGTGCATCAAACACATTTTCCAGAAAACCAGAACTGTTGGCAAACCGAGCACCTTCACACTAGTTGCATGGGGTACAAGATAGAAGACGTATAGCAGTAGAAGACGTACACTTGAGGGATGAAGAACTTGATGTGCGTTCGGTAGAATGACACCGTCAAATCACTCGAGTTCAAAAGACGCCATCCATCAGCTAAAGAATCCGATAGAAATGACTCGGAATCGAAGTCAATGTTTGACGAGTTCAGACTATGTTCATTTTATCACCATATCTATTCTTTTGTAAAGAAAACGGATAACGGAGCAATAAACACCTAGGTACTGAAAACGAATCTGGAGTAGCCAGTACTCCCAGTTGAAATCGCGTCCATATTCTTGTAAGAGGCCGGCGTCGTTAAGCGCACCATCAATTTCATGTTAAGCAGGACTGAATACTCTTAAACAAACGCGTCGTTACGTTCGCTCGTAAAGAATGGCAAATTTGTCCGAACAACACAGAAGGGACATAGTAATCGTCTTGCAAGCTCCAACCAATGACCGCAAAATCGAGATCTCTCGTTCAGGTTGAACTCACATGAACTATTACATCAAAGGTGTTCGCGGAAAACAGTGTTCCAAAAACCAAGTTGAACTGGTCCGCATATAAAATTTCATCGCCTTGTACCACATAGCGAGAAACAAACTTCGATCCACTGTATCACGAGCAGAACAAGAAAATTTTTCTAAGCAGAGATATCGGAAAAGTAACGGAGCTGTATTGCAAATGTATGTTTCATAGACAGATGTCCAGACTACTTACTGAAGTACATGAGAGCTTCTTCCGAAAGCTATCAACACATCCTAAGGTCGAAACCGGAACACTGATCATATAGTTTCTGTTCCGAGACAATAAACAGATCTAGTTAACCACCGCTTCCGTCACAACAAACGAACGCTTTCAGCCGTCATCCTACGAAGCCGGTTCACTACGAAGGCCGTATCGAATAGACCGGTGAAACATGAGGCAGTGTTATCCCATATGAACTCGAGTAATGCCGGAATTAGTACACAGTATGTACAAGTAATATTTCCTTCATTTTTATCAGGTGGATTCACGAAAATAAAAGAATGAGTTGTTGTATGCGTAAAGACAAAACAGTATACCTATCTACTCAACAATCGTCACTCGAAAGACAACCCGACAGAGAGGCATATTGATAATAGGCTGAGCAGTAAGCGAGATAAACGTTATTCATAAAATGATCAACCAAAAAATCAAGTGGACAGCACGCAGCCAATCAATGTTTGAAAAACTAGCAGTTAGACTCACAAAAACACAAAAATTGGACGTCAGAGAAAAAAATCGCAGTAATATTCGGCCGTTGAACAACCGGTTACTGAGGTGGTGCTAAGATCACGATCGTCACCCATGGATCGTAGGTATATGTATACTGGTTTGTATGAAAATGTTATGACTGTTGGCCCGAAGTTTACAGGATGGCCAATATGCTTCACAAAAGTGAGCATACACAAGACAGATGTGTACTGTGATGCAAAAACCTTCGAAATGTAACAAGTGGTCAACAGATGTGTTGTCCGTTGGATGCCTCTCCACAGAAAGCCATTTTCACGCCTGACAAACCAGAAGTAGCAATTATTGACCTTCGTCATGTTCAGTAATACACTCTATGTGGAGTACAAGCTGATGAAACGTATGTGGCTGGATTTGGTCTCGCTGCTTGTTTCATAAAATACAAACATATCTGTTCAAGTGCTTTTGTACACATACTTCGGGCTAACATTTTGGGCTTACTTTTCAGTACAGACCGCAGATCGAAAAAGAACCGATCATAGTTATGCCGTCCAACTGGTAACAGAATTATGGACTGAGTAAAAATCGCGCGCTATTAGTGAACAGAGAAAAAAGTTTGCATAAATGAGATAAAGGCAGATCTAGTTTAATTTAGTGTTCGATCACGATGATAATAGTCACTTCCGTTAAGAGGTGAACTGATAAACTGCACACCGAAAGACGTCACCTTCTTGGCAAGATTTGGATTATGTATGCCTTCGACAAACTTAAACATGTCCTTCAAAGTATACGTACACACATCGGTCACAACAAGCCTAAGTACTACCAACAGCCATTTCGGAAGACTTTTATAAGATGACTTCGTCGTCGTCGACAAGAAGGGCAGCAATAGAAATTCGCATTTGTAACTTTGAGAGATCACAAATGTGTGATATCTGACCCTCAGTGTTAATTTGTGGATTACTGAACAATAAAACTACTGGCTTTAATGTCCCGAACACAATTTACTATATTTCGGTCTATCGGTTGGACTGCATCCTTCTGATTCTGATCCAGCCGAAATTTTCTTCTATCACATAAATCATAGTAGCCAAGTAACTTGCCCTGAAGATAATGACACGTCTAATTATCGAGAGATAAAATGATGACTAGATTTGGTGGGAGGATAAACGGTTAGGTGACGGTCATCTTACGTCTTGCTTACATCTGTCAAATGTTCTACATGGTTTGAGTAGACGGTATTTGTTGAGAAAGTGTTGACCAAGAAGGTCAAATGTTACTTGTTGACAGTGCTTACTACTTTAAAACGTCTGGGATGGTTTATTATTTCTATTCAACCAGATGTATTTTACTCTTCGTTTTAGTAATTTAAAGTACTGCATTTCCTTGATCCAATTCTCAGAAATAGCAAGGAGACAAACGATGCAGGATACTAACAATTCGATTTATCTTATCAGCCGCAAACCAAATATAAGCAGAACATATACAACGAAGAGGCATAGCAATAGTTGAGCTGAGTAAACTTTGACCCAAAGGCCCGCTACTACGGGAGGTGGACAGTGTGAACCACTAACTTCTGTGTGTACAGCACTGGCTGTCTTTGTTTGATCAACACAGCCTCACTGATGGCCGGAATTTTAGGGTTTGGGTGCCGTAGCAACACAGTGAATGACCTGGTATGGTCGACGTTGTGACCTGTCTCCAGGATGTGATTCGCAATTGATGGCGCCGGGTTTCGTGTTCGGTTGCTCACCTGGCTGTCCGTTTACATTGAAATTCACCAAATCTCTGATTACTCATCAGTAGTCTAAAATAGCGCCTAGTAGGTACAATGAGACCGGAGATTTCAACCTGTCTAGGAAGTCCTAATAGCGGAGTTATCGATTGGAGTTAACAGACAGTAATTGTGTCTCCTATCGAGATGATCGGGTAACTTGATCATTACTCAAAAGCGAAAGTAGTTGAGCGTTAACGTATGGTAGTTCGGTCGTGTCTAATGTGAGGTCAATCGCACAGTGGTCAACATGGTTGCCTCATGAAAGCGTGGCCTGATTTCTAGTCTCGGATGTGGCAAGGATATGTACTACTGACGAGCTCTAACAAGAGCGAAACTTCAGTCTGGTGTGTTTTTTCGAAAACGGCCGACTGGAAAGTCAATTGGAGTGCGACAGTTGCTATCAATTGTAGGTGATGTCTAACTTGAAATTAACCAAATCCCCGACTACGCATTAGCAACCTGATTATCGATTGTAACATTCACGGTCCCGACGCTCGCCAAGAAAATCCGGCATGCGTTAATATGCGACACCAACAGGGTCATTCTATTCAAATGCCTGATCCACTATACAAGACCGCTAATCACCATCATTCACATCTCCGACTGCGACAAGCTGGTAAGAATCACCAGGTTGACTAGACTGTAGTAAGTCCATACGATCTGTCATTCGATCATTCATGCATTCACAACAGTCACGAGCACTACCAAAAGGAATTGCGGCTCGGGTCGTCGATCACTTCAACAGTGAAGTAAAATAATGTAGAAGGATAAAAACGAACAAAAAATGGCTAAGTGGAAGAGCTATAAATGGTACGCATGGATGTGTGCCATTGGTTACGATACACTGCAATCTCGGACGGCGTTTCCAGATAGCAATTCGAATGACTGCGCGATCCTGCGCATGTCCTGGAAACACAGACTCTCATTCGTAGTCGTCGGTTGTCACCAGGTGAGAAATTCACGGCATTATTTGTATGTAGGTTGAATGTATGTCCACGGGGCCTGAATTTAGAAGGGAGTAAACAAAGCAGTAAGCTTTCGAAACCACAACCGTTTCATGGTGGCAATCGGCGTGGCAACAACTGAACTATCCTGAAATCAACGCTTGTAATGATGTCTAACTGATGTCTAACTGAACATGAGTTTTCGCACATATGGCCAGAATGTGCGAGTACCAAGCCTGGTAGTTCTAGTCGACAGACTTAACAATGAACGAAACGGGTCACGTAATGAAAACTGACGGGTTATCATCCCGAAAGACAGAAATGTTTCGTCAGCAATAAGTCCGCCAATGAACCCCTAGCAGCACGTTTACAGGTAACTAAAAAGGCTACATAAATGGAGTCGACTACCAAATGTCAAAAAAGTCGCAAAACCAAAATATGTCGCCCTCATATATAAATCAAAACGTTAGATAATAATCTATCTATATTTCGCAGTCATAGGTAGAAAATGCAATTACATCACGCTTTGATGAGAGTTCAAGAATCACCCGTTCCGCGATTTCGAACCCGTTGAAGCAGACTGATCGGAAACCAGGAGGGGCGTGGATGATTTACGTGAACCTCTTGACTCGCATCATTTATTGCATTACGAGGATCGTCTTCATAAACAAAACGAACTTCTCGATCACTGGGGAGTTCGTTGCCTATCAACGAACGAAGGGCATTGGTTTCTTCTCGGACCTTTTCATAGCAATTGACTACAAATAAAGAACGTTTACAATGACTGAAAGTAATGAGGATAGCACGTGAATCAAGATAATATTTTTATCCACTAACAATGGAATGAATATAAAGTAAACCACCCTAATATGTGTTCATTTTGAACACGTGTCCTGATGGAGGTCGAACAGAGCACGTCTACAGAAAACCCTAGATATAAGAAACGATTTGACCAATAAGTGACAATTTTGCTTGCGGTTACACCTACGCGACATACTAGACCACGCGTGGACAAGATACCTCCGGGATCCACAAACCTGCATAAGAGGAACGCAGTAAGTGAACTAGTAACAGTGTGATCGATAATGAGTGTCACCACTGAGTCATTACTGGCGCCGGTTATAAGTGGAGCACAAGGATTTCCTACAGAGATGAACCGAAGAAAGATAGACGACGGTAAAGATCGTGAGTCATTGCTCAACTTTAAACATGGAATAGTTTAATACGAACTTCAGAATTAAAATGCAGACGAACCGCATAAACAAACGCCAATGTCGATAGGCACTTTAAGCAACGCACGCAAATATTAAGATAAAATAACTTTTTTGCAATTTCAGGACGCAAGATCTACTTACCGCATAAAAAACCCTTTGGGTTCAAGTAACCACAAACGGTACAAGAAACCAAATCATCACGAGGGCGGTACTTGTCCATTGTGACTGGAAAACCGGTAAAGGTAACTGGCTGATACTTCGAAAACTTACAGGACATGAACTTTCGGATTCTTCTGCGATCAAGCGATCGTCGTTTTTTTGGAGTTGCGAGATACCACCCATCTAAAAACAAAGACGTTTTCCCGTCCATCGGTGAAATAATAATATTCTGTGCACCAATGTAGTAAGCAGGGATAAAACCTAGATTCTGTTAAAGGCAGCGAAATTCAGATTACCGTCATGTTTACCAAGGGTCCGAAGAAGATTCAGAATGAACTTTGCCTCGCCGATTAGCGAACGGACGCAATTCAACATCGACGAAAAACTTATGAACAAAGAGCGCTTAAAACCAAAAGCCCGCTAGTCCTTAGTGGGCATTAAGTTACCAGTCTGCGAGAATAGAAAGAAAGTAACATGCAAACAAACCAGCAAAACGCAATGGTTGGCTGATGTCATTTCAAATTAAGATGGTTAGAGTGAAAGGCCTCTCAAATGAATATTCAAATCGCATTTAAATTCCGAGTTTGCCTAGGTGTGTATCCATCTGTGAAAAGATGGATATTTCTAAAATCACAATTTCGATGAGTAAGGCACTAAAGACACCTGCCAGCTTAAATTCCTGAAACTGCGAGCACCCTAACCTGAAGAGGTATGCAAAATATCCCCAAAATCTAGGAGCGGCATGGGAATGCACTCGCTCGAAGCGAAACCCGTAAACAAGAAATCAGTCATAAACATAGATATTCTGCGTTCAGCCATACGAAGAATATCATGACTCTAGGTGTCTGTGGTTATGACAATAATGCAGAGAATGATAGATCATCAACGCAAATGCATAAATCAGATAAGAAAACAACAATGAAAACGTATGAGGAATAGTCAATAGCCACAAAGATGCAAGCTTGCCATTTATTGTGATAACTTTCACATTCAACAGAATTTTCAAACAATGTGAATGGCAACGCACTTCCCAACTAAGCAAGTGATCCTAACCTTACACAGCAGAGCGATCAAAACCCTTATAGCATTCATGTCATCCCCGGCCATCTTGCGACTTTTCTAACAATCGGCAATCCCAAATAGAGCACCACGCAACGGACACATAGGCGAAATACAGGATGCACCACCTGGTCAACGTAGACGGTGGTCAAGGATCAAAAGCTCGTATGCAACTTCCGTCCAAATGAAACGCATCCACAAGCCGTGGGCCAAGGCCAAACATACACACGTGCTACACATCCTACAGTAATCCACAGTCGGACGTCTTTGTGACGCAGCAAGTAAAGATTAGAAGACGCACTGCGTATTTTGCTGTCCCCAAGAAAACTTCATCAGTAATAACACAGGCCGATGAAACTCCATCATCCAGATAGATGCGGTGATCAACAGACTTAGGTGATTAACTAGTGAAAAAAATAAGGCCAAGGTCAAACTAACCTTGTATCAACACCTTGCGCTATGGAAATATAAGGTTACACCGTACAGACCAATGATAACATTAGGCTAATTCCAACATGATCTGCATGTTGTTTGTAGCAAAACAAGGTAAAGCAATGTCACCCGTATGCTAAACACCGGCTAGTCTATCACCTCGTAAATGCTCCAATCCTTGGAATCCATGAGTGCACCTTTCATCTAGTACGTTGTTAAAAAACAGAGAGAGAACAGGCTTTTGACTTAAATACCGTCAACAAACTTGTCCATCACCTTGCACTCAACACTCATTATATATACATACATATCTGTTGAATATTTGTTCCCTCCTTCCTTCCTTATATATATATATATATATATATATATAACATGGTAAAGCAAGGAGTGGCCTATGAGCCATACCAAATAAGGGAATGGGGGTCTGTGTAAGAGAAAGAACGAAGAAAATGAACAGGGTGAGAAAATGGGGCCGTGGTGTAAGCAGAGATTTTCAATATGTCACTGAGTTCTATTTTTCGCTATATCAGAGAGCATCCTCAACCAAAGATGGTGGTTTTCTTCTGACTCCATCCAGGAAACCACGATAATCCCATTGACCCAAACCCTAATGACGGTACCTTTATACACCGAGCTCAAATCAAGTGCTGGCCACCAGACTGTCACTTCCACCCTAAGCCGCCACTCGTTAACGAGGCGCGGTTTGCCTTGTAGTGAACTGGTACTCGTAAGATGTGACTAAATCAACGAGGTCTGCTGGACGAGGATATTATGCTCGGTGGTCTACAGTCTGGTCGTTCTGAAAATACGTGAACAAACTTCGTCACTGCTGATACATTATCCCATTACACGCCACTAATGCCAGAAGGAAACTAACGGTCGAAAACGGACATTGTAAACACCATCCAAATGAATGAGACAGGTTTTGCAATCGTACGATAAGACCGAGCCTACGGTGGCATTGTACCCCACCTTTCACAGAAATACTGAGGTCAATCCGGTACCACATATGAGTTAAGTCAGCAAACGTCATCCGAGCTTTAGCTCGTGATCACGCCAAGCTGTCCGCCAGCGCTGATGAAGTACCCAAGTTACGTGAACCCTTCGACTACTTTCAATGGCCCACCACCAAGGGTGACAGCAGGCGCGGAGTCAAGTCAAACTTGCAACGGCATCTTGTGATTAGAAGTTACAAGAGCCACATCAAACTGACGAACAAAAGCTTCTCATCTGTCTAAAATTGTCTGCGCTCTCAGTGAAACCACACAGATTAGAGCAATGTTGTCTGTATACACTAGGTCACGAAGTCGAATGCCAGGGAGCGTTTCCACATCATTATATTCGCACTTCGTCAGAACGATCAATAGAATTTCGTACATTGCAAAGCTGAATGGGAAATGAGAAGCTCAACAACCTTGTCGTACCCCACTTGAGATGCTGAGGGTCGGCATCAGGTTGCCAAAAGCACTAACCCGGTCGGAAGTCTGATAGTAAACTTGGTACAGGATGTTCGCAAACTTCTCAGGCACATTGGTCCTAAACATTCCCAGAATGCAGCTCCATTATGAATCAATCAATAATGGCCTTGGGCCTGATCCCAAAGTACTGTGGCTCGGGTCACCGCTCACCTCAATGACGTGGAATATCCTGGAAGAAATGCTAGTTAAAAAGTGAAAAGAAGACTACGCGAAAGAACTAAAAATGGTATGGATGTGGGTAGGCCATTGACTACAGCACGCTACCATCTCGGATAGCGTTTCTAACCGATAAGTTGTGATCACGAGGGCACCATCCAAGTAGGTGGCCTATTTCTTCCAGTACGATGCATATGCCTGAATGTTGACTTCCAGCAATGACCTTACAAATGTGCCGTAAATATGTGACAATCTTTCCATAATGTTAGCACTAGGAAAGAGGTCTGATGTAACAACGGTACCTAGGTTGCGCTCCTGGTTGACAGTGGCCAGGGTAGCACCAAAGATGTGATATGTTCTAGTGCTGTGATGAAGAACGTGCAGTCTTCGATTTGGACGTGTTGAAAGGCAATCAATTTTCCACGGATCATAGATGTAGAACATCTAGGTCTCTTTGGAAGTCTTCTGCGTCTTCAACGCTGTGTAAAACGGAAGTATCGTCAGCATACATCACAACGAGAGTTACTTACGTCTGGGAGGTCGTTAACGTAGACTGAGGAAAATAGGACCTCGTATAGAGCTTTATGGTACACCAACTGTGACGTTGAATGCCCTGAATAGCCCACCACTAACTCTAACTGTGTATGTACGACAAGATAGGTCTTTCTTGAGCCAAAAACAAATCTCGTTACACAAGCCCATAGTATTCAATTTGTCCAGTGGTATACTGTGATCAACTTTACCGAATATCTTCGTGAAATCTAAACACACAGCATCAACTGGGAGGCATTCTCGTGTCCACAAGTCAGCAGCAATCAGTAGGTTAGTCGTGCATGAGTGACCGTTTCTGGAGCCGTACTGTTCCCGCACCAACAGTGAGTGAATACTTAGACAGTTTCTTACGAAATCTTCTATTATGCTTTTCATCTCGTTTGACACAGTTACCAGTAGAACAACCGGTCTAAAGTTACTGGCGTTCGTTCGACCTCGTGCTTCCAAGTGGCTGGAATACAATCAGTATAATGAGTGTTGTAACAAACGAGCAAACGGTTCCGCCAGCTCATCTGCGCATTCTTGTAACATTTGTGGGATACCTTGTTAATCCACAAGGACTTATGAAAACACAGCAGGAGTAACTCAAAGCGTACGTTAGCCGGGGTAAAGTTAGAGTATGAGTCCGAAGGACGGTCAGGATGCGCATGACTGTCTCGACTGAGTTGCTAAAGACGGGTGCATACTGAGCACGTAATACCTCAGTTGCCCCAGAATTAGAGGCAGAGAGTCCTGAAGGTCCCATGAGAGAGTATATGGCAGCTTTCGACCTGGTCAGGGAGGCCATGTGCCCGAAGAACCAATTAGGGCAATCAAGGATGGATCTAGCAAGTGGTACTTGGGAAGCCCTGCGGTCGGCGCAAACGGCTGCTGTGCATTAATTACGACATCATTGGCATGCTAGATGTGAGGCGCCACTTCCTTTAAGGATAAATGCATCCCACGTGGCCCATTTTTATTTCACTAAACGCTTGGTCGATGGTTTGAGCCAAGACTACTTGCAGGCGGGGTGTCGAGCGTAAAGTGAGACTGAATTAGTAATTGTGACGTTCAGGTGTAACATAATATGCTCTAGATATTCGTTTACCGTGCTACATTCTTAAGGTGGTGGCCAATTCGCTTGGAATAAATGTTCCCGTATCTTTCGGAGGTTGACTCGTCTGAAATTGTGTCGAGCCGGTAGTAAGGGGCGAGTGATCGTAACTTCGCATATCAGGCAGAAACTGATTGTGGCGTGGTCACTTACACTTAATGGCGCACTAACTTCGATTATGTCCACCGTGTGGTGTTCAGTAGTTAACACCATGTTTACTCGGGACCGCCTGTGACCTCTTTATCTTGTGGGATGATTGACATGCCCGATGAGTCCTACTTTCCGCACGAGATTGCAGAACTCAGTGACCGCAGTACCGGACATTAGCCCGATGGAGAAACCTGTATGCCGGAGGTTGAAGTCTCCGGGAACGATGGCGCGATGTCCTGGGGTTGCGGTGGCCCGTCTAATGGCACTAGGCATTCACTTATCCCATTTTAAGGCTGCGTACGGGGAACGATAAATGACGCCGACAATGACTTGTCATAAGTGGGGTGTCCTGACGTTTATCCGCAGGGACTCTTCAAGTGAAAACAGGGTTGGGTCTCTGTTTAGGGTTACGTATAATTTAGCACTAGCGTAGACTGTCATGCTCCTATCTCTGTTGGCTAGCCGATCCGTGTGAAAGATAGAATAACCAGGAAGTTTTATCCCGTAATCGGATATGTCCGGCGTTAGTCATGTCTCCACTACACCTACGATCTTGGGCTTCTTTGAGTCGATAAGCTGTCGCAATGCCTGGGCTTTATTATTTAGAGAAATAACATCAGCAAACGTACACCACCAGTTAGATACGTGTACCTGCATACTCATATCTGGGGAAGTATCTTCCTTCAGATGTGTAACAGGTAATACCTGAGCTAGGCCTACCGTTTCGATGTCGGTTGTACCAGGATTTTAGCTGTGCAGAAGGTGGCGGGCTACTGGTGACCTCCGGTATCCTGGCCATCTTGACCATACTTGCCGCCATGGGAGGTATACTAGTAAGAGGCGTTCCTGCTCACACCTTGACCTATCTGCGTGAAGTCGGAATCTAGGTAGGACGTTGTTCTTAACGCATACCACCTTTGAAGCACAGTGGACAACATATCTCTTGCGAGGAGGGTGATTCGCAATAGTATGGGGGCTGATACTGAACTCAGGGTGGAAGCTTTTGAATAGACCATGCTCCGCATTCGCTTACGTTTAGGTTGAGTTCGGTTCGGAAAACTTCCATTGATCAACGTCGTGCTTGTGCGCGTGTAACGCATCTGCATTCTTCAGCTCCCCTACGCCATGTACAACTAAAATGCACGTTCGATCGTACCGGGAACTTTGGAGGATGCGATATGCCGTTCGTCGAGTTTCCTTGATTACCCAGGGGCAGTCAGGTTTCGCCCTTAGGCAGAAATCATTGAGTCTGGGCAGAGAAGATGCTGTTAAGTAAACCTCCCCGACATCTCCTATCTGCAGCGACCGCTGCTCCTTCAATAATCTACTGTGTTCCACATGTCGCAAAAGATTCCAAAACACTGTTGAAGGGAAGTTTTTCTTCTTCAACTGTCGCAGCACGTTGGGATCATCTGAGCTCACTGGCGCAGGAAACTGGACATCAACCGGCTACTAGCCCCAAGTCCGTGGTTCGTGAGGAAGGGCGGCTTGGGCCCATCAGCTTGATGAGTCATAACTACAATGCGTTTGTTACGCTTCTGCTTAATGCGGTTCGTCAAAGCTGGTTAATTTGAGAGGAAAGATCTACTCTAAGAATAAACTTATCCATTAAATTTATACCTGTTAGTTATAACTAACGGTAAATACTGTCAGAAAAGGGCCTACGGATACATTGAGATAAAACAAGTTTTCCTCTGCATCGATCTGCACCCTGTATCTGACGGCTGATTTTCATATCAACAAACGCCCGCCTGACACCGTAAACGACAAACCGACTGGATCCTAGTACTTCTGAACCACGGTTATTGGTGGATTTCACTCCTCCGATAAATGTGATACTCTGTGGCTTCGACTGGCTTTGCGTGGCCGAGACTCACTCCTAGTGGGGGTTATCTATCGTTCTCCCTCATCTGACGTC
Organism: Paragonimus heterotremus; assembly: GCA_013368495.1. Classification (NCBI taxonomy): domain Eukaryota; kingdom Metazoa; phylum Platyhelminthes; class Trematoda; order Plagiorchiida; family Troglotrematidae; genus Paragonimus; species Paragonimus heterotremus. The sequence continues at coordinate 368,551 of LUCH01000072.1, forward strand.
TCTGATGACGACACTCTTCTTGTAAACCTAGACAACTTCTTAGGCCAACAAAACTTTACTCATCTGCTTATAATGGGCGACTTTAATGCACCGAAAATAAACTGGGCATCAGTCTCCCACCAGGAATGTGAAAGCGGATTCTTGATCTCTTCATCGACGCTAATACAACGGAGAGCGTGGACACAGCATGTCAACGCCCCAACGCGGCATCGTT